>PVLA01000492.1:120856-542430 GCA_004027455.1 Hydrochoerus hydrochaeris
ATTTATAAATATGATTCTTATTTATTTCACTAATGAGGATAGTCTCAAGTTGTCTCCATTTGCCTATGAAGGCCTCAAGATCATCCTTTTTTATAGCTGAGTAATATTCCATTGTATAAAAATGCCACATCTTTTTCATCCACTCTGCAGTTGATGGGCATCTTGGTTGTTTCCAGGATTTAGCTATCACAAATTGTGCGGCTATGAACATGGGTGCACATATATCACTGTGATACGAACTTTTCTGTTCTTTGGGGAAAATACCCAGGAGGGGATAGCTGGATTGAATGAGGCTTCCAATCCTAGTCTTCTGAGAATTCTCCATATGGATTTCCATAATGGTTGCACCAGTCTACATTCCCACCAACAGTGGAGCAGTGTTCCTTTTTCCCCACAGCCTCCCCAACATTTGTTATCAGTTGATTTCTTGATGGTAGCTATTCTTTCTGGAGTAAGGTGGAATTTCAATGCTGTTTTAATTTGCATTTCTCAAATGACCAGTGATGGTGAACATTTCTTCATGTATTTATTTGCCATTTGTATATGTTTCTCGGAGTACTGTGTGTTCATCTCAGATGCCCATTTTTGGAGAGGGTCTTTGAATTTGGGGGGCTTGATGTTTTTCAATTCTTTATATTTGAATATCAGTTTTGACCAACAGGAATGAGTTAGCAAAGAGACAAAATAAGTGGAGAAGTTGTGAGATAATTGATACAGAAAGAACTTAGAAGAGGCAGGAGAACATGGAACTGAACCAAAGGAGAAAAGGTTGGTTGTGAACTTGTATGAACCATTCCTCTAAGACAAGTGAGGAAGAGAGAATGCACAGTGGCATAAACTAGGAGCTTTCTGCAACACAGTCTCAGGTGTTTGTGATTTGTTTCTTGTTTAATTTAGAATTCAGTACTGGTTGTAAAAAACATTGCTTGTTTACACTGTATAATATTATTATGGAAATAAGAACAAAAGCCTATCGAGGAAACAAGGAAACTAATTTATAAATGGGCAAAGGGCTTGAATATATATTTCTCTGTGTCCATCTCTCTCTCTCTCTCTCTCTCTCTCTCTCTCTCTCTCTCTCTCTCTATATATATATATATATATATATATATATGATATATAGATATGTAGAAATAGATATATACACATATGTATCAATGTAGTAAGTATATGAAAAAATATTCAGCATCATTAATTATTAGGGAAATGTAAATAAAAACCATAATGAGGTATCACTTAACACCTAAAGGCTATTTAAAAATGAATATAAGTATTGTTGAGCATCTGGAGATATTAGAACCCAATGGACATTCCTAGTGGGAATATAAAATAGTGTAGGTATTATGGAAAACAGTACAGTGGTTCCCCCCAAAAATAAAAAAAATAGAATTACTGTGTGATTCAGTAAGGGTAAATTTGGATAATAAACTGAAGACAGGGATTTTGGCAGCTGTTTGTGATTCTATGCTCAAAGAGCATTATTCACAATAGCCAAAAGTCAGACTCCAATCCAGGGTCCATCAATGGACAAATGGATAAATAAAATGTGGTACATAAATGCAATGGAATGTCATTCAAGCTTAAAAAGGAGGGAAAGAAATCTTAATACGTGATACAACCCAGATGAACCTTGAAGACATCATGCCAAATGGAATAGGCCAGTCACAAGATGAGAAATACTGTATGAGTCCCCCTGTATGATGTAACTACAATAATCAGATCATAGGGACAGAAAGGAGAATGGTGGTTGCCAGAGGCTAGGAAAGAAGGGTCTGAGGAGTTATTTTTAAATGACTGTGGGTTTTGAGTTTGGGAAAATGAAAAATAATGTAGCGATGGGTGGTAGTGATGTTTACTTGACAATGAATACATTCAAAACCACTGAGATCTACACCTTAAAATAGTTCAAATGGTAAGTTGTATGTCATGTATATTTTTTCACAATAAAAGAAAACCTCATGGAGATGCCCTTTTAGCTTGCCCGGGGCCTCCTGAGTTTACAACCTAAAGTAGTGGCATTCCCCTCTGTTGACACCTAGGAAGTTCTGGGTAGACATCATGTATAAGAGCTCCCTCCCAGCAAAACCGTGATTCCTGTTTGTGTGCAGTACCTCCAAGCCAGTTGTGCTTCATTTTCTTTCCCATTGCTGTATATGCCATTGTGAAATGGTGATCAAATCTGAATGTGCATGAGCATCATTTAATTGGAGAATTTTTAAAAATGCAGCTTCACGCAATCACTCCTTCCATTAAACTAGCTCAGTAGGTTTCTCAGCTTGTGCTGTATAATAAACCACTCCAAAACTAAGTGACTTAAAATAACTAGTCATTGTTTTGTATAGTCTATGAGGTGACTGGATGGATCCACTGACCTGGACCAAGCTTGTCTGATCATGGGTAGATTCACTGAGCCACAGTCAGTGAATAGTTAGCCAAGAGTTGAAATTTCTACGATGTCTTCAGTTGGGATAGCTTGAATCTGCTCCATGGCCTCCCATCCTTGAAAAACCGAGCCCAGGGTTGTTTCTGTGGTGTGGTGAAAGTCTAACCAAGCACAACTCATCATATAAGAGAGCACGTGGTAATACACAGCAACTTTTCAAGTCTTTGTAATTCTGTTTGCCGGCATCCCATTGGCCTAAGAAAATCACAGGTCTGAGTTCACATTATGGGGTGAAATTACAAAATTAATATACAAAGACAAAAGGTTGCAGAAAGGCCATGGATGGGGACACTTATTCACTACTGTTAAGCTGAAATATGATGAAGTGAAACATGGAGAAGCTGCATTTTTAGTAAACATCCCAAAGTCATTCTGATGCAAGAGATACACTACCACATATTCAGAGATACTATTCTAATGTCACTTGATATAAGTATTAGAACTGGCACCATGAAGAATCAGACAACTGGGAGTTGTGAGTGGGTAGCACTTATTCTTTTCCTTAGTTGCACTTAATTATTCAGGCTAATTGGTCTCTCAAAGGCAGAGATTCCAGTAAAAGCTGTGTCTCTTTTTAAAACAATCTCTTATAGTCATTTACTTGGTACAGAGAACAATGCAGTTGAATTAAAATTGACAGAGAATTTTTCCATGCAGGACAGGAGATGCTGTTGGTGTGTTTTGTGTTGCTTGTTAGACTATATACTTCTGTCCTGGGGAAGCTCATAGTAATGTAAATGAAGTATCAAAGTGGTTTATGGGGCATGTGATAGGATCATAAAGTGGAGACTGTTGCCTGCATGAGACCTTTCTTAGAAGAATAATCCATGCAAGGAGAATATGAACAGGAAAGAAAAGAAACTGTAAGAAGAAACTCTGATTGTATTTAACTAGTTGTATCAGCAAGATTAGAGTTGTACAGGTATGAACAAAGCTCTGTAAAGGCAGGAACCATGATATTCTTATATCGCTGATGCCACCCACAGTGCCTGTCACTTAATTAGTGCTCAACATACACTTACTTAATGAATTTCTGGACTCCACCCTCAGAGATTCTGGATGAATAGGCTAAATAGAGTTTTTCACGGTGTGGTTCTGAACCATCTGCATTCAGAATCACCTACAGTTTGTTTTTAAAAACTGAGATGCTTGGGTTACATTTTCTACTTCCTGTGTTTGATGCCAAGCAACCAAAGTTTATACGGTTGAGAAATGTGAGAATAGATGTAGGTGTTCCTGATGAGATCTCTGAAGGTGGTGGGGTGGTTTTCATTCTCTCTTCTTGTCTCAGTTGAGAAAGCCACATGAGGAAGACTAGTGCACTGACTTGAGAGTCACCATCTTGAGAGTCACATCTTTTAGTCACTAAGGTTTAGTTTCTCAGTTTGCCATCTTTTGGTGCATTTTTTTTTTCACAAGGGCAGGATTTAATACCACATAATTGTCTTGCTTATTCTAATAGCTATAAGCTGTATTTTTTGTTGTTCTTTGTGATGTGGAAGATTGATCCCAGGGCCTTAAAACTGAGACACATCCCCAGTCCTTTATATTTTTATCCTGAGACGGGATAATATTGATCAAGCTGGCCTCCAGCTTGTGATTTTACTGCCTCAGCCTCCCACAGTGATGGGATAACAGACATGCTCCACCATGCCCACCTATGGGTTGGATTTACTACTTTGGTAGGGAAAAATTCAAGTAGGTAGCTACTTTGGTAGGGAAAAATTCAAGTTTTAGCCTCCACAAGGGAAGTTTTATTGGTATGCAATTATTAGTCGGCTTTTAGTCACTGTGATAAAATATCTAAGAAAAACAGCGTCAGTGAGGAAAGATTTATTTTGGCTCACAGTTTCAGAGGGGTAGCCCATGGTAAGCTGGCTCTGTAATTTTCCACCTGTTGGGAGGTAAAAACATCAGGAGGGTAGGTGGTAGCAGAGGCAAGATGCTCACTTCATGGCAGCCAGGAAACATAGGAAACAGAGAGAATGGGAAAGAGCTCAAGAGGAAGAAGCCAGGGACCACACATATTCCTCAATGTTGCACCCCACTTTCTGAAAACCTTACCTCTAAATACATAGGAATTTGAGGGGTTGTGTTTTAGAACAGCCATACTCATTCAGTTATGTATTGTTTATGGCTGCTTTTGCTATACCCCACAGTGGAATTTGCTAACTGTGACAGATTTCCTATGGTCTGGAGTACCTAAATATTTACAAACTTGCGACCTGACTCTAGGACACTTAGATCTATCTTTGATATATCATTGGGATGGGTAGTTCAGGAATAATTTGCAGATGATTGCCACTACCCAAACACTGTGTGTGTGTGTGTGTGTGTGTGTGTGTGTGTGTGTAGAGTGAATTTCAAAGGAAGGAAGAAATCACACAAGTCCGTGTATGACAAATAAGATGAGGCTTTTATAGCATTTTTAGCTAAGAGTTCACTTTATGTTTTTGAGAGATTGGGATGAATTTGAGAGACCCTGCATTGGTTAGATGAGTTTACAGTCTCTCTTGTTTTAATTTTCACCATCAGAACCTTCTGTATAAGGAGGAAAGAATGAACAATTAATTTCTTTTTCTAAAATTGTATTTTTCTAAGATTGTATTATTAGGTTTAGTAGGATATTTCTAAGATTGTATTATTAGGTTTAGTAGGATTCTGAGGTATTGCTACTGAATATGGCATACAAAGGCCAAGTGTGATCTCAGTTAATACCAGCATAACACCCTGATCTTCCCCAAAAGGCAATTTCTGTAAAGTGTAAAGTCTTAGAATATCAAGATTGGAAGGAGCTTAAGAGATGTGCAGGGATGATATTCATTTTAACATCTCCTTGCTGGTATAGATACAATATCCTGTCTGAAGGCAAAATATTGCATAATAAACAAGTTGTACTCCAATCTATTCATATAAGGTGGCCTTTAGTGGGTGTTTATTTACTAGAATTAAATTTGAATACCTGTGAGATATTAAATTTCATATGCTTTACAAAATATGTGGCTGTTGAGATACAAAAACATTTGCCTAGATTTGAATTGTGTGGGTGGGGGGTGGAGATTGGAGTGATTCTTCTTTAGGAGCTTGAAACTCTGGACTTCTGGGCTTCAGATTCACCTTTTATCTGGCCTGTGGCTCTAATGAAATGCCTTTTGGTTAGGATGCAGTGTAATTGGCTGAGCAGACACAGCAGTCCAGGTGTCTGTCAGGGAGGAGACTGAGACTGGGAAAGTGCCAGTTGGAGTGGTGAGAGACTGGCTTACCAAGAGGAGAATGGAGGGAGGAAAGGAGGCCGGAGAGGCACTGTTGGATCAGATTTTGCCAAGAAGTTCTCAAAGCCTCTGAATTCTCCTTATCTTTATACTGCTGGTAATTTGGGATTTCCCAGTTGTGGGTCTGTAGGGAGTGATGGGCTCTTTAACACTTGATTTTCTCAA
Organism: Hydrochoerus hydrochaeris; assembly: GCA_004027455.1. NCBI lineage: Eukaryota > Metazoa > Chordata > Mammalia > Rodentia > Hydrochaeridae > Hydrochoerus > Hydrochoerus hydrochaeris. The sequence continues at coordinate 126,737 of PVLA01000492.1, forward strand.
CAAGAAGCAGGACAAACTGACTGAGGCAGTAAAGGTGGTCCTCTGTGTACAGAACTGATACTCCAAGTTTACCAGGTATGCAATACATTAAAGAGTCCTACCTCACATTCCGATATTTCCAATTTGAACCTCCTTTGCAAGACTGTCCCAGTATGCTTTTACCCTGTAGTTTGTATTTTCTTTCATTTTGTTTTCTGAGAAGAACATCTGGCATGGATGGTGCCAGTTGATAGCTATGTATACCAGAATGTCCACTTTGTACACTGCAGTGGTAGATTGTCTATTTGATGAGATTTGTTTGGATGTAGACTGGTAATCTGCCTAGTTCAACAAATTGCTTTAAAGAAGAATCAACTTGAATGTCTGAACTACCATTTCAGTAGACCATCCAAGCCAATGTCATCTGTGTTGTTAATGTGTTTAGCAGAATAGCAGTAGGTCTGGCTAAAGATGCTGACTTCATGCAGTATAATGACTTCACATGAGATGAGGCCTAGAAAAGCTCCATCTTCTGGGGTGTCATTTCCTTTGGGGCAGGTGGTGCGGGGTATCCAGGTATATCTGTTCAAGACAGAGTTTTAGATGATGAGTGGTGGGAATGGGCATGGCACACAAGGCATAATCATGTTGCTGTCGCTGAAGTGGCCTGTTGAAGACTCCCAAAGAATTGTTCAGCTTCCCAAGCTCAAGGAAAAAGCCTGAGTAAGAGCACTGTATATCAAATGTCCTTTGGCCATATTTAGTTACTAGTGTTATAGTTTGATAACAGGTATAGGCTCAGAATTGTAAATAAAGCTAGTTTTTTAGCTCAGCATTGATTTTCATAGGTAAATTATCAACACAGTTTTGATTTAATAATAAAAATAGCAGCTTGCAGTTTCATGGCCAGTGGGATAGTAATGCAATTGACCAGCAAAGGCCCTCTGTTTTTAGGCTGTATCTTTGTACAGGGACCCATGTATCAAATTCACAAATGCTGTCATCCTTTTGAGTACTTAATATGTACCAGACATTGTGCAAAGGGCACAGACATCTTATTTAATACCATTGATTACTTTATAAGATGTATAGTTATCATGTTGTGGATGAGGAAATAGAGGCACAGAGAGTTACTTATATATGATAGTGCCTGGCAATTTTAAGAACGTCTTGAAATTCTAAAACATATCTGACCGACTTCACACATTATGTTCTTTGTGCCATGCCTGCAAACTTGTGTAAAATTGTTCTCTTGGAAGGGCGTCCAGTAGGCACCATCCTGCAGCTATGGAGAGCTGGAGAACTAGAGACAAAGTTCAAGAAAATAGAAACGTAGGTAAAAAGGAGAAAAGAAGGTAAAACGTCCCTGTTCACTGACAGTCTAGGAACTGAAGAGAGGAAATTCTAACTGGTAGGGAACCAACGAAGAAAAGATTAGGAAGAAATGGGCTATATAGCTAAACCCACAGGGAACCTTGTAGCTAGAAAGAGCTGGATACGTGTCGATAATTGGACAGGCCTGCCATGCCTGGACTTCCTTGGAATACCCTTTTAACCCGGCTCCCTTCTAATGGCTGTAGTCAAACCACTCCTATGCACAAAGCCACATGTTCCTGTGGAAGAAGAGAATGGGACATGAAGATTAAATTTATTAATGAGGCTGTATCACCAGCCCCCCTTAAGTCCTAGTTCTGATCATCGCCCCATAGTTGTGATGCTACTCTGTCTGACACTGAGCAATGTTTCTGTGACTGGAAACACCACGATGGCTTAATCCAGTACTTTTGTGCATAGAACGCGAGAGGCAGAGGTAAAGGTGGATTCCTGGTGCTCCACTGTGCCCTTGGGGTTGGAGCACCAGAGTGAGTTTTCACCTGTTATTGCTGGTCTTTGAAATATTAATTAGTTCCCCAGAAGCTGAGCCACAAGTCTTCTGGGGGAACAGCTGCTCTGCTTTATTTTTTGACTAGCAAAAGTTCATTTTGGAATGAAAGTTTATTTTCCTGGGAAAGTGCTACTACTTTACAGTCTCCCTCTTCTCTGTGAAGCTGAAGAGAAAGCAAGCAACGTCACTGCAGGAGCAGACCACAGATAGCAGCAGAGAAAGAGAAAAGATGCATCTGGCTCTCTTCAAGCCCAAGACAAAGGACAGCGAGGGCAGTGTGATGCAGACCTGTTGCTATCTATTACCCACATTGTGTTGCCTGGGTTTAGGCAAAAACAAGAAGCAGGGTACATAAATGACTGCTGTTACTTTTGATTTTCTTTTCTTCTCTGTTGGGTTAGTTTTCTATTGGCTATAGCAATATCGTGGTCATTTTCTATGGTACTATGTAGTAAAGCTTTACTCATCATCGTGGCCAGCCTTTCACACACACGCCCAGTAATGAGTTGATTTCTCTAATTATATCTTGTGCTAGCATTTTGTATTACAGGCATTGCTAATTATATTCATTCAAAATAGGTTCCAATTAAAATCTATAAACCCCTTAAGGCTCTCTAAAATCCCCACCATCCACCTTAGAGCTTAGCATTAATATTTACACTAGAGAGAAAAGAACTTCTCATCCTGCATTTATCTGATGGATCACTTTTGTTATTGATAAAAAGCAAGTCCACGTGGTTAATTGGATCCCTTAGGTATCAATGAAAAAAAATTAGTTTTTCACTTTCTAGGATGGTTCCATAGAGCTTCCTAGAACCATCCTTTGTTTTAAAGCTTTTGAGAATGTACACATGTTAAAATGTTCCTTCTAACTGCTGTGCTGTGAGTCTCACACTGCTTCTACTCTCAAGGGCAGGCAATGGAAATTGCCTGGGACAGTGCAGATCTGCAGCATGCACAGAACCTAAGAGAAGACCATTTCAATGTCTCTTCCACGCTGAGCCAATGGAGGAAGGAAACAACAGCTGCTTGTCACCAAACTACTTCTGACCTGGGAGGTTGACTGTTGGAAGTTTACTGTATAATCCATCAGAGGGCAATCCTGCCAAGTTCTCTTTTCGAATAAAAAAAGTTAACATTTTTTCATACCTTTACTTCATAATCAATGTTAAATTTTCAAGGCAGCAAAACTAATCAAAGACTATAAAATGAGCTCAGCATAAGGGGAAAGAGGCACAATTAATAAGCTGCAAATGGGCTTGAATGAGAAAATAAAATATTAGTTAACTGTAGGATGTCCTTCCTGTGTGTCACTTTCGGTAGGAGTCATGAGCCAAGCTTGTGCCATGTGCTGCTGAGTTTGTTCCTTGAAAAATCAGAACCAGGAGTCAGGAACAATCAGGCGCTTCCCCCCTGTGGAGTTGGGATGTTTCTAGTCACAGGACTATGCAGATAGTCCATTTAAGAGCCCATAATGCAGGCCAGTGTACAATAGAGATTCCCTGCACCACACAGTGGGCTGTGTGGCTGAGGTAGCCATGTGGAGCAGAGGTAGGAGAGGAGAGGGAGATCAGTGAGGTGCTCTGTAGCATTGTTCGGGAACTCTTCAGAACTGATTTTCCCTTACACCCTACCTGACCTTCAACTGCACTGTCCTTTCAGTTCAACTTTTGCCAGCAGGTAGAGAGAGGACAGTGTTCCCTGTGATATGCTCACAAAAGATACACAGTATTGTATATTTACTGAGAATGTTTGAAATGTACTAGGCCTCTCACACACATTCTCTCATTTAATCATCTCTACAGTCCCATACAGTTAAAAAGATATTGCCAGCATATCATGGATGAAGAAAATGGGGTTGCAGGAAGTTCTCATGACTTGTCTACTGCTCACAGTACTAGTCAGGGGCAGAAGCAGTCTCAACAGCTCAAAGGTGAAAGAGGGCATAATATTTTCTGGTGACTCTGATACTGAAAATGACTTAGATGAAGTAAAGTGATCAGGAGTTGGGGACTTATGTGGAAAACATTGCTCTACTCCAAAGTACCTCATCTTTCTAGTGTCTAATTCGACATTGTGTATCAGACAAGCATTTTAGAAACATTGTTATTACACCAAATTCTAACCACTAGTTTCTCTGAAAAGATTTCCAAGGCCTAAAACTCACTTCTTTTTAATAATAATGAAGGTCTTCTTAGGGATTCTGTCCTTGGCTCCTGTCTTCATCACTTCCCCATTGCTGAGATGATACCCAATACCCACAACTTAAAGGAAGAGAACTGTATTTTGGTTCAGGTTTTCAATCCATGGTTATCTGACTGCAAGGCAGAAATAGCATGGTGGAAATGCAGGGCAGACAAACAAGCTGCTCAGTTCATGACAGCCAGGAATCAGAGAGAGAGATGGCAGGACCTAGGTAGGGAAATATTCCCAGGTGAGACCCAATGGCCCACCTGTAACTGGGCCTCACCTTCTACCAGCACACTCAGCTACTGAACTCACTAGTGGATGAATTCACCCATGAGTATACTATCTCCATGATCTAATCACCTTCCAAAAGCCTCACCTCCGAAAACCCAAGAGGTTTGTGGGTGCATCCTAGACATAAACCATGACAACTTCAGTTCACAGTTCACAAGGAAGAACAAAACACACCTTGCTTTTCTAAGAGGCCACTTGAAAGAACTAAAACATCAGAGACTTACATTGCTCCAGTGCCTGGGGAAATGAGCTTTCAAGAGCTTTGTAAAATGCAGTAATACTACTCTATTTAACAAATGGCTGAGTACTTATTCTGGGTCAGACCCCCTTCTTGGCTTTGGGGGTCATAAAGATAAGGGGAATGCCACCTTGAGATTACAGTCAGCCAGGATAGGTAGGAAGTAACAGATAATTGCAAAACCCTCAGATAAGTGCTTTGATGACAGTATGCAACTCCGACCTCTAATTTGTAGAGAGTGTGGGTGCTTAGGACATTATAGCTGGATGGTGAAAACTCTACAAGAAGCTTGGTAGATATTTAAATGGTTTCATTTTAATGGAATCAACTTACTATGTTAACTGAAAAGATGTGTTCTGCAGAGGTTTACTGAATCGTTCTTTCCCTATAAAATAACCAATTATATGTTTTGACACGTTTCAAGAAGTACTTTTTAAAAATAAGGTAGCACAGATAGAACAATACTGGAATACATCAGTGTGCTATGATGCCTGAATCAGTAATACACAAATAACTGTACCTTCAAAATGTAAACAAAAGCAAAGTGCTAGAAATCATTAACTACAAAGAGGTAGAATGCCACAGTAGAACAAGCAATGACTTCTGAACAGGAAGTCCCTGATGGCTATTTTCCTGTGTGAGTACAGGAATTCCTTGTTCTTCTCTGGACCTCAATTTTCTCATTAGTGGTATGGGCATTGGATGAGAATCTCAGTCCCAGTGGCCACATTCCTTTATAAGATGGTAAGATCTTGGACTTCTATGGTAATGCTTCATCATTCTGAGGTTTCTACCCCCATTGCATGGACCCAGGCTGTGTTTTCTGGGAGCATCAAGCTGAGGAGGTATGTACTAAAGGAAAATCAGCTGCCCCTTGTGAATGGGACTCTTTCCACTCTCACTCATCACCTTCGCTTCACCAATCGTTAAGATCTTCCTTTTCTGGGTCTTCCCTTTTAGTTGGCAGTCTTTAATTTAGTCTGGAATCAGTCTCTCTTTTGGAGGAATGAATGAGAACTTGCCTTTCTTTACCCTCTCCTAATGCATATGTCTGTGTGTATATGAATTCACACAAGAACACACATTCCACAACCATTACTACAGAAAAAGTATTGAGCTGAAATCCGTTTTTTAGTCAGGTTCTCAAAATGACAGCTATACTTCTACAGAGTTAGGTATTAAATGAATTCCATTCTCCTTATCAAGTTTCAGACAAGGAAAGAGCCTGGAATTCCAATAGTGATGGTGTTCTTGGCAAACACTTTTACAGGGTGGTAAGACAATCAATTGGCAGTTAGACAGTCTGAAGGCTGCAGCTTTCATCTGACTTGGAAAATATACAGACTTGGTATTATAACTACCATCGTCATGTCTTTACTTTGAGTATAGCATGCTTTTTTCCACTAATTATGTGGCTTTCTCCATCCACTAAGAACACATTGCAATTGTGGAGAAAAACATGACACATTAATTGAATCTCTGTGCCTTTTTAGCATTGGAGAACCATGGATTTCTTGGATTCACAGTTACTTTTATTGTTCTGAATTGAACCCAGTACCCTCCTTCAGTCTGGATGCATTTACTTTCCCAGAATCCATTTGCTAAGGACAAGCAAGTGGGATGATTAAGGAGTACTGATTTTTCTGGTTCAAAGAATGAAATACAGTGTGTTTACAAGTCCATCTCCTCAAAAAAATCCATCTCCTCACCTCTACCCTAAATTTTCCTTTCTTTCTTATGACTTTAGCACTTTACATTTACCTCTCAATTTGTTAGACTGGGAATAAAATAAAGTATTGCAGTGCATCACCCTCCCACCCCCCTGACAAAATAGGCTCCAAAACATCCTTGCATCTCCAGCCCCTTTCAGGGAGCTTAACATCTTTGTTACCTTTGCTCCATAGTTGGACCTGCATCTGTATCCCAATATGCAGTGAATGGTCAAAGGTAGTTATCAGAGTCCAGAGGTCCACTAGCTGAGGAAAACCTGTTGACTTAAATAATGACCACTTTGCTAGATGCCTCTGATGATGTCTTGCTTTAGGGCTATTTCATGAATGGGCCTTTGTTATTTCAAAAGTGTACCTCTGTTCAAACTTGAGCATTGCATTTTATGTGATAGGCACTGAAGACAAAAATGAAAGTTCCTTAGAAAACACTCCCATTAAATTTACCAGTCCATGTGCCATTTCCATTTTCAGTGAAGCCACAGCATAGCCACTCTCTTTTGTTGAAAGCATGTGGTAGGGGCTTAGAGCAAACTGTAGACATACCCACTCATGGTGCCATCAAGGGAAGCAAGAATTAAAAAGGGAAAAGTAGAAACCAGGTGATGGGAGGAATTCTCTGGATTGGGTGGGAAATATTAATAGTTAAGTAGCTTTTTTATAAGGACAAATGTGATTTTCAGACCCACAGGCAAGCAGTTTTTGCCTAGCAGAAGAGAAAGTTGGAGTAGATTCTTAGGACTGTCTTACACTTGACCCAATTCATCCTTCTGTTCCCTGTCTTTCACTTTAGTGTGCTCAATAAATATTAAGTCTTGAGAAATTATTTAAAATAGTGTCTTGCAGTGGTCAGTAAGTGGTACATGCCAGGTAGCATGCTAAGAGTTTTCCTCACATTATCTCATACTACCATTACATGGATCCTGCATGTTGGAGGCTGGGAACCCCATGTTACTGATAAGAAAAATAAGGCTCAGACATGAAGTTGATTAAGGTAGCACAGCTAGCATCTCACATAATCAAGTTTATCAAAGGTCTCTCTGATTTCAAAACACCTATTCTATATATTATTTGGATATCTGGCAAGCAAGGAAAGGCACATAAAATTTGGACAAAAGGATGCCAGTTACTATTGAGAAGGGCTTTGGGCATTTCAACTGTGACTCCTAAGAAGCCAGCCAGATCCTCCCCAAGCAGCCCTGGAGGGGGACCACATGAGTGTGTCTCACAGTGAGGTTTCTGCTCAGTCCATATTGCTTCAGCCCCCATTAATGTAGTTAAGGATGTGTCTTAATGGAAGAAGTAACTTAGAGACACCTGCAATAACCCTTCCCTCCTAATTTCAATGAAGTGGAAGGAGGGAGTGGTCCTTCCAGCTAAGGTGTGGGAGGGAGCTGAAGACAAAGCACTTTCTCCTGGTTTAACCGTTTCCCTTTAAATTCTACCACCTGTAGGGTTTTAGGGACTATCCAAATGAACCTCAGCCTGGAAATGTGCTATCAGGAGAAAAGACACGCACACCAAGTATTGAAAAGTGCCTCCTCATACACTGGCTCAGTGAAAAGGACCTTGAACTAGGTGTCAGGAGATCTGACATCAAGACAGCTCTACCATCTCTGAGGTGCGTGACTGTGAGCAAGTCACTTAAGTACAACCTCTGCATCTGTGTAGTAACTATGCCAGTCCTTACCCATTATATATTGCTTTATGACTGTAAAGATCAAGAGAAGAGACATATGCAAAAATATTTCAAGCATCTCAACCACTCTATAAATGTAAGTGGTCAGGAGAAAGTTAAGAAGGAAAGGGTAGTCAGGTAATTGACGTTACCTTTTAGCTGAGAGCAAATCGGTGCTGCCCCCCTCCCCCACTCCACACACACACCTTGGTGAACAGGCAGTATTGTCCTTAAAGCACATTTGCAGAGCATAAGGAAGCTTTTATCCAGGTCCAAGTGCTATATTTCTGATATGAGAACTAGTTTGAGATTTAAATGAACTCTTGTCTCTCAAGACACAGCTTTGCATCTATTTTGCATTCAAATTTATTTATCCAGAGACAAAATTGTGTGTTCTTTAATTCTGCTCACAGCATATGTAAGCAGACCAAATGAGGTGCTGATCCAGCAAAACGGCAAGTAGCCTTTTGCTTCCCTGAAATTGCTAATTTTACAAATGGCAGACTGTTGAAACGTGGCACGGAATCTCTTTTACTAGAATCTGGAAAAATGGGCACATATGGTCTTGACAAGAGTGAATCAGATGCAATTCCAGGATTATAATTAAGTAGTTGAAATTCCAAAAGGAAGAACCTCGCATGAACAAAGTCAGGTGTAATTTACTTTGGGTTAGCTTTCTCTGAGACTCCTTCTGTGGCCCATTCTTGGGAGCATAGACACTTTGATTTCTTGCCATGAGAAATGTGTAATTGTAAAATAGGAAACATTTTCACCTCAATTCTAACTGTACTTGATGTGACATCTGTAGACCATTCTTATGTATGATACATCATACAATGTAAGAGAGGTTAAGCTAAATGTTTCTATATAAATATTAAGGTTGACACTTTCTCCCAACAAATCTAAACTTCTGACCAACTCCTTAGGCAGCCAACCAAAGTGAGGAAAATGGGGATGATTACAGAATGAAACACTTTCTCCATGTTTCTTTCAGTACTCTGTTACTTGAAGGGAAGGACCATGTCCCACTCTTGTCTGTTGCAGTGGCTTTTAGCATAGGGACTGGCATATAAAAAGAGTTGATGTGGAGATTTGCAGTCTGTCTACAGCAAACATTTCTAGCGGTACTCTTGGAGTTACTGAGGAAAGGATTTTGCTTCTTAGTCGATAACTCAACATCTATACCTTAAAAATACATGTCAGCTAAAAGGTGGAAGCATCCCAACTGTCCATCAACTGTAGAATGAGTAAACATGTGCTACATGAGTACGATAATGTATTATTCAATCGTAAACAGACATGAAATACTGATACATCCTGAAATGGAGGTGAAGTCTGGAGACACAACAGTAAGTGATTAAAGCCATCTTTGAAAGGCTACATGCTGTCTGACTTCATTTATGTGAAATACAGTGGTATCTTGGTTCACAAGCTTAATCCTCTCCACGGTTCTGGTTACATCCAAATTGCAAGCATAGTACATATTCTGTGACCACAATTGTGGAAAGAATTAAGTTCATGAATTGAGGTGCCACTCTATAAGAGTAGGGAAATCCATAGAAAGAGAAAGATTAGTAGTTGCCTGATGATTAGGGAAGGGGGAGATTGGAAGATAATAGTAAGAATATGGAATATTTGTGGGGAGGATGTAAAAATGATCTCAAATTAATTGTGGTGATGGTTGCAAAACTGAGAACATACTAAAAACCTTGAATTGAACACTTTAAATGCATGAATTATATGAGATTAGAATTATATCACAATGAAGCTATTCTGTAGAAAAGGATAGAAATTTTGCTAGCTGCTTTTGATATGTACTTCCAGTTCCAAAGCCTGACCAAGATTACTAAACCCCAGCCCCAATTTTTCTCATAAGCATTTCCCCTGTCTGATCTTAGGACCTTCAGGTTCCTTTCAGCTCCTGCTTTCAGCTCTAATACCCAGAACAAAGAACTCCCAGAAAGACAATTAATGCTATGGTGGAAAAATAAAACAAAACTTTGTGGAGTCAAGCTGTGTGTACACATAATTACCCGACCTCTACTTGGGTAGATGCTCTGCTGCATGCAGGTGACCCAGTTATTCCCATTGTCATGTTTTCCTAGAGCCTGGGGACACTGAAATAGCCTGGATATTTTCCCCCACAGAAATGCAGTAATATATTAATGAAAGTAGCTGCTATAAAATGATTTATATATTTTATCTAGGAAGTTGAATCCTGATGAACCACGAAAAACCTAAAATATTGAGCTACACCTCTCATCATGATATTTTTTTTGCTTTATTTTTTAATGGGATTTAAGAGAAAAAGGAGAAAATAACAAGGATTAAAGGAGCAGCTTTAAGGGTAGCAAAACAGTAAGGGGGAAAATAGCCATGTAGGGATTGGAATTTGAGACAGTCTTCTGACTCCTGAGAAAATTGAAAGCACTAAATCTTTATAATTTGGAAAACTTTAGTTAACTGGAATGCATCTTCCCCTGATTGCACCACATATTCAGGATGTTACTGAAAAAGCAAGCAGGTTGGCATTGCTTCAGCTTCAACATCTCATAGTGTCACTGAACTGGAAGGGGCTTCAGAGCCATTGAGTCTTACATTTATTTTACAGCTAAAACACTTACAAAGCAAAACCCTGCACCATTGCTGTTCTAAATGTTTACTATGTGTTTTCTCATTAAATTCTCAGAACTACATTTATGAGACAAAGTCTTATGAACCAAAGTTATGGATGTGGGAACTGAGGCACTGGGAGGTTATTTGTCTTGCCTGTAGTCGCACAGTTCAAAAGTGGGGTTACAAACTTTGGGCATAGTGATTAAGATCTATCCTTCTCAAAAATCTTACAGAGGCTTAACAGCAGGTCCAAGAATGGAGTGGGGCTAACTCCTATGCAACCTCTCTGTGGTGCTATCTCAGTTGGGTGTGCATGACATTATAATTCCACAGTAATTACAAGGACAAAGACCAACTCTTCTTGTCTCTACTCTTTTTTAATGGTTCCACCTCTGGGAAAGGGTGAGCCAAGCCTACTTCTGTGGCTGAGCTGTCCCAAATGTTGCTCTCCTTCATGGCTTTGTCATTTGAGCAGTGTTATGGAGCTGGCAGAAGGTATTGTCCTTCACTTCAATTCAGCAGTCATGTTAGAAGCCATCATCTAAGTGTCCAAAGATGTTAATGTGTTCTTTGTGAATGATTTATAGTCAAATGGGCTGTATTACAGGGTGATGTACAGAACAGGAGGAGACTAAGTTATGAAAAACAATGCTAGAGATTAGATTTCAAGGGCATCGAGTAAACGTGCTGTCAGGATTTCCATAGAAGATTTGATTGGGAAGAAAAATGCATCTTTGCATCGTCATTTCAAAGCAATTTCATGCTCCAGTTATCCATGCTTCTGTCTTCTGAACACTTCCAAGGGCCACACTTGGCCTCAGCATCAGTTTGAAGTCTCGTCTGATGGAGCTGCTCTTTGAGGGCTCCCTGGGAGTTATCTTGGAGACTACATGGTAAGACTTGACTTTGATAGAATATTTAATCATCTTCTTCTGCCTCAGTTAAGTTGAGAAGACTAAAGTGCAGCTTGTAAATTGAAAAGTGTAACTGAATGATAAGATTTAGAACAAATATTGAAAGGCTAAGAGAGAGCTAACAAATGTATTAGCAGTGACTATTACAACTGGGGGCTGCAATCCTCAAGGGGCTCAAGGACCAGAGGCTTTGGACAAGTTCTGTTTTCTGAACTGAACCAAAGAGGAGATGGAGTGGTATGGGAAAGAACAGATTCTGGAGAGCTTTCCAAAGGCAGTGTCTCGCGCCTGGTGGGCGGTTGAGTCTATTATGTAAAGATTTCAAATACCATCTGGTCATTTTTTTAGGACCTTGTTTGACAGTTTGTGGGATTGCTTCTTGAAGTGATGCCAACCCAACCAAATGTGGTTTCTGCCAGTACTATGGTTGGTGTCTGTGAGGAGCTGGCGGGGGTACGCTTGTTAATTTTGCATTGATTGTGCTCCAGTGCTTTGCTTGTATTTGTGCAGTGTTCTGCACCCTGGTTGCGATTCCACAACTCTGGTTGGGAGCTTTTCAAAAAGCACTGAGGCTCAGCAGCCTTCTCATAAGATTCTAATTCATTTAGTCCTGGTAGGAGTCTAGTTTTTTTTTTTTTTTTTTGTAATTTTAAAGACCAGTATACCTAGGGATTTCAACATGACCCTAAGGTAAAAAAATCTCTGATTTAGAGTGTTCATTGAACTTGAGGGACATTTTTCTGCTCTTAGGGACATTTTCTTTCCCTCGTTGTGAAGAATGCGTATGACGACCTCAGGTCAAGGAGTGCACTTGCCAAATTACTTCAGTGCCTTAGATCTGTGGTTTGGATTATCTTCCTCTCCAGCCTCTATTCTCAGCAAATATTACCTGCCTTCCACGACACCACTTTTGGCAACCCTTGCCTCCAGTCTACCTTTATTTATGTATTTTGGGACTGGGGATTGAATTCATGATCTTGTGCTTGCCAGGGAGGTGCTTGTGCTGCTGAGCTATATCCCCAGCCCCCCTGTCTACATTTAGAAGAAATGCTTGCACTTTTTACCTTGTGACTCTCCTAGTGTGGAAAGTCTGTGAAAAGGAGGCCTTTAGGAGGCTCCAAGTGAAGGAAACCCTCATCTTCCATTCAGTGCTTTACTCCTAGAGCGTCTTCTACAGTACTGACCACATCTGTGCTCCAGGCCAGCTAGCCCTCTTGGGGAAGGATTTCCTAAGACAGTTCTTAGAACCCGAGGGAGGAGTTCCTGGAGAGCAGCAATTCCAGGCTAAAATTCCCTGGCTCCAGCTCCCCGGGAATTCCCTCTGGAGACAACAGGTGTTGCATCTCTGTGAAAGAGAGCTATTGTGATGACTTTGGCTCTGCCGCAGACCCCCAGGGGACTCTTCCGTGTAGGGGTAAAGATGAAAGGGAAAGTTCCGGTTGCTTCAGATGGCAGAGAATGACTTTAGCAAACAAAGATTGGGGTTTGGAAGAGCAGGGACAGAGCATGTCTGTGCAGGTTTCAGGTTCCTGACAAAGAGAATTTCACAGAGACTTACAGACACCATCCCCACCATTGCAGATGTTTATGTCAAGGTTTTGAGTTTGCAAAGCACTACTGGAGTTATCTCATTATCTCTGTGATTTAGGAAGGCATAGTGGAAACTTCCAGATTGCCTACTAATTTGTGCCAAGCATGTGTTCCCCAGTAAATGCTTTAAGGCTCTCAGTATTAATGAGATATCTATGATTACTAGCCCCATTTTGTGAATTAAGAAACTGAGGCTCAAGTAATTGACTTGATTTATTCAAACTAGTAAAGAATCTGAGTTAATCTGACATATAATTGAAGTCATTTCCTTTGGGGAAACAGAATAATTCTTATGCACCTCTTTATACCACTTGTCATGACTCTGCTGCCCTTTATCTTCTCTTTAAGATAAACATCTTTTATTTTTTCTGATTATTTTTTTCTAAATGTTGTCTAGATTTGCACTTTCCATAGTCTCACCTTCCAGCTATCTTTAGTGCCCTGAAATCTGGTTTCCTTCCCCATATCTTCAATGGAACAATTATCCTCTAGGTACCTGGTGACCAAGTTGTCAAAGCCAACCCTAGTAAGTCTCACTCAACTGTCTTCATAGAAGTTGTGCTAATGCTGCCTTCTCAAATTGGGTGGACTAAAGAAATGTATCCTTGTAAAATACTTAGCACAGGCCAGGCATATGGAAAAAGCGCAGCAAATGCCAGTTATTGTCATTATTGTGTGTGCTGGAGGTGGCAGTGGGAAATGGGTAGAGACCAGCTTGGAGGTTCATAGAACCTGCCAAAACAATCCCAGATGAATCTTCTCCAAATCAACTTCTGTGAATATTGCATTTGCCTCCATTAATTAAAGGAAACTTTCCATTCATTTCTTTCAAGTTTATTTTGCAGCTCAGATCATAATGAGCTTTATAAAAAGCTATGGAGCTTTTGATCCAGTGTAAAACTACACTGTAAGACATCAGCATCTGACAGATATACTATACTCTTTCAAGCATTTTACTTTAAGTGATAGTAATATGAAGTTTGTATTTAGTGCAAATTGTAAATTTCTACTAATTCTTACATTACAGGGGGCTGAACTGCTAGGATGCAGCCTGCCTATTTAATCTACTTCAGAGGAGCTTCATTTACTAGATGGTCCTCGTGCGTTTTGGGAAAGGTTGCAAAGTGTCATTGATGAGGTATGAAGCAGGTTTGAAAGGCTGGAATCTCTTGTTTTCAGAATGGATTAAACTATTGCTAAATTATAGTCACCACCTAAACATGTACACCACTTATCCCACCCTGAGCTCCCACCAGGTTTTCCTTTTCACTTGATCCAGTCCTCCTTTCCCTGCTGGCGATGTTTTCATCCCTTTACTTCTCCCTATGCTGCTTGGCTAGGTGGATACTGCCTAATTAAACACCTACGTAACAATTCTCCCCCGCCTTTTTCAACCATGCTACTGTTTATCCCTGTTTTTATTATATTTGGAAATGTAGTCTGAAGCAATTTTTGAGAAAAAAGTAGTAGTGCTGATTGTCTAAGTGTTTCTGTGGTTTTAGGGAAGTGTGAATTGTTCAGATAGCTGGCAGCCAAGTGTCAGGCTCTGGAGAAAAAGAAAAGGCAAATTCCAATTTATTTAAGACAACTTTTAAGGAAGATTAAGGTTATAAATTCAGCCTCACATACCACACCCACACATCTTCCCAAAATAGTACAAGGTAAATACATTCATTGCTCACTCCAGTCTTTGGTATACACTTCTAGCTACGATTCTAGGTTTGAGTTCAATTTACAATCAGCAGAGTTGTATTTTGCATACTGAATACATAAACATCATGTATCTGGAGACCATTGTTTAAGAAATTTTGGGAAAATTTCTATTGTAATTTATCACAGAAGCTCTCCTGTAATTTGCCTCCTTGTTACATGCATAGTCATATCTGTGATAAACTTGGAACCGAATTTCTTTTCAAGATGGAAGCATTGGTTCTGTGGGAAAATATATGCTGTGACACTGACATAAATTCTGGCTTTCAGTAATAAACGCATCCTACCAGAACTTGAGAACTGAGCCTAGCCCAGTGTCTGTTACATGATAGTGATTCAGTATCTGTTGAATGGGTGAATTAACGGTCTATAGTCTGCTCACGTGCAAGTAAATGAAAATGAAAAGTTGAGATATGCATTTTCTCTAGTTCCACCAGAACTGATAATTGTAGAGAAATTTCTTAACTATTTGCTATCCCTATTTCCTTATTAAGAATTGTCCATCTTATACATTAAGATGGACATCTTATACATCTTAAGAAGAAAGCACATTGAGCATTAGTCTCAAACAACATTCTTTAAAATGATACTTAAGTTGCGTTAGATAAAAGCAGGATAATGGTGAATACATCATTTTAGCTTAATTTTTTTTCTTTAATCAATCAGATAGGTGGTGACATATAATCAACACACATTTCCAGAAGATAGCTCTCATAGATGCTTAGCACTGTGGTAGACACGATGAGCGATATTGTTCCTGGTCAGAGAACATCCAATCCAGTTGAAGAAATTCTTACAAACAGGGTAAATCAGAGTTTCTCAACCCTTGCTCTATGGCATTGTGAACTAGACAATTCTTTGTTGTGAGAAGCTGCCATGGTATATTGTGAGATGTTTAGCAGCACCCTGGCCCTGGTTACCCCTTGCTAGTTGTGCCAACCAAAAAAATATCTTTACATATTTTGATGGTCTTCAGTTCCCCCTATGATGTAAAATCATCTCCTATTGAAATCCATTAGTGTAAAAAGTGATCTGTTATGCAAATTGGTATTTGATCCTCAAATAAGTAAGATGGAGGGAAATTCATTGGAGTGGATGAGCTAGAGTGATGGAAGCTTAAACTACCTTTTGAGAATCAAAGTGGGATTTTGAAAAGCAGAGAAGTTATTATTTCTTGTGTAAAAATCTGTGCACACTGTGGCGCTGAGCCTGTGCCGTGATTGGTCGGGAGTGTGCTAGGGCCTGATGAGTAGACAGCCTGGCTATAATGGAGGAGATTACAGACAATAGGAAGTCAGGCTCATCAGGTAGGATGTTTGCCACAGTGATAAAGTAATGAATTGGGAATCTGTGGATTTCTGAGCAAAACAGTGGCAGGATGCAGAGTGTTTGAGTTGTGCCTCAGTAGTGTATAGGATGGGTTGGAGGGAAGATGGACAGGAACAAGGCTGTCACTCTCTTCATCCCTGCTTTTACACAAAGAGAGGGGAAAACAAGTCAAAATACAGAGTCCAGATTCCTAATGCAGCAGTGGCATGCCGGTATTTTGTATGCTCTAGAGAGCAAATGGCTCTGCAGATGTTTCTTTTCTTCTTTGCCAGCATTTTGGAGATGAGGAGAGATAGATATTACAGATTTGTCTTTGACAGTAATTGTCTTGTTCTTTACATTATTTCATTAGGTCTTTTAGATTAACTCCTAGGTGTAAAATCCATATTGTGCCAACAATTCTTTTTTCAGCAATCTGTCTTGGCACTGTTCACTTTTCAATATGTGGCACCTTTCTCATCTTTCTTGAAAAATATTCTCAATCTATTTTGCCTACAATCTCTCTCTCCCAATAATATGGTAATGCATTATCAGACTAGTCACCCACCCCAAAACTGAACCCACTGATCATACCTAGAAGGAAACTTTATTTTTATAATTTACTTTTGTCAAAATATGCAGTATTCACATATGCAAAGTTAATAACTTCATGGCATGTAGACTGTTCACAAGCAAGCTGTGTGTGCTTTTATATTTTAATAATTTACATCGTAGTCTGCTAGACATTCTGTATGTCTAATCTAAATCTAGAGTATGAGCAACCACAGTCTAAATGTGAGTATATGAAAGTTTAGGGCAGGGGGCTGTGGATTTAGCTCAGCGGCATAAATGCCTACCTTACGAGCAGGCGGTTGTGAGTTTGATCCCCGTACCAATAAAAAAAAAGTGGGATAAAAAGAAAGTTTAGGGCAGCAACAGTATCCCAGGATTTGGCATAAAACATGAGCCCTGTACTATGGCTGATATTGAGACGTGTGCTGAGAGAGAAAAACTCACTTGTTCTAGTAACAGAAAGATGGTAGCTGTGGTATTTATTACACCCAATTGCAAAATTTTTATAATTGAAAAGTTAAAATAGAAGATTGCAGGAGAACAGTTTAGGGTTCCATTGGTTTAGAATCCCATGAATCCAAACTTAGCCTGTCATTTAATAATGAAATGATATGGCCTATGCAAATAGTGAATCAGTGGAGGTTTAATGATTAGTCAAGCTCAGCTTACAGAAGAAAGAAGAGGAAACTAATTATGTCACCATTTTCTCTGACTATCCCATAAAGGATTCTTTTTAGTAATTCCACTTAGAAAAGGAAATCTTCTATATACACTTGCATCTATCTGAGGTAGGGTAAGCTTGTAAATCAATACTAGCCCTGAAGGTTCCGCACACTGTTTCTTGTGTAAGAGGAACTGAACTGCAGCAAGTGTGGCAAACCGTATGATTCCTGACCTCAAGAAGGTCACCATTAAGTAGATGTCATTGAATATCTCTGTGTGTCATAGACCAAGGCCAGCGTGGTCTGGAGAGAGGCAGAAAGTTTTCTGGAGGAGGCTGAACCGACACTAGCACTTGAAAAGTATGGTGTGGAGGAAGAGAGTAATATGGGAAGAGAATCAGCATGGAGTCTGTAGGGAGATCTGAGCACCCACCCCAACTGCAGTAGAGAAGGAGACAAGGGGAATAGTGGCAGGAAGATGGAAAGCCAAGGTCAGAAGGACAAGATGCTCCTAGCTCTGAAGGCCTTGGAAAAATAGGTTACTCGGTGTTGTCAGTAGTGGTAGGCATTGTCCATGGAGCGGAGATGAAGAGCATCGTAGTGGTTTGGAAGGGAAGCTCTTTTTAAACAGGAGCAGTTCTAGAGTGTTCTATAGCCCCAATTTAAGTAGAATACATTGTGAAGCTTCCTGGTTCTATGGCTCACACTGGCCATTTCATTGAAAGTACTTAATACCAACCTTAATTTCAGTGCCTTTCATAACTCATTCTGTGGCTTTCACCAAATGGATAAGGCATCCTTGTATGAGGAGCTGGGAGTTAGCTTCATAGCAGCTGTGAGCCACTGTGTGTAGGAGCTATTTTTCTAGAAGCAGTACTATTTGCACTTGGTACTAAAAATAGATGTATGGGTGGAGAACAGAAAAGAGCACATGACACTGTTTTATATATGAAGATGGAGTTTCACAAGCTATTCTCTAATGGCCAAAACCTTTTTCTGGGAATTCCTCCAAATCTAAAGGCATGCTCATCTGCACACTCAGCTAGGCCATTAGAATGTCACATTCATGAGGGCAGGGAGTGTGTTATGTTCATTTCTGTATTTCCAGTGCCAAGAATAGTGTCTGGCTCACAGTAGATGCTCAACGTTTCCTTCTTTGAATAATGTACTTTGAAAACAATGAATTTTCAATTTTTGACAGAAATGTTATTTGAATAATCATCTTTATTTTCAGCTTGCCCATTTAATACTGCATTTCTAAAATGCCAACTTATGTAATTCATATGAAACATTTGTACAATTCACCCTTCGAAATCACACGATTACGTGGTTTTTGGTATATTCACAGAGTTGCGCCATCATCACTGATTCTGAAACATTTTCAGCACTCGAAGGAAACCTGTGCTGCCATCAGGCCTTCCAGATGTCCTCGTAGTCCCTATTCAGCTCCTCCTCTCTGCAGATGTGTCGGTATTGGACATTTCCTATAAACAGGATAATGCAATGTGGACTTTCCTGTCTGGTTTTCTCCATTTATCTAAATGTTTTCAGTGTTCGTCATTGTTGTGGTGGTGTCAGTCCTTCATTTGTGCCTGAATGATATCGTTTGGATCTAAAATGTGCCCCTAAGGCTATGTCCTGGGTTGCCAGGTGACAGTTTTTAGAAAGTGATTGGACCATGAGAGCTAACTTTATCAGTGCAGCTATCCATTGATAGATTGATAATTTGATGGCAGAAATCGAGGGTACTGGAAATTTAGTTGGGGGGGGTGGTCAAAGGGAGTGGGTCCTGGTGTGTGACCTTGGGGACTACATCTCATTCCTGTCACTATGGACCTAGAAGTAACTGGCATGTAATCATGGATTGAAATCTCAGAAGGCATGAACCAAAATAAATCTTTCCTCCTTTTAAGTTGATTGTGTCAATTATTTTGTCACACTGACAAAAAGCTGACTAACACATGGAATAACATTCAGTGCATGATTATACTGTACTTTGTTTACTTGTTTATCCATTGATGAACAATTTGTTTCTACTGTTGGGATACTGAGAATTATTTCTGCTCTGTACATTCATGTATAATTTTTTTAGAGACATGTGTTTTCATTTCTCTTGGGTATATACCTAAGCGTGGAATTGCCTGACCACATGGTAATTTGGTGTTTTCTTTTTTCCTTTGTTTTAAAGTGAAAAAATTTTCAAAACAAGATAATAGGAGGGTAAGAATAGTTAATGCATTGTGTATTGTTATCTTTAAATTAGTTACTCACCATACAAGATATAGGCATTTAATTATCCAAAAATATTAGCACAAATCTTTCTTTTCAATGAACTAAGAGAAATTTGTAGTATAACTATCTTAACTATGTTTTATACATATCTATATTTTTCAGCTTTTCCCTTCCATCTTTTCTCTGTTTCTCATTCCATATTCTCCTTCCTTTTGAAGTTTCTTCCCATTTTATAATATCTGTTGTAAATTTTGGAACTTATTTACTCTTTCAACTTCTCACACTAGGGAGACAATATAATGTTTACACATGTGTGACTGGTTTATTTCACTTATGAGTGTGGTCTTGAGTTGTATCCATTTACCTATAGAAGTCTCAAATTTATCCTTCTTTATGGCTGAGTAATACTCCATTGTATAAAAAGACCACCTCTTTTTTATCCATTCCTTGTTCGATGGGCATTTGGGTTGTTTCTACCATCTAACTATTACAAATTGTGCTGCTATAAACATGGGTGCACATATATCACTATGATACGATGCTTTAAATTCTTCTGGGAAGGTACTTAGAAGGGGAATAGCTGGGTCAAATGGCACCTCCAATCCTAGTTTTTTGAGAAGTCTCCACATTGATTTCCACAGTGGTTGTAACAGTCTATACTCCCACCAACAGTGGAGAAGGGTTTCTTTTTCTCCACAGCCTCTCCAGAATTTGTTACTGGTTGATTTCTTGATACTAGCCATTCTTTCCAGCATGAGGTGAAATCTCAATGTTGTTTTAATTTGCATCTCTCAAATGACCAGTGATGCTGAACATTTTCACATATTTATTTGCTGTTTGTACTTGTTATCTGAGAAGAATTATTCATCTCAGATGCCCATTTTTAGATTGGATCTTTAAATCTGGGAGGACTGATTTTTTTGAGTTCTTTGTATGTTTTTGATAGCAATACTTGGTGTGTTGGAATTTTGTTTTGAATTGCATTAAATCTGTATAACAGCTTTAGAAATATGGCCATTTTCACTATATTGGTTTTTCCTACTGAAGTGCAAGGTATAATTTTTTATTTTCTGATATCCTCTTCAATCTCCTTTTTCAGAGTACTGTAGTTTTCAATGTAGAGGTCTTTTACATCCTTTGTTAAATTAATTCCTAGATATTTCATTTTTGGAGATGCTATTGTGAAAGGGTTTATTTCCTTAACTTCTCTCTCAGTAAGTTTGTTATTCATCTACAGGGGGTAATTTGATGTTTAAGTTTTTGAGAAACTCTCACATTGAAATCCAAAATGGTCATAGCACTTCACACTCCTACCAAACATGTACAAGGATAAAAGTTTCCCTACATCTTTCCTGGCATTGGTAATTGACCATCTTTTTGACTGTAGCCATCTTAGTGAGTTAATGTTGACTTTTTAATAAAAAAATCTACATTATAAATGTACATATGAAATTCAAGTAGGAAAGACTTAAACTCTTATTCCTATGTCTCCAATATGCCTTTAACAGTACAATATTTCCCTTCTTGCATTTTTAATTTGGACTGTTTTTGTTAAGGAAATAAAAAGATTGTGGGCCTGCTAAGCCAGATTTAGCACTTTTTTGATTTAGAGTGTGGTAGTCATAAGAAAACACACACTGGGCTTTGAGATGGTATGGAAAATTCTGGAAATATGTCATTTCACAAAGTCTGTTAAGAAACAGTTTCTGTGCCAATATGTTACATTTGAAACCATATTTTGTGTGTGCTCAACTTGTATGCAGAACTTGAGAAAATGAAATCGAATTTTATGCCTCTTTAATTTGATTTGAGACCATGACCAGGGCATTTTTTTATAATAATTACAAGAATGTATCCAATATATGGCTTTCATCTTATAGTAATTGCAAGCATTTACCATTTATAGGACACATAGTTTAGGACACCATAAGTCACATTTCATGCTAATTGCTTTTCTGAAAATAAAGGGGTCTGTTGTACAAATTCAAGAACAGTGACAGGGGAAAAGAAAATCAATTGATATGTCACATCAAAGAGGAGATCAAAATGAAGATGTCAAATATATGATAAAGGCCCTCATAAATTACAAACTGTGAGCTCACACCACCCTTTATTTTTAGGCAAATGAAATATCTTGATGCTTCATTATGAAAGCCACTTCAAAGATGATTTGGTGTCACAGAATTTCCCTCAAGGCTTTGCCTGTTTTACATGCCAAGGGCTTCCTCTGTGAGCAGGGTTCCCTGGGGCTCAAGCCCAAACAAACAGCATAGACTTTGAGATCTTATCTCAAAGGACAAAAAGACAATTTTTTTGTGATCTGCTTCCCATTTCTTTCTTTTGGGATTGACTGAAGAATTAGAACTTGTCTTCATTTCTAGAGTTCTGAGCAGAACACAAAGAAAGGGTTTCAACAGCTGCTTCTTGTCATTCTATGAAAATCAAAACTTGTGATCTGAAAAATATCCTGTAGGTCCTCTAGATAGTTCTTACATTTTCCCTTTAGACTATGTCTTCACACGAACAGGTATGTCTTGTCTCCCTCTCTGGAAGGTAGTTATCTGATCAATAAAATATTACTTAGATATTAAGAGTAATACATTGTTCATGAGAAAACAAAAATAAAAATCCATAAAAATAAAATAAAAACCCCCTTCAGTCTCATGACCCAAAATGCACATTTTGCATTACTTTTTTACACTGTTTATTAGCATTCATTCATTCCTTCATTTGCTCAGTAAATACTTACTGAGCACCTGAGCTGTACCATATATTCTGTGGAAATATAAACAGTGATCCTAATTTTCTTGTTAGTAATTGTATTTACAATCATAAATGTAATATCTGTGACCCTTTCTAGAATCTTTAATATAGGACCACCTTACAAACCATCATATTATGACCATTTACTGTGTCTTTAAATAGGCATTGCAAATAATATTTTCACTATTGCTGGGGGTGGAACCCATGACTTCATGCATTTTAGGCAAATGCTCTACACTTGAACCACATCGCCATCCCTATCCTCAAAATAATGTTCATAATGTTAAAGGCAGCTGAGTTAATCAGAAACATTATAGGCGGTGAGACAGGGCTAGGTCCTCAATGGAGCCAGTGCAGACACTTGGCAACGGTGGGGGAGACAGACACCTCCTGCTGTGGGCCAGGCCTCAAGACAAAGGATCAAACAAATGCATCTACATCCTGGGGACTGATATTCTAGTTAGTTCCCTCTCACCCTGGAGTCAATATCCCTTCCCTCTAGGGGAAAGGTCATAGCTCCAAGAATACCTGCTTCCTATGTAACTCGCTTTCCCATTTGCCCTTAATGTAATCAGTTTTACCTGAACTATTGATCTTATTGGCTAACTATAGTTATGTCCCACTTTATTTCCATCTGCTTTGTGAGTTCCCAGTCCTTCCCCACCTTGAACCCATGGTTTTACTCTATAAAAGTCCCTGGAAAAGTCAGAGTCTTGGGTAACCCGCTTGGGACCCGCTTCTGTCTCTCTTCAGACAGAAGCTTTCTTTCTCTCAATAAATATATTCTACTCTTCACCTCCATTGTCCCTAAAATTCATTCTTCAGTTTTAGAGAACATGAAGTAGTGGACAGCGTAGGTTGGGCGTTTCATTCCCCTATAACATTTGGAGGTCTTACACTGAGATTGATTCCCTATATCAATAATGGCTACTTAACGTTATACTTTAAGCTTTTACCACAACTTATTATTTCCCTGTAACTGGTTACTTAAGATATTTTCTCTTGATTTTGCTGTTACAATTAAGGCAGTTTTGAATATATGTCAAAGGGGACACACATTTGTATGGCTTTTGTTGTATTAGCTAAACTGCCCCCCAGGAAAGCTCCGCCAAGTAAGCATCTATTAGCAACATAGGAGTAGTTCTCAAATGCAGTTATAGGAAGCTACAAAATAGCAGACCCAAGGATGTGAACACAGCCAATCTACCCCTTTGCCTTCTAGGATACTCAGAATGGAAGGGAAGCCATCACCCGAAGGGAAACCAATTTGTTTAGGAGAATTGAAAACACATGGGGATATCTTGGTCAATATAGTGGGTTTTTATCCAGTCATAGGCAGGGGTGGGGATTGCTTATTTACCTGTTAATGAACTGTCTTCACAGAGGTAAGTGTGAGCTAGAGGAATATGCATATGAAACAGAATCCAAATTCCCTGTTATGCATCCGAGCGCAGGACAATACAACTCTTTTGGTAAAGAATAGAAACATATGAGCAAGGTGCACCAGTCGTAAAAGAGCAACAGAAATGTAGTTTGCTTTTGTCTCGGAAAAGGTGTGTCTCTGAATGTGTTGCTGCAGAAGACTGTCCGTTGACACCAAATTTTAAGACGATCACATGCTCAAAGCCATTGCAAGTTCTCATCTACTGAACTGTTGAAGCTTGTCCATTCTTTGTGCCCACCTCATTAAGAGCTCCTGGAGTATCTTCTGTCTTGGTAGAATTATGATGACATGCCTATTGTTGGAATTGTTGATCAAGCCTAGGGCTGTTTGGAAGTTGGCGATATTTATCTCTTGTGCCACCTCTAAAGAATGACTTTTGTAGTTTGAAAATAGACAGGGCATTCAAGAGCTCTAAGTGTCTGGCAAAAGAATTTAGTGGGTAGAAAAGCTGCAGAGGATATCTGCAAAATGTAATTGATGAACTCGTTTTTTTCCCCCTGAATCAATTTCCTGTTATGGGGGTAAAAGCTGCTCTATTTTGGTGAAATGTGCTGCCTTTCTCCTCTTGGAGCCCACACATTGAATGCCCCCAAGTTTAAAAAGAATGGAGTGAATTAACTGCCCTTCTAAAGTATTAATACTGTAGGCTCTTCTGAAATAATCCTTTGCTGAATGGAAAATATTATTGTCTTCCTGCTTTAAAAAGTTACTTGTTTACCTGTTGCTGAAAAGCACAGGGTAATTCATGATTGAGAAAAAGTATGCTTTGTTTGATGGTTTTCATTTCAGCACCATAGATGTCCCTGAAGATTGCAGAGCTGTTCTTTTGCTACACATTTATAGAGCTCAGCCAGAGGAAGGAGAATTAGAGTCTGGTAATATGTTCCTGCCTGCCAATTTTACCTCACTAATTCAACCTTTGCAACTGATGTAGTCAATGGATCAGCACATTGTTCAAGGTGGAAAATGTTTTTATAGCAAAGCTTTCTCGAGGGCTGATGATTCATACAGACACTGTTCAGGAGTTTTAATCACATCATATAAAAGAAGCAAATTTGAATGCTGCTTATGCCTTGAATTTTGAAGAAAAGTAAAATATTAAGAAGCAGTAGGAGGAGCCCCTTTGTTGAATCTATACGTGCAGACATTTTTTCTGAGAAAGAAAACTCAGAATGTTGCAGCACAAAGATCCACAAGAGTGCAACCTACACCAGTAGGCAATCCGAATGAAAGTGAGAGAGATAAGAGATTGAATGCAATAAGGAATCTGAAGCATTGAGCCTGGTCCTGAGAGTCACTATACTCCAGTAGAAGAAGTCCCAATTTTGGTGACAGCCTTGGGTTTGCACAGCTCAGTTTTTGGACAAGTGAGTATCTCTGGTACTTGTTCTTCTAGTTTATCAATTCTTTCCTCAAGGAATGAGGCTCATTGGAATGATAAGGAATTTTAAAATTTCCCTTAGAGAACATAAACATTATTCACATTTTAAAGTTTTTATGACATCCAAGTAGAATCTAAGTTCCATGAGTATAGGGGGTCTGGTAAAGTATTTAACATCCTTTTTACAAGGCAGTTCTCACACACTGAGTTCCAGGTCAATTGCAATCCACTTTAGACATTGATGCTGTAGGTCTTTAGTAAAGCCTTTTGGAAAAGAGGGAGATATGTACTCTCCACAAGAGCCTGACTACTCTACTAAATGAAGGGGAACCCCCCCCCCGTACCATGGTTAAAAGCAAGGGTTTTATGTTCAGCCAGGTGTAGTTTTGAACTCCAACTCTCCTGCTTATTTACTGTATAATCTTGGGCAAATTGTTTAATCTCTGTGGTTCAAATGTGTTATTTGAAAAGTTAAAATACTTATAATTTTCTCAAAAGGGACCAGTAAACACTCAATGAGATTAGATGCACAAAGCATAGTGCAGAGAGGCTGGGTGAAAGATGACAGGTAATAGAAGGGAGTGGCAGTGCTGACACCTGCGGACAGAAGTTCTCAGGTACCTTGATGTCTACTGGAGTGATAGGTCCATTGGGCTCTTATTTGAGGAAGGCCACATTCTTTGTCTCTGGGCTTTTCTGCTTAGCTAGAAGTGGCTGATCTTGCACTGACTATGGTAGAAGCCTTTGTATTTAGGTTGTTGAGATTAGACAGACTTCACTTTCCATCCTATCTGCCATTTTTTAACTGTGTAGCACTGGGCAAGTTGAGTTTACTTAGCCTTTCAGAGTCCTACTGTGAACAGCTATAAAGTGGTAATAAAGCAATTGTTTGCTGCTTAATATTATTGAGACAATGTAATAGGACAATCCATGTGAAAATTGCTTTATCCAGTCTCTGGAACATGCTCACTAAGGGTATCTTTTGAAGTATGGACACAAGACTATTGTGTGTGGTATCACTTTCAAATTAAATGCATTTCATGGTATTAAAATTATATAAGAGTTGATGGTATGTACAAGGCAATCGTATTTCTACAGATTGTTCACTGGCTTAGAATTGCTTATTTTCCAGCTTATGTAGATAAACAAAACATATTTGTAATAGAATTGGGCTAGAGCTAGACATTAACCAACCACATTGGCAACATGTAAAACCTTGTTAGAAATGCAAAGTCCAAGACCCCACCCTAGTTCTGCTGCATTAGATAGATCCCCCTGTGATTGGCATCCCAACTTGGGATGGCATTGCTATAGTGTTTGTCGGGACATTCTATGTCACTCTTACGTGATTGCCAAATTGCTCTGGGTTTTGGAATGCATAAGCTATGTGTTATTATTATATTCTAAGAGGGGAGTGAACCCTAGCAAAGTTGAGTGTTTTACACTGAGCCACATGATCAGCTTAGTACTGGGGCCAGGATTAGACTGCCAAGCCCTAAGATTCCACTTTATGACACTCCTTAAGAGCCAGCCATTGCTTTTACCAACTGACCCACTTTTCTTCCTAAGTTGGCATTCATTTATTCCCCCTTTTACCCTCGAATGCGAGGTGACCAGCCTTTTAGGTTTGAAGTTCTTAGATATAATATCAAACACATCAGGACAAAATCTGAAATGACTTAGTAAATAAATGGTGAAAGATTTATTTCCTAATGATATTGGCTGTTGTTTGCATGTTCTGAAAACTCTTTAGAAATAGTCCAGCTTTCTAGGTGCAAATGAATGCTATACTCTAGTGGTTTTCAAACTTCATTTGTGTTAGTTTCACCTGGGGGTTTTGTTTACAAGGCAGGATCCTGGACCTTCTACACAGGGATTCTGCCTCAGTGTCAGGATCTATGCTTTAACAAGCTCCCCGTGTAATTATGAGGCTTTTCAAAAATTGTCTGGCTGTTGAGTCAGACTGGCTGGATTCAAATCCAAGTTCTGCCACTGTCAAGCTGGCAGTCCTTAGACTTGGTTTCCTCAACTCTAGAAGAGTTTAGTCAACATAAGGCCACCATAATGACTGTACAAGACAATAAATGTGAAGCAGGCTACTTGGGATACGGCCGAACTCATAGTTGGTGCTCAAGAACTATTAACCACTGTTATTTCAAAATTCACAGTCCAGGGATGTAGCTCAGTGGCATAGTGTCTGTCTGGCAAGTGCAAGGTCCTAAATTCAATTCCCAGTACCAAAAGTAAAATAAAATAAAATAAAATAAAATTCAATCCATGATGTAGTTTTCTGGTTCCTAAATTGTTGTTAGTATTAAAGGAAGATTCTCCTTGCAGGAGCACACATGTATCTGCAAATGAACTAAATCACCCTGGAAAGTTGAGCATTACTGTTCTGCTGTCCTTGAGGCGTTTCTCATCTTCCTCCCAACTTGAATAATTGTTTTTTTTCTAGCTCTCCCATTCTTGCCTCCCATAAAAGGCATTTTGACCTGCAATATATTATAGTAGTAAGTTTGCATCTCTGTCCTTGGCTTGTAAGTTCTTTAAGGACAACTCAACTACCCTAGCCACCCTGCACTCCCACTTGTGCCCCTCGTGGCATCCCTTCTACCCAAGACCTAGTGCTCTGTAGTACTCCAAACCTCTTATCTATGCTAACTTGAAGTTCTGGAAGTGAGACCCTTCAACTAAAATACTCCAGAGCAGAACCTTTTTGCTTTTCCAGGCTTGAGTAAGTGGTGAGCTGATGGAAGATCACCTCAGAAGGGGGATGCTGCATCTTCTTTGCCTTGTTTCTTATGCACTGAGGTTGGGAGGCAGTATTTACAACAAACAAAACTGGGAACACACTCTCAAAGCCACCCCAACAATTGCTGTCATTCTTAAAAATCCTAACAGATGGAGCACATTTCCTGAAATCACACCTTGGGTTCTTGGAGGAAGAAAGTCCATCCCTGTGAGATGGTACCTGTGGACTTGACAGACAGGGAAAACTCATCTCGATCTGGGAAGGATTTCTGCATGGGTCACTCAACAAATTAAGTGTAGGCTTTTTCCTTCAGGACGCATGGAACAGGAGGTTGATTGATTTTCTGCTTTTCATCTGGCTGCATGAGGGTTTATATTCAATGTGTTTCTCCAGATCTTACACTTGGTAGGCTGGGGACGTTCACAGAGAGATATCCAATGCACATGTCACATCACAATCTCCCAGGCTGCCAAAACCTAAGGGAATTTAGGGATCATCCAGAATGAGAAGTAGAAAGCATGCACTGTTATTCTCAGTGTTTTTAGAGAAACTTTTATGGTTGTTCAAATTCCTTTAGCTTCCTGGCTTCCTGCATATTCTCATAATACCCCATTGTGCAATGGTTAGTATATCACGAATTCAAAGTCTAGCTCTGCCACTGACTGGCTGTGTGATCTTGGGCATGTCAGTTGCCCTCTTGAAGCCTCAGTTCTTTTTATAAGAGGAGCAAACTGGGATGAAAGAACTTTATGTCCTTTTAAGCTCAGAATAGAAGAGATTGTCCCAGAATTAGAATTGCACCACTTCTTGTCTTGAAAAAATCCAGTGAGTCAGGTAACCATGCTATAAGAATTGTCTCACAAAATGTACAGGGAAGGGATAAGTAAGGCTAAGTGTGTTTCCCTGATTAAATCTGTGTTGGTATTCCAAGCGATGTTTGTTCCTGTGTAGCACACATTCCACACCAACGTGCTATCTGGCTGGGTATATACCGATTAAGACTCGTTTGGAGGAAACATATTCTGGCTGATGGAAACCCAAATGTATTGATTGTTTTATCTCCATCAGTACAGATTGCTTTCTATTTGGTGATGGATGACAACTCTCTACACCACTTCATCTGCCAACTGGACAGGGGATGACACTGGCAGCTTCCAAGTGTTGTGGGCTGAGCCATTAGCTGTGACAGGCAGCTGCAAGCCCTCAGTCACCCTGTCATGTCCCTACCATGGTTAAAGTGAGCAATGTTAGGCATGTCATAGCTGCAAGATGGTGCTAAAATGAATGGCTTTGTGACAAGGACCTTTAAAAGTGATAGGCCCATCTTAAAAGCTTCTGTTTTTCAGGGTGGAAGCTGGAGAGATTTGAGAACACAGCCCAGCTCCTTGCAGAAATTCTGAAGTCTGAATTGTGTGCAGCTTCTCTATACTACAGTGTAATAGCAGAAAAGCCACAGAAGAATTACAGCCCAAGGTTTTATGAGCTAAATACAATGCTGCCCTCTCTCTGGGAATGTCCAGTGAATACCACTTATATCTGCAAAGAATGCTTTCATTTCACAAAGTACTCTCACATGCATTACCTCATCCAAGCCTTAAAACTTTACTCATGAGAGATAGACAGATCCTATGCTTTTACCATATTACAAATGAATAACTAGACATGTCCTTTAATTTCTGAACTCTGCCGCCACATTCCCACTCTTCAAGGCTTGAACCCATGGCTTCTAGTCCAGGGCTCTTTCCACTATTCTGAATTGCTCAGTTACCCAATCCTGTAGTTAAAACCTGCAGATCAATTAATCCTAACAACTCAATTTATTGAGTTCTTTCTATGTCCTAGACACTTCATGTAATTCTCACTTAATAACAACTTCAAGAGAATATTGTTATTGTCACTCTCGTTTTACAGAGGAGGGACACGAAGCCAGAGAGGTTAAGAAACTTACACAGAGTTACACATTTTGAAATTAGTACTAGCTGTTACCCTCCCTGAGATGGCTTCCAATAGAAATATTTAAGTGATTTGAAGTTTACAAAGAGACCCAAAACCATGTAGAAGAAATGCAAGGGAGAAGACATGAACATTATCAAGAACTTGGAATGGAAGTCATTTCAGACATTTCATAAGTACTAAGGGGCCTGGCTCTGGGACTGCCACTAAGAAAACAGAACTGAGGAACACATGGACCCTGTCCTCAAGAAGCTCAAAATCCAGTAGCATTACAATGATCACTGAACTTGAGCATTCGATTTGACTTTGAACTCAAGTCAAGAGAAAAAGTGAAATACGATGAATTATCTAGCATCCATGTGATAAATGTAGTAGTGTCTATTCTTCAGAAGACAGAAGTGTCTGTATCATGCTGAATAATAATGACAAATTATTTTTATATCAATAATAGCTAATATTCTCTGAGAGCTCAACATGTGCCACATTTTATACCAAGCAAAGTGCATGCATTATCCTATTTAATCCTCACAAAATCTCCATGATTATGTCTAATGACCTTCATTGTAAAGATGAAGTAACTAAGGTAAGGAAGAATTACTATGTGGACACATAAAAATACAGATGATGATATCTCCCGTGGAGTTTTTACAAAGGATTTAGAACTGTTGTTCAAAAGGCAGTGCACACATTTCTGTGCCATGTCTGTCTTCCCTGTCATGCTACAAGAAGTAGCTGTGACTATACTGTCTCCAAAGGTAGTGACTGTAGCCGTTGTGTTTTGGTATTGCCATTGGGGACCTAACAGTTCAGAGGATGCAGTGAGTCTCCTTATGTGAACTAGTTACAGAAAACTTCCTTTGTAAAGCAACAGCGTGAGCCAGAACAGGCACTTCATTATCTGCTTCTGCCCACAGGGAAGTAGAAATGTTGGTGAGAGGATGATTGGCCTGGGAAATGATGGGGTTTAGGATCCATGCTTTCAGGGTCAAAGACCTTTGTGCCCACTTCCTGGATTGGCTTTTTTGGTCGCCCAGGCGCTGGCTTCCCCCTTGCTGGGGTGGGCTCCTGGGGTCTCTCTCTCTCTCAGTGGGATCCCATTGGCAGCCTCTCCTCTCCCACAGCAGTGGCAGGCCTATTAACTTCTGGGCACTGATTTCCCAGAACAATTTTCAGTCCCTGAGAACCAGAAGTCCTTTTCACTCTGGGATTTTACAGGTGGTGCCGATGCTGCACCAAGGAGAATAGAGGCAGTTTGCCTGTGGACTGCTTTAATCTATTGAATTGTGCTCCAACAGGTAAAGGATAATTTTGCTTCTTTTTTCTTGTGCCTTTCTAAAAGTTTCTGGAGTCAATTAGTTAGGCCTCTGTGGGCTTTCTGTCTTCAAAGCAAGGAGCCAAAATCTTTTTCCCCCTTTTATGCCCTTTATTTCTTGCATAAAATGGAGGATTCTTAGGTAGAAAGTGATTTTTTTTCTTTATATCTCATCCCAGGAAACAATGCCCTCTTTTTAGTTAAGCTGAATGAGTACAAATCACATGACACCAATTGAGTAATTGCAAGTCTTGTTAGTTATCAAGGTTTTATTGAGCTTTTATTTCTATTGGTTACCTAGGGAACCTTCTGTTTAAAAGACAGTGCCTTTGGTCTGGGCCTCAGATTCCCTTTCCTTCAGCAAAATACACTTACAAGTGAAGGATGCCCAGGCTGCCAGGGTGAGTGAGTTAAGTGTTGAGGGCGTGGTGGAAAGGTGGGTTTTTCACCAACCCTGCCCTCTCTGCTGAATCGAACGGTTCTTGTTCTGTCTCACACTTGGCACTCTTTCTGTTTACACACACACACACACACACACACACACACACGCTTTCTTCTTGCTAAAATTTTCCATCACTTTGGGTACTCCACTCCTGCCTCGTGTCATCCACCCCCTTGCCATTACTATTTTGGTTGCCAGTGCTGGCATCAGTTATGTGTGTCATTTTTTTTTTTGGTACTGGGGATCAAACTCATGATCCCGCACTTGCCAGGCAGCCCGTTATGCTGCTGAGCTAAACCCCAGCCCCTATGTATGTCATTTCAAGCAGCTCATCCTGCACACCTCAGTTTTCAAGGCAACTGAGCTTCAATCCAAACAGAACACTATTCTCATATGAGAACTGCCTGGCCACATATGAATGCTGTCAAGATCGTGCTCTCTGGAGTCAGATGGTGAGGAGTTGGAGCCATTTATATATTTATGTATATTTTCTAAATCCCTTGTAAACAAGGGATGGGAAAGCCATGGAGGAAGGTTAGCAGGTCAAGCTCTTTACATTTAATTTCTCTCCTGCCACATTCCAAGGGAGGTATTTCAGTCTTGGGAGGCACCATTTAGATAACCCTCAGGGAAAATAAGGCCCTTTGAAGTTGCTGGTAGTCATTTCTGCAGCTGTCACTACTCACGCCACCCAGGCCAGAGGGACCAAGCGCATCAGCACTCAGGTGCAGTCTAGCTGGCCTTGTATTGCAGTGGGACAGTGCACATGTTCTCCAAGGCCATGGGAGAGGGGGCAGGCTTGATGTGTCAGCTGCCAAGAAGGAACGAATCTCCAGCTGGCCTGGTACACAAGTTAGAGGTGGGGAGAAGGGCAAACAGCTAAGAAGATTCATTGGTGTAAATGCTATGAGATTTGGAAATGTAATTGAAAGCCAGTTTGTCTGGTGGGGCTGTAAGATTACCTGAGAAGATGTCCATTGCCCTAGAGAGCTGAAAGGGAGAGCCTCGTCACCAGTTCAGCAGGATTCTTGGCATAGTGAATGTTGAGGCAGGTTGTCTACTTGTGTGAGATTTGAGACTTTGGTCACTGTGTCACCATATAAAGGGCAGTCTCTTCCTAGGAAACCACATCACTGCCTCCAGCAACTATGTACAGCTTTTATTTATTTATTTAGGGGCTGAAAACAGAACCCAGGATCTCACACATGCTAGGTGGGTGCCCTACCACCACGGGGTCCTTGCTGCGGTTAAGATAGAAAAAAGGGGTTAAGGAAAAGACTTGTACTTGGGCAACCTTACTTTGATGGATAGTGAATGGGGTTATTATGTTAATCCTAGAGTCAATACATGAGAGATGTCTATAATTTTAAGATGCTTTCTCTACATCAGCAATTCTCACTCATTCACCTGCAGCAGAACCACCAAGAACAGTGAATTCAAAATTTAGATTGTTTGGCAGCACACTTCCTGACTCAGAATCCCCGGTGGATCCAGAGAATCATTTGTGCAAGTATTCCAAATTGACTGAAATGTAATTGATCTTTGAACTGAATTTAGCCAAACTCTGGTCTTGGGAGTCATGGCGGGAAGGAATCAGAGTAATATGATTATTCACAAAGATCTATCAGACAATTACACTGAGGAGTGACCTTGAAGCAAGGATTCTCACTTATTTCTGTTTATGCACAATTTCTACTTTAATAAGAGATTTTTGAATAAGTGGTCATTATCTGAGATTGAGAACACACTAAAGGAAGTTGTAGGACTAATTTTGACATTTATAGCTTTAACTTCATCCATGAGATTAAATTTGAAATATAGTCTTGAAGATCTGTCTTTGAGTTTTAATAAATAGAAATTTCTGAAAGGTTTATGCTCAAGGGTATTTTGGCTTTTTTTCATAGTTTGTTTGAATTTGAGAAGAGTGAATTTTCACTTGCATTCATGAAGTAGGAGAGCTAGTGGCTCCCACTGAATTAGCCTTTTCTGTTCCTGGAGGAAAGTGTTTATTAAAAATCAAACTGCATTCTTAACAGGGAATGATTTTTTTATGTTGCTGCAAAGTTATATGAATTCTAATAAATGGTTAAATCTCTCTGAAAAAGCAAATATTTTTCACAAAGGGAAGATTTCTGAGCAGCCCGTGTCTTATTTTGGATCTGGTATGTGTTTGTCTCAAAGCAGCTAACCGCACTGCCTAAATCATCCCTTCTTAAAACTGTACCTTTAGGTGTGAGTGGGAGAAAGGAGAGGGAAGAGGTCAAGGGAGAGGGGGAGAAAGAGAAATTAAGAGACAGTCTCAAAGGACCAGCCTCCCCCGGGGGCTTCCTTCCCCTTCCTCCTCCTTTGCTCTTCAAGACCTCAATCTGCAGTCTTACGACAGCCACACACGCCCCAACGTGTATCCAGGTGCCCCAAATCATGCTACAACTCTGCTACCTGGTAGAGAGTGACCAAGAGGGACCTTCCTGAGGGAAATCAAAAGCTATGACTCTAGGCTCCAGGCTTCTTTCCAAAATCCTCTAATAATCTCCAGAAGCCTCTTTCCTCTGCTGCTTCAGAGTTACTGGATTTTCTACGTAGGAAGTTCCTTTGCTGATAACACATTTTGAGGTGAGTTAAAATGTCTTTCTGCCTCAGCCTCAGGCTTCCTGTTCCTCAGGGTGAGTTTGACAATTAGTTCTAAATAGTCCCAGCTGTTAGGCTTTCCCAGGGGATGCTCTTTCTGAAGTGGTTTTCTCCTTTGGTAATTTTGATTGCTTTTAATGAGGTTGCCTGCTTCATCTGTAATAGACAATGGTGGATCACACATTTTTATCTTTTTTTTTTTTATACTGGGGATCAAACTCATGACCTCGAGCTTGATAGGCAGACACTTGTGCCACTGAGTTAAACCCCCAGCCTGCACGTATGTCTGTCTTTATAGCACCTTTTACCCTGACATCGCTCTTGAGAACCTTGGATCTGAGGGCATTTTCCCTGCGTGAATGAAAAAAAATTTTTTTCCCTTTTCTCCATAGGACTGCCCTAGTTCTTCTTCTCTGGGGCGCTCTGCGTGTTTAGGGAAATAACTCTTCTGAAAAGAGACACACACAGAGTGTGCAACAGGGAATGGGAGAACAGTGATATGAGAGAAGGGGGCAGAGGAAGAAAGAGGGTGTGAGATAGCAATGGCGGTGTCACTATCGTAACGCACGAAGTGCGTGTCAGAGGCAGAGGAGTGCCTGAGGGATGGGAAAAGCGTGTGCAGGAACAAGAGCCCCACAAGGGTGTGAGCAACCTTTGAGAAAAGAGTGCCAGTGAGAGCCCAGAGAATATGGGAGGCCATGAGCCATCCAGTGCAGGACCAGCATCACCCAACCACTTGAAAGACTCAGATCCCAACTGAAACACTCTCTATCGCTTAATGGTAGTTGAAATGTTAGAATTAATGTCATTGTGCATCACAAAGGGAAGCATGATCATTTTCTTACCTTAATGGTTCCCAAATGTGAGAGCTGGATAATTTTCATGGACTCATTGTGGGAAAAAAAATCTTGTTCCCGGACCCATCTCTAGAAATTATGGTTCCAGAAGGCTGGGCTGAGCCTGGGAAGTCCATGCCAGCTCCACCCCAAGATTCCAATGACCAGAAAACTTCAGTCATCAGCTGTACCCTTTCTCAGGAAGCAGTCACAAGTTCAGTTGGATCACTGACCTAAAGTCAGATTGCTTTCCAACAAGGCCCAAACTAAACAAGGAGCCAAAAGTCTCACTAGTCAAACTAAACAGCAGTCTGATACATTTAAGAAACTCAAAATTAATACAGAATAATCCTTGATACACAAAACACCAACATTTTAAATAAAGACAGGGCCCCTGGCTACACTAACATACCTCTGCGTCTCTTGACTCATCTAACCCTGGTTCCAGTTCAACTTTACAAAATCAGATAGCCAGCCAGTGGGCCATTCTCTGCTGATTTGATTTGGTCTGCTTCCTAGCAATCTATGACCTTAATCTAATGATAAAACACCAGAAAAAATTTCATTGGAGGAAGATTCTACAAAATAACAGTACTTAAAATTGCCAAGGTCATCAAAAATCGGGAAATTCTAAAAAACAGTGAATGCATAGGAGTCCAAGGAGATACAATGACTAAATAGAATATGTAGCATCTTTGAACAAAAGAAGTCAAATCTAAGGAAATTTGAGTATAGTATAGACACTAGTTAAAATAACTTATCACTAGTTAGCTTGTTAATTGTGACAAAGGGACTCACTAATCTAAGGCACTAATAATGGGCGAAGCTGGGTGTAGGGCCTAAGGCCAGTGCCTAGTGTCCTCTCCCTAGTTGTGGCCTTGCTGTCTAAATACAAAGCAAATTCCTAGAACTGGGTTTCCTGGGACAGAACCTGCACTTCCCTGGGGGCCTGCCAGCCTGTATGCTCTTTGAGTATAAATAAAACCATAGTAATTTCCCCTCTATAACCTTCTCCTTAGAGTAAGATGACTTACACTCCTTGGCATCTATCAAGCAATGGTTTTAGCAAAATTTTAGCATGCACTTCCCCAAGCTGCAGCTGTGTGGTGCTGTGAGAGGAGAGATGGTGGTTGAGAGCCTAACCCACACAGTGCAGTCTAAGAGACATCACCCTGCTATGCCCAGCTGGCCAGAGCATTTCCCAAGCCTGCCTTGTCCCCATACAACCAGCCATCCTAGCAGAGAGCACTGGCTTTCTTTGATATCTTGGGCTTGCTTCTCAGATTGACTTCTGGAAGCCTGAACATTTGTCCCAGAAGGTAGTAAGGCCTAAATAGTCTAATAGGAAGGACCTAATTGTGTCCTTCCTGTTGCTCTTCCCTAGCTTCACATCACTACTGATAAGAAAGGACAAGTATCCATTTAGGACCTAATTATCATAGGTATAGCACTGTCTCTCACCCTTCTCTCCATCACCCACCCTGTTCCTAGGGGTGGAAAGTTGCCAGCCTGTGGCAGAAAGCTGGGTAGAGACATCGCTTTTACTCTATTCCCTCAGGGAAACTTCATCAATGAAAGCACTATATTGAGCTCACTCTGGTGGAAAGATTTGTTTTAAAGAATTGAGACCCACTAGTAGGAGACTGACACTAGCTCACAGAGCATGTCTTCTCATCTCTGATGAGCATCTCTGTAAGAATATCTTTCAAAGCCAGGCAGGTTGGTTCCTATTCCAATGAGTCACTGAATCTGGTGTCTGTCCTTTAACAACTCTGCCACTTGGGGTTTAGCAGAGGAAATGCTAGCAAGTAAATACCAGAGATTCTGTTCGGTTTCATGTGTAAGCATTGGCCCTGACTTCAGACAGACTTGGGTTTAGGTCCCAGTTTATTGGCATTGGGTCCCATAATTTCTTAGTTATGTGAAATAGGCTAAGCCCCTGGCCATCACAGGAACTTAGTTTCTTGCTCTGTAAAAATGGAGATGCTAACACAGCTGCGTGATGTCAAATGAGCACAGTCCAGTGACTGGCACAGGAACGATGCCTACTGGATGGCACTCTTCATCACTAAAGCTCTACAGAATGGAGCCAGGGGAAAGGGACTTTCCCTAGAGTAAGTCCTGGGAATGACTGAAGTCATGCTCCTGGAAGCTTGCTGGGTTTTCAAGGTATTTCCTCCATGCTAAGTGAAAAATCGCTCAGGAACAAAAAATCTTGCTCTTGGCAGAATCCTAAAAGAGACAGCAAAAAAAAATTTTTTTACAAGGTGATATCGCACATGGCTGATATTTCCTATCTTTCTTTTCTCAGGCCCACAGGAAGAAGAGGGGGTTATTGGTGAAGACAGGGTTTCCAGAGGAGAGCAGCTCTAGAAGTTTGCTCTTTCTTTTCCCTCTGCCTGCTCAGGCTGCATATTGAATTCTTTGGATTTGGCATGTGCGGTGACCCTTGTCTGGGCTTTGCATGCCAGTCCCTGGGATCCAGGGCCAGCCCTAAGAATGGGCAGC
This sequence comes from Hydrochoerus hydrochaeris, assembly GCA_004027455.1. NCBI lineage: Eukaryota > Metazoa > Chordata > Mammalia > Rodentia > Hydrochaeridae > Hydrochoerus > Hydrochoerus hydrochaeris. Next base: position 164,349 of record PVLA01000492.1, read on the forward strand.
ATCCTACATCTGCCTTTCCGGGTGCAGTCTTGAGTATGTGCTGATAGATTTCCATCTAGTAACAATCATACTTTACTTTTGTGGATTGTGAAGCTGAAGACTGGCTGACCTCATTGAAAAGCAGGTGGAGAGGGACAGAAGCAGCTGTTGCCACAGGAAACAAGGCTTCCCCCTTAGGGAATACCCTGCACCCCTGGGGTTGGGGGTGGATCCAGAATAGCAGCTGTCCTCTACCCAGATATTTGTATACATATCCAGAGGCTGGTCTGAGCTGTGGGTAACTGTAGGCTTAGAGAACATGCAGAGCAATTCAAAATAAACTTTCCATCTGGCTTGCTCCACAAGGTCCCATGTGTCAGTAACTTGCCCCCTTTCTCCTTTTGGGTTAGAGTCTATACCCCGGACCTCGTCTGGTGATTAGACCACCATCATGTCTATGGTCTGCTTGGAACTGGTTGCAATACTGTCAAAGGACTAAGTAGCAAAAGATCACGCAGACTGGTGTTTGCGGCTCATATAATAAATACTCGGTGCCTTCTCTGAATTAAAATTACAGAGATATATACAGTATTAAACCTTTAAGCACAGGGGTGAACACTTAAGCTAAAGGCACAGTGGTGTAATTTTAGGTGGCAGCTGCAGGTTGGGGGTGGGGATTCCGGGACAGGGAAATTTTCCTGGGTACTTGTTAAATCCATTTCCGGACAGCCCCTTTTTTTCCTGCAGAGAATATTAAGCATGTTTGGGGAACCACACTTATACATCCATGTTATTCTGCCTAGTTCCCATACCTTTTGCCCATCACACCACAGAAACAATCTACCAGAGCCAGAGAAACTCCAAACTGATGTCTGTAGATTAAAAAAAAGCTAGCAGCACTACTGGATAGCTCACATGTTTTCATATTTTTAAAAAGATTGTTGTGGCTTTTGGTTTATTTGCTTTCTTCTTACCCTATTTTCTTTTGGTGTGATACCAACCAGGCAAAATGACTTCAGGGTTTCCTTTTTTTTTTTTCTTTATTGGCATCTTCCACTTCTTGGGGGGGAAAGAAGAAAACATGTCTTCCAGAAATTCAAATCAAACAACATTTATCGAGTACCTATCAAATTCATGGTCCTATTTCCAGGCACTGGAATTGGAGGAGGATGTTACAAGTGTTCTGTGTCCAAGGTGGACCATCTCCTGTCTGAAGATGGGGCCCAGTGCCCATAGATTGCGGTGGGAGACCAGCTTGGAAGAGCCACTTGGCTCCTGGTTTTGCACAGGAAACTTCAAGAAGAGAGCTGGGGAGTGTGGCCTCTTAAACCCCTGTCCTGGTTCATTTGCTTTGTTCTGAAACACGCTGACCAGTATCCAAATGGCTGCATGTTAAAACATCATTTGCTCTTTTCAAAGCCTTTTTCCTACTGGTATAAAGGTTCCTCATAACAGTACTGGTTTCCTTGAAAGGTTTGTCAGCTGCTTCTGATAGAATCACTTCAAATTAAAATGCTTCATTCCAGGGGATATTTTATTTACAGCCAAGCAACTGTAACTAGTGGCATTCCCCCCACCAGGCTATAGTGACTATAGATCTTTGATACTGCTGAATGATTCTGCCAAGGGTTCCAATTTGCTCTTATTAAAGTGAATTGCCTGATTCAAAATAAATGCATCCGGGCTGCCTTGCTCCCCGTCTTCCCTGCCTTTGCTCACCATACCATTCCCCTAAAGCGTGTAGCTCTCAGTTTGAGGCCATTGGTAGCTCTGCCTGTTGAAAGCCTAGGACAAACGCATGAAACTGGTCTTCCTTAACTACTTGAGCACAAACTATCTGGTAAGTTTAGTTAAGAGAACAGTTCTTTCTGTACCACACTCATGCAAACCAAATAGCTACCTTTGAAGTTCTCCAAAAGCAATATGTCTCTGAGACTACATTTTGCTCTCACGGTCATAGGATTTTATAGTTGAAAAAGACCACTTTGCAAGCTCATTCCTGCAGGCTGCACATCCTTGCCTCATCCAATCGCAGTATGCAAAACTTTTTTTTTATTTGAGTGAGGTACTTTTAAAAAGAAGTAATATTTTTTGGTTATTTTATTTTATTATTACATGTTTTCAGTACATGCATCTGATAGTCATGTTGGGAAGTTGGTACGCATACGTAATACAGTTTCTGTTTAAAATCCCTTTCCCTCCCCCTTCTTCCCTCCACTTTCCCTCTTTTTCATTCTTGCTGATGTTATTAGTCTTACCTCCTATCTATGGCATATAACGCCCACATTCACTGAGGTTAATAGGACCTTGCATATGGCACATCTTTGCTCTACTGATTTTCCCACTCCCTGCCCCTCACGTCTTGCTCTAGCCCTGGACCCCTTTCATCTGCAAGAGACCCATCCCCTTGTCTCATTCTATCTTTTACTTTTCTCTTAGTTTGTACTTTCCCTTCCTAGGATGAGGGATACTATTTGATACTCAAATCTGTGTGTCTGATTTATTTCGTGCAATATCATATTGACCAGGTGCATCTCTTTTCCTACACATGTCTTAAATGGCGGTTTCTGTACCCATTCATGTGTTGCTGGGTATAGAGACTGTTTCCAGGATTTTGCTGTTATGAATTGTGCTGCTATAAACATTGGTCCTCAAGTACCACTGTAGCACAATGTCTTAAACTCTTTGCAGAAGATACCTAGAAGGGGAATAGCTAGGTCATATGGAATTTCTAATTTTAGTTCTTTGAAAAAAAAATCTTCCAATACTTTTGTGAAGTGAGCCCAAGACTAAAGGTTCCAAAATCAGCTATAGCCCCTGTCCTCAAGAAGCTCACAGTCTCTGAGGGCTGAAAGGGAGCTCCGCACCTGACGTTAATGTAATGTAGTAAGTGCCAGGAATAGCAGCAAGGACAAAGTATGCCATGTGAATGAACCAAAGGAAGAAAAGGATTATTACTTCTAGTTGGGAGAGGAGAGGGCCAGGAAAGTCTCAGCAGGGAAGGTGATATTCGAGCTGGGTCAGATTCCAGGCCGGGGAAGTCTGCGAGCAGAGGCATGCACACATTTGCTGTGTTAGGGGAACTTCACTTGAGAGATGGGAGGCCTCTTGTGCACAGTAGTTTTGCAGGAAATGAATGAAAGCAAGAGCTCCTGACTACAGAACGGCTCTTTCCAATCATGATCCATCCATTAGGACTGAACTCTATTCCGGTCAGCATTCGTCGACAGCCAAGTGTGCCTCATTTGGACATCTCACTTTGAGTGCCAAAGATTGGTATGTAACCACCTTCCCTTCAATGGTGGCAACAGGGGTGGTGGCCAAGGATGGCAGCTTTGTGAGAGAGAGAGAGGAGTTCAATCAGGAAGATTTATTTTGGTCCCATTACCAACCGTCCTTTGCTGAGCAAGGCTTAATAAGAGGGAAACTCCTAACGAACTCCTGAGTATCACCAAAGTGTTCAGGCTTGACTTGAAAAGCCAAAGAAGATGAAAAGAAAGAAAGAAATCAAAGGGTCCTTTAAAAGAAAAGAGGTAGACAGTAATAGCTATAGGATTTGGTATAGCTCTTTTCCTGATTGACAGGTTGGAATTGCAGCTTAGCTGTGTTGAACGGTAGTTTCCCTCTAATGCTGTTATTGATACTAGATTCTCTGTTCCCACAGAGAGAGCTATGTTGGGAAAAAAGAAAATATTTGATGTCTGATACACAGGCATGCCGACTGGCCCATGCACTGGGGCAGAGGAGCAGCAGCTTTATTTTGAAAAAAAATTGTCAGTCTCTCTTCTTTTTTTCCTAAATCAAAGAAAGTAATGTAGGATTTTTGTCACTAGTGGTGTGCTTTTCTCCTGCCTTTATTTTCCAGACTTTGCAAGTCTGCTGTTCTCTTTCCATAGTGGAGAGGAGGATATCAACCTCCAATTTAGAGGGTGTGTGACTTTGAGCGGAAGCATCTTCTTGGGGCCACAGTGTCTACAAAAAGATGACAGGTGACTCTGTGCACATACTGTGCTGGATTCTAGCTTTTGCTCAATGCCTGTCTAACCTTGGGCAAGCAAAGGGACCTAGAGCATCAGACTAAAGGGGGCCTGGGAGAGCAGAGCCCGACCTCTTCTTATGCATATGAGGAAATAGAGCGTCAAAGAGAAGCAGCTGTTTGCTCACAGCCGTGCAACTCTAGGAGATAAATCCAGGGTTAGAACTCAGGGTTCTTTCTCCTGCTATTTGCACCAACAGCAGGCTGCGATCCCTTTTGCAGAATCAGGCCCAAGCTGTAGATTATTGTGGAGAAGCAGGGGGCTGCTTTCATCGCTGCCAGTGAGGCAAGGTATAGGAAGAGGGACAGACCTACTTGCTGCTCCACTACAGCTACTAAACTATCTTGTCTCTGGTCACATTCTGTACCACCGAGCTTGCCACCTATCACATACCTTGTTAGGCAAAGAATCAATGAATTCCTTCAGTTTCAGAGGAGATCGAGGTGGACAAAGTCATACTATAGACCTCAGCCCCACTTTGGAACAGCACTTGTCCTCAAAACACTGTAATTTAGCCATCACCTCCTCTGGGAAGCATCCTTTGATTTCTAAGACTGAGCCATACCGCCTCTCCCAGCCTCAGCTCTTAACACTGCACTTCATTGTTTACTCATCTGCTGCCTTTGCTAAGCTGAGTTTCTTTCCTTTTTTTGAGATAGTGTTTCACTATGCAGTTCAGGCTAACCTTGAACTCACTTTGTAGCCCATGCTGGCCCTGAATTTGTAGTGATCCTCCTGCCTCAGCCACCCGAGTGCTGGGATTTTAGGCGTGCACTACTATGCCTGGCTACTGTGAGCCTCTTGAGAACAAGGACCATGTCTTCACCATGTCCCCAGTGTATAGCACAAGGTCTAGTCTAAGTGTTTCTGTCTTGCAGTCTGTGAACTTGTGTTATTTTGTAGACTGTTTGTTGTTGTTGTTGTTGTTGTTGTTTTTGCAGTACTGGGGATAGAATCCAGGGCCTTCATACTGAGCTATAATGGCAACACTTTTTGCTTTTATTTTTATTTTTTGAGACTAAAATCACTAAATTGCCCAGGCTGAGCTCAAACATGCAGTCTTCCTGCCTCAGCCTCCCTTACAGTGCTGGGATCACAGGTGTGTGCCGCTATAGCCAGCTGTTTTATTTCATTTTAATGTCATAAAAATATTTTAAGAAGAAGTTTTGTTACTTCCATATATTGAATATATTGTATGTTTTACAAGTGGCCAAATTCAGTCAGTGCAGAACACAAGCCAAAATTGGACATCCACATTTTTTGTCTAGACCACAGCAGACACAAAACGTTTTCTGAATAAGGACTCAAATTCTCATGATAACAAAGTTTGATCTCATTGCCTCAGTGACTTAAAAAACCACCACACCAGACAGAGAAATGGGCACCCAAAACGAGCTCTTTGTTATTGCCTGGACATAATACTTCCCAGGCTTCTACTAGTTCAAATTCTGCAAGGCTCTTCTCTGTGGTGATCCAGCTACCACAGACATAACAGTATGGCCCCCATATTTTGTACCACTTCGGTTGGTATCTGTGGCTGCAGCCTGTAAGAAACAGGATGCAAGTTATTCAATAGATTTTAGTGATATTAACAGACTATGACTGAATTCTGTTGTCCTTTACTTGGTCGTCATGGGAGAAGAGGCAACACCCAAAGCAGGTGTGTGGTGCAGGTCTTGCCCATGAATAGGAGGCCAGAGCTTCAGGTCAGAATGTTTGTTTTTTGTCTGAATGTGGCTCGGAGCAGGTTCTCTGGCCTTGGAGTGAGCCAGGTTTGCATTTGAAGGTATCGATATTCCTAGAAATCATTTCCCTTCAGGACCCTGGGGTGTTGGAGGAATATCTTTGGCTTAGATTTGTTTGCTACAGAAAAATGAGCAAAAGATCTTCTTTTTGCACTGTAGCGAAGGCCATACATGTTGTGCATTCCTCATCAAAGCATCTTAAATATGAGATGCTCCAAAATCCAAAGCGTACTGACAAGACACAAGTGGAAAATTCCATGTCTTATTCCATGTGATATGTTGCAGTCAAAACATGAAATGATTTAAAATATTGGATAAAATGATCTTCAGTTTATCTATGTAAGTTGTATATGGAGCAAATACCTTTTGTATTTAGGCTTGAGTCCCATCCCAAGATATTTCATTGCCTATAGGCAAATATCCCAAGACCTGAAAATAATCCAAGCTCTCAAGCATTCTAGATAAGAGATCACTCAACCTGTAGTAGGACAGAGAGCTAATGGTGAGTTAATAAGTCATAAGAGACCAATAACTTTGTTTCTCATTATTTTCTGGTCTATATTCAAGCTTCTCAATAATTCCCATTTGAAAGTTTCGATAAGATCTTTAGGTAGCAAAAATTAAAAACTGATACCAGAGTGAACAAGAAAAAACAATTGATGCTCAGGCCCTGGCTGAGGGCTGGACATGGTATAAACCTCTTTAGATGATTTTAATGTGCAGCAAGAATGGAGAACTATGGTTCTAAGTAGAAAGCGATATTGCATTCACCCCTTATTCTCAGTTACTCTCTAAGGAATTCTAAAGGTGTTGATCTTTTAAACCGGAACTCACAGCATTTTCCCTGATTTTGTGACAGCAGGAGACCGAGCAGATTTTGAGAGAGATACTAAGTCTTCTCTCACCTGGAGTTTTGCTCTTGTCAGTGTTGTGTCTGAGCAGACGTGAAGCACTTGAAGGAAGAGTACCAACTATCTAGAAGAGGCACTTCTCTTCCTCCTGTGATTTACAAGGCTCCCACACACCACATGAGTGCTCAGGGCACCTGACTCTTCCTCACAGATCACAGAATTTCACATGGACTTTTAAAATCTTATTTGTAAAATATATTCCAAAAATTATGTCCAGGCTAGTTTCTCCATAGCAAGTATCAAGCCATTGTCAACTGTGAGCAAGGGAGTGTTTGATGCCTGCCAGCCATTCTTTTATTTCTTTGGTCTGAATGTGTGGCACGCACATAGTGGAAGCAGATCTTTGATTCCGGAGTTTTTGAGGTTTGAGGCTTGCAGAGAAAGCTTCTGGTAAGAGCAGGGCTGTGTTTACACAACTATGAGGCAGCCTGTTAATGTATTCTGCACAATCAAACAGGTCAATAGGGTGAAAAACAATCCAGCCAGTGGACTGATGGACCAATAGGCTATATGACTGACCGGAGTCATGGAGTCACTCAAGAAGCCTGAACCACAGCACCGGAACTCAGGAAGCCAGACAGCCTGCTGATGTTAAAGCATCTGCCTAGCCATCATTGGTATGCAGTTGATTCAAGCCACTGAAATGAGATTTGACTGAAGACCTCAGGAGCATTGGGGATATAACAAGGGTGGATGGATCTTCTCTATTGTCATACCAGAGTCCTTAAAATCTCAGGGCCATGTAGTTGGCTACCCGCAAGTTTCCTCATGAGGAAAAATGAGTGGAGCACAGCTCTCTGGAAGCTTCTTAACTGTGTGAACTTGAGTCAATGTTGACCTCTCTGAGCTTCTTTTCTTCCTCTATACTGGAAATAAATATATTGTGTACTTCACAGGGTTGTTGGGGCAGCTTAGCATAGGGAATGCTTAGAAAAATCTTCAATGGATATACACGGAAAGCATCTAATAAACGTTAGCAGTGATGATTCTTATTAAAAATTATACTGCAATGAGTATAGTGGATCAGACACAGACTTTCATGTCAGATGGCTGGGTTTGAATTCTGGCTCTGCCACTTCCAGTTGGGTAGCTTGGGTAAACTAGTTGAAAATCACTCCATAGGTCCTACTTTTCTCACACTCTGTCAGAGCTGAAGAGTGAAATTATGGAAGCATTTAGCACTATGCTTTGTATATAAGTGGTCAGTCACTGACTGTTGTTATGATTGTCAATCGCCACCATCACCATATTGTCTTTACTATTCGCCTTTTCAGCCCCTTTCTTTTGATTGTGCTTTGGTTTGCCATTTGCTCCTTTACTGTGGTACAAAATGAACCCTTTGCACTTGCCCAGACCCATGGTCAGCAGCCTGGCCATTTAGTGACACCGCCACAGACAGCCTTCTGTGTGCTGATACTGAGCTTCCTGTCAGCGAAAGCCCACAGTCCTATTGTAAGGATGGCTGCGAGACTAGGTGTCCTCCAGCCTCTACCCAATCAGTATTCTAAAACCTCAGCTGCAACTTGACCTTTATCATTGTCAAATATCTCTTGACGTTTGGCTAGTGATTTCAGCCAGTCATCAGCTCTTTGTTTCCTGCTTTCCTGATTATCTTGGCTATTTTTTTTACTAGACATTATGCAATGCTAATTATTTGTCTGGTTTTGTAGATACTTGCTCTGACACTACACATGCTACCATGTTACCCATTGCTTTTTGAAGTTTGAATCAACACACCTGTTTTTCATTTAGCCTTAGTGAGAACTCTGGCTTCTGAACCTGCACACTCAAGCAGACACTGCTGGTCACCTGGTAGCATTTACTGGAGATGTTACCATTGTAACACTGTTCTGATCAGAACTCTGTGGGGCTTACTGATAAACTTAAATTCTCTGGGAAAATATAAGGAATGTGTATGATATTAGTATTGAGCTGGGATTTATAAAATTAAGGAAATTTTGTAGTGACATGGAAAACCAGATGTCCATAAGATGACTTAGGGATTTGCTTTCTTAATGTGTAAAAAGCTAGGAGTAAGATTTTGAATGAACAGGTAAACAAAACCCATATTTGTACCTGGTATTGGGAAATTGTGGCCAATAACAATAAAGCTGGTTGAGGATATGCAACAATGGCTCACCCAAGTATGGTATGACCCTTGTATGGCCTTTATGAAATGGGTTCTATGAAGGACCAGGACCACCTGTGTGGTACTATGCCTAGAGGACAAGGTAAAGTAGAAGGCTGCCCCTCTTCATGGCTTTGGAATCTGGAATCCTTTTCCTGCTAGGTAATGGATTATCTCTGTAACTTGGGCAATCCATTGTCTTATCTCCAGGTCTCAGTTTCCAGAAGAGATTGGATTCAAAGGTTCTTTGTGGTTTGACCTTTGCTATAATAACTCCAAAAGAAACAACTAAATAAAAGGGCAAACTTTGGTCTCAACTTTAAGCATTTAAAAAGAACTCAAACCTTAGTGTAGGAAAATGGCACACAGTTTGAGATAGCAGATTCCATTGATGGATCGTATCCTGTGTGAACTCCTATGGACGCTTATGCTTTTGGACATCTGCCTAGTGCCACACACTGACTGACCATACAAGACCATTTCTTCTTGGGACTAGGTGTTCAGGGTTTTCTCACAATAGTGATTCCTGAAAATGGGGAGATCTTTTATATAATGCTGTGATAACTACCACAAAAAGCACCTGCCAAGGACTGACTGTACTAAATGTAAGACAGAGTGTTATGAGCCCATTTTCTCTTTGAAATTTTATATGAGCCAATGGAGCAGGTATCACTATTATCTTTTCCCAGATGAGATATATAAGGTAGAGAAGAGGGATGACTCACGAAAGGTAAGATACAATTCATAGGATGTAGGCCCATGGCTGAGGGGTGTAGCTCAGTGATAGGGCACAGGCTAAGCATGCATGAATGAGCCTATGTATTGATTTTTTTTGTACTGAGGACTGGACCCAGGGTCTTCAGACTGAGCTACATCTCCAGCCCCTTTTTATTTTGAAACAGGGTCTTGCTGAATCACTTAGGTGCCCAGGCTGGGCTCAAACTTGATGTCCTCCTGCTTAATCCCTCCAGAGTATTGGGGTTTCAAGTGTGCATCTCTATGCTTGGCAAGGTGCTGTAACTAATCCCTAGCATACGTGCAAAAAAAGAAAAAAAATAATTGCAGGATCATGTGAGGATCTGTGATCGTCTGAGTGTTCTACCATTGAGCTACACCCCATCTCCAAACTCCAGTATCCTAGTAATTATTATATGTACTGCTCTTTGCACCCCTGCATGGAACTTGGATGTAGTAATAATAAGTTGTAGGAATAATAAGAAGAGCAGTGGTATTTCTGGAAAGCTGTGAGCTGCAAGGTAGGTACTGTTGTCCTCCATTTTAAAGAGAAGACACCAATGCTCAGAGAGGTTTGGTAGCTTGCCCAGGACTCTGCACCTTTACAAATCTGAGCTGAAATGAAATATGAGGTTTCATTTCAAACCTGTGCTGCTTCACTTTTACTGTGCTGCCTTTGAGGTTAGAGCAAGTCTTTAAGGGGCCTGTGAGTTTGCTTTCCATTCTCTGCTCCCAGAAGCTTTGTTCCTGCTTTACTGAGAAGCTTTGCCAGCACAGCTGGCCAGGCTTGGGCAATCCAGAGTCCTTGTAACGCAGTGGCATCCACCCCGCTAGGCTGCAGAGAAGCATGCAGAGCTTACTGACAATTACATGCCCAAAGTAGGCAATTTTCCCTTTTCAGGCACAAAGGAGTGAATCAAATGATACCCAAAATAGAGCAGAAGGAAGCAAGGAACAAGCAAGATAGCAGAAACACACTCTTCCTTCTCTAGTCCTCCGTAGCCCAGGCCCACGAAGTCTCTTGTGCAGAATCCTTGCTCCGTTTTCTTGCAAACTCGTGATCCATGCTCCCAGTAGTGTCCAAAGGCCAGCTGCACTTGACTGCTCGTTGCCTTGATGTGCCCATCTTTCAGTTTCCGTAGTTGCTTCCTCAGTTTCCCTAGCCCTAGAAGGTATTAGCTTTTTGCCTAAACAATGGAGGAGTGCCATCCAGTGGCACACACGAGGAACTGCATGGTTTAGGAGAGAAGGTCTAGGGATTTTTTTTTTTTTTTTTTGGTCTTTCTAAAGACAAACCCCATCCATTCCTCAGTCCTAGTTAAGGGATTAACCATGCCCTTTCTTCTTTTTTACTTGGTCTTTTGTCAGCTTTGTTGCTCATTAGCTCTTATGCAAGAAACAGCACAGGAGAAATAAACGCAGGGAAATACAGATCACTGCTGGATTTCAGTTCCCCCTGGTCCTTCCCTCTCACCCCCACCCCTCACTATTGTGAGTGCTTTGCTGGGAGAGAAGTTCTAGGAGCTTCTGATGGGGTGGGTTCATTCAGAGTACCCCCATTCCCCCTTGGTATTGACGGCTCAGAACTGATTACATCTGCAGAGTACTGTGAATTGTGGGTCCTAAAAGAGACTAATACAAAGGACAATTCACAAAGGATTAGGTACAAATAGCCAATAAACAAAAGGCAAAAAATCAACTTCACTAGTAATTAATGAAAAGTAAATTTAAAATAACGATAGAAGTTATTTTAACATATAAACTTGGTTGAGAAATGTTAAAATACAATTTCCCAGGGTTGCAGAAGAGTTTGTGAAATGGATGCTTTTATTCACTGTTGGTAGGACTCATAAATTGCTCAGCCTTTCTAAGACAATGTTGGTAATTTGATGAAAAGAATTAAAAATATTTGTATGTTTTGACCCTATGGCTACTACTAGAAATTTCATGGAAAAAGACAATCAGATACAAATATTGGTGTATATAGATTTTCACTAAACCATTGCTAACAGTAGAATAAAACTTCAAGACTCTGAATATCTAAAAAATATTCTCAAAGTTAATGTATTATTTTAGACTGCAATATTACTTAACTGTTTATCCAAAATCATGTTCCTAGGAAATATTTAAGGATATAAGTTTATAGGAAAATAATTATGATATAATACTTAAATAATCTCAGTGTATGAAACTAATCATATCCCTAGTTTGTAAAATATCTTGTTTAAAAACAATGTGATGCATAGAAAAACGACTTAATGTAATATACCATGTAAACAGTGATCATCTCTAGGAACATTAATGCCGATTTTGTTTTTCTTTTTCATACATTTATATATTCTCTAATGTTCTATAATGAATATGTCTTAATTTGATCAAAATATTTTTGTAGTCCTGGTGATCAAACCCAGGGTCTCACACATACTATGCAAGCACTCTGCCACTGGGCTACATCTCCGTCCTTAATCTTATAATAAGAAGATACTGGCAGATTTTTTTTAAGGCTAAAGATTTATAACCCAACTAAAATGCAGTTGCCCCCACTAAGGAAATTATTGAGAGATGCTGTATTTTAGAATCAAGGAAGTAGAGTTTAATAGGATCTTGAAGTACATATAGTATCAACCCCACCAGTTCCACGGAAATCCGCTCAGTGACTTTCTAGCATACACATGTTCAGACAGCCTCTCCTGAAATACTTGTGCTTTAGGAACTCATTGCTGCTGGTGACTACTTCTTCAAAGTTGTAGCCATAATAATAAATGCACGCTTTGCTTACATCTAATAATCAATAGCCTATGAACCTTCTAAGGTCATCCTTCTCCCTCATAACCCCGAAAGGGCATGCACATTTAGCCACATTTCCCAGATGATAATTTCAAGTTGAAAGGACTCCCAATAGTGAAGTCTCTTGTGTAGGTGACTCAAAAACAGGACTACAATCCAAGTTCCTTGATTCCCAGGCTGAAGTTTGTCCCACCGTGTTCCCATAGCCAGTATCTAGTTTCACCCAAGTACCTCCTGAGTTTGGGCTTCTTTTGGCCTAGCTAAAGTGCCGAGCTCTCCCCATGGCACCTCCTAAGCAGTCAGTGTATATTAGTCCCTGGACGATGTGCTTGGGTATGGAGCTACATGCTAGTTGAGGCCCCTGGAGGGCAAACGTGGAAAGCATGCAGGAAAGAATAAGCAAAGTGATGATTTTCCCTTGCTGCAAATCCTGGTAGTCCCTGCCAGGGAACCTATGACCATATTTATGAAACGTTATTTTCATAAACTGCTGGTTGTTCAGTAAGGCATAAAATAGCTAGTATAAGATAGTTATTTGGTCTACAAAAATCATTTTTGCAACACGGCTTCAATGTCGTAGCAGTTACTACATTTCGTTGAGTTTTCTACGAGATGTGACACAGTAGATTAACTATTGATATCAAAATGCAGAGGTTTCCTTAGAGCTGTTGGCAATCTTGTTCTATTTTTCCCCCAGAGCTCTACCTCTTGCCTCAGGAATGCATTTGTACACTTCCACCACAAAATCTAGTCCCAGACCCACTTGAGTTTGTCAACATCGTGAGCAAACAGCAGGCAGGGAGACAATTTCCTTTGCCCTCAGGAGGGTATCTGTGGCCTAGGCCAAGCATGCCAAGATGTGGTCCTTTGTGGGTATCCTTGTTGTACACATGTATGTGTACAACAATCCCAAGGCCTGTGATAGAGGGCAAGAAAGACACAGTAGGGTTTTCACCCTCCCTGAAGAGGCAAGAGAAGTAAACTAGAAGAGAAAACAAAGCCAGAAAAGACAGAGTGGATTCTTTCCTTAGTGTGCAGTGGGAGTTGCAAGAGGGAGATGATTCCCTGAGGGCTATCGGCTCAGGCCGGGACTGGCTCAGAAACCTGCTCTGGCCTAGAGGCAAGGATTGGGAGACCACAGGGCCAGCTCAGGGGGTTTGAGAACCACATTATGGCACTGGTTGTGGGCACTAAGACAGTGAGTTCCTTATCAAACTTGCTGGTGTCTTTCCTAGTGAAGAGGCACCTACTTCCAGGAACTCGCATTCTGAACTCTACAAGAGGCTCCTCCAGCCCTGCCGTGCCTAATCTGCCTGCTGCTACAGCTGGAACGTCCGTGCCCTGTGTTTGGGGCCTTCATCCTTACCCCTGGGAAGGCGGGTAATGATCTAGTCAGAGAAATGCCAAGCAGCTGTGCTTGTCTCTTCCCCTGGTTAGACTCTTCCCAGAAATGACCTGAGGGATTCAGTGAAATGATTGAAAGAAACAATTGGAAAATTCTATTATAAAGTTCATCTGATTGGTGTTCAGGCTGAATTTAGTACGGTAGATGGGCCTGAAGGGCTAGATTCCAGCCATAGCCCCAGACCATCTCTCCCTACCTATTGCTAATGGTGGAAGGAGCTTGGAACTCCTGGAGTCTTTACACGTTCTTGATACTCACTTGGACCTTCATGGTCCTTGACCTCTTACCCAAGAGGCTCTGCAAAATATGTGTTGTCAGTGGAGCCCATGTCCGGCCATTCTGGTCACTTACAAAGTCTCCTTCCGGGGAAGCTGGAGCACCCAGGGCAGCTGTGTGTGGTTTCACTGACAATTGATTCAGAACATTGACACAATCTCACTGGTCTCTTTTCTCTTGTGTTTATATCTTTCAAGTATGTTAGAGAAACCAAGAAGACAGTACAATTTGGTCTCCCCAATTAAAATGATAATGAAATTGTCTTTTTATTGAGCTGGTTTTTCTTATTCTCACCTTTCTCTTCTCACACACACCACCAGCCACTATCACTCACACTTGTCCCATGACTCGACTTCTCTTTGGAAAAGACAAGCTCCATTGTGACTGTGTTCATCTCTATTCAAACAGTGTATCTTTCCAGGTCTTTTGGTCACTTTTCATTCTCATCTACAGATGATATAGCTAGAGATGGGAGAAGCTCATGTCTATGCAGGTTTGTATGTGAGGGCCAACATGGCACGGTGTTTTTAGATGTTGGGCTCTGGCTTTCAGATGCCTTTGCTCCTGTTCTTCTATTTTCCAGGAATCCTGCTTACTGTACTTGTAAAGAAACAGCCTGTAAAACTGCTTAATTTAAAAGACTGCGAACCTTATAAACTTCTTTCTGAGACAAATCAGTGTCATTTAAAATCAAAGGACAGTCCGTCTATATATATCTAGTTATTCTGTCAGAGGTGAAATAACTTCAGATATATTTTCATATGTAATATGAAGAAACTGAGGCCTGCAAAGAAGAGGAAATTGTTCAAAGTCTTCCCGGTGACTTGATCTAAAATGACATAATGAGCACAATTTAGCTGGCTTTTGTGTGTGGAGAGGGCACAGGTGAGTCATTTGTGTTACCCTACCCATACCTAACGAAGATAAAGCATCTTTGTACTTGAGAAAGAGAATCAAAAGCTTGGCTTTTTCTCGGAATATGGCTACACTAGACTTAGAAGCCTGTGCTGACTGACCTTTTTTAGCTTTGATAAAGGCAACCTTGATTCATGATGCATGAGCCTGGGTCTTTGAAACCGATAAGAAATGTTTTGTTCATTGAACATGCAAACAAATTACTTTCCAGGGGCTGAGATTTAAACTGACATTAAGCTCTAAGAACATCTATATTTAATTATACATAAAGGCCAGAAAACTATTTATAACCCTAAAATAGTGAAATTAAAAGTGAAGTCCCACCTATGCACATAATTTATTTCATTGCAACACTACCCTTTAGTTTTGCCATCATTTGTCTGCATTAGCATTGCCGGCTTCATTGATATTTGCAGGGAAGCTCTGAAATATGAAGTTAGATCGGAAATAAGCAGTTACAGCAAGCAGTTCCCAGGGTGGGATTATAGAACCAGGGACTACTCTGGCTTCTAAAAATGCTTGCTCTTGCTAAGAGGAATAATAATGAAATTCTCTCTGTAATAATATGTTTCTCTCACAATGTGACTAAGGGGTCAAAATGCAGTGGGAGAGCAGTGGCAAAAAAAGCACAGTTCGGGGAGCTAAATGTGACCCAGAGCAATGCCTTTCTCCACTCTGCAGTTCCTCATCTGCAAAAGGAGAGACTGACCAATTGACTATGTTAGAAGAAAAGGGGGAGAGTGTGAAATAAAAAGCATGGATCAAACAAAACTGAAGGAATGGGATGAAAAAAGGAATTAAGATGTGCTATGTACATGTACCAACTTCCCACAAGGAATGTAAACATTACACATTATACACTGATAAAATAAAATTTAAAAACAGAAGTGAGTACCACATCTATTTAAAAGGTGGTATAAGGGTTGAGTCATATTTAGGGCTTTGCACTTTTCTTCATGTTCACTACTTCAGGATTTGTATATAACAATGCTAGTGAATGTATCAGAAAGACTACCTGTAACTCAAGATTCTATAGTAGTCAATAAGTTTAGGTACACTTGTACCTTTTTTTAATTTCATTAAAGATTTAAATTATATTAAATATGTTTTGTTACTTCTAAATGTCCCATAACCTTTCTCTACTCTGACACACACACACACACACACACACACACACACACACACTAGTTTTCTTCAGCTGAGCAGTTTGGTATTGTGGAAAGAGCACTGAACTAAGGGTCAGAGTAGATACTTGGATTCTTATCCCAGTTGCTGCTGTTTTCTTTACCCTCTTCTCTTCTTTGGGTGGTGATGCTGGGGTTTGACCCAGGGCCTTTGCATGCAGCTACATCCCCAGCCTATTTTTGAGACAAGTTCTCACTGTGTTGCCCAGTCTAGGCAGATGATCTTCCTGCCTCAGCCTCCCAGAGTGCTGAGATTATAGTGTTGTACCAGCAAGCTGGGTTCCAACTCTGTGTGTCCTGAGGTAAAGCTTGTCCCCTCCTCTCAGTTTCCCTATCTGCAAAGTGAGGGAGTTGGGGGGGGTCTCCTTAGTTCTCCCCCACTCCACGCCTAATTAACTGAGGTGATGTTCCACTGGGACAGGGCTCTGCAGGTCTGCTTTCCTTCAATTCCTAAGTGATTCGGATGTGTACTTGTAGCCTAACATCCTGACCAGCTGCTCTCCATGGGCTGTCTCAGCTCTTCCTCTGGTAGATGAGTGAGGAATCTGCCCTGCTGCTGCCACTCTAGCAGTAAGGGGATTAGATTTCAGCTCATTGCTTCCCAACAGGCTGTCCCAAGGATGGTCACTGTGAGTAGGACAGAAGACACGAAGTTGCACTCTGGAGTCACCATGTGGCAAGCTGCCAAGGCTCTGCTCTTAACTTCCCTGTTGTCGCCCACATGGGCTTTGCTCAAACTATACAGGGACCTGATTAAATTAATCAATTGCTGGCTTTTCAAAAATTCTGTCTCGAGCTGGGCATGGTTGGCTCATGCCTATAATCCCAGCACTCAGGAGGCTGAGGCAGGAGGATTGTTGAGAGTTCGAGACCAGCCTGGGCTACAAAGTGAGCTCAGGGCCAGCCTGAACTGCATAAAGACCCTGTCTCAAAAAGACAAAACAAACAAAAAAACCCCACAAAAATTCTGTCTCGGGTGACTTGTGTGCTGCTTGTCAAGATGTGCTGAAGAAGCCCACGCCAGGTTGCATTCTTTATCCTGAGAAGATCAGGGCTGGATTGATTTACTGGTAAATATGGTGGAGGAAAGAGGACAGCTAAAGCTTTTCTCGGTCACTTCAGTAAACATGGAGAAATGACAGAGCAACTGTGCTTGTAGGGTGGAAAGGAAGTGCCACTGGGAGCGGCCTGATCTGGAACAGATAGGGTACAAAACCGAACAGAGTGCTGAGCAGAGAGGGACCTCTCCTCAAATGGCTAAGTGCCGGTGGTGTTTTCCTGACAAAGAGAGGCCCTTCCAGGGAGACCCAGATGAAAGCCCTGCTGTTCTTGATTTGTAAATCCATAAAGTTTGCCTTTCCTAAGATTCCTGGTCTCTGAAATGAGGGGGCTGGACTTGATCAGCTATGTTCAAACTTGGCCCCCTGGGTTCAGAGGACACACCCTGGGGGCTGCCTCAGCCCTCCTAATTCTCAGGCAGAGCCACACAGCTTGGCAGCTCCTATCTGCATCCTGTTCTGTATCAGCGATTCTCAAGCCTTTAGTCTCAGGACATCTTTACACTCTGAAAATGTATTGAAGTCTCTGAAAGAGCTTTTGTTTATATGGGATACAGTTATTGATGTCAATGGTATTACAATTTAAAGTGTGATGTATTGTTTTTAAAAATAATGTCTTAATTCATCTAAAATATATTAGACTTATTAAATGTGATCACAAGTAACATGTCAGTTATATTTATACGAAAAAAACCTGGCATTCAAAGCAAAAAGAGAATTAGTGAATCATATTGTTTCACAGTTTGCAAATGTTATCTGGCTTCATAGATGATGTATGGATTTTCATATCAGCTTCTATACTATTTTCAATGTTTTGTGATAAGTTGTGTGGGTCGAAGTAGATGAAGAGAATCCAGCCTTATGCAGACATGTTTGGGAAAGGAAGGACTTCACCCCCACCCCGAATCTAGTGATCTCTAAGACCACCAGGATTTCTATGCCATGCTTTGAGAACTGCTCTGTACAAATGGTGCCCCTGGTACTAAACCTATGGAGTAATGAATGGCAGGTCTTCTCTCACCCCATCTTCCTTGACTCTATCTCTTTTGTTCTTGGTGTTTTTTTTGTGTGTGTGTGGCATTAAACCCAGGGCCTTTACACTGAGCTACATACCCAATACCCAGTCTTTTTTTAAAAAAATTTTGAGACAGGACTCACTAAATTGCTAAATTGTTCACTGTTCAGACTTATGATCCTCCTGCCTCAGCCTCCCAGAGTGCTGGGATTACAGTCATGAGCCACCATCCCTGGTTCCGTCCCTCTTCAATTAGACCAGCTCAATTTTTATGTGTTTTACATAATGGAGTTATGGAAAGATTTTGTTTGTAAAAAGGATTCTGCTTCTAAAATTTTGAAATCTACCCATCTAAACCTTAGGTTACCGAAGCTCCAAGGATTTGGGAGCTGATCATGGTCATTGTGATCCTGAGCTTCTTTTCCCAAAGGATGCAAACTCCTACACTTTGGGATTGTGCCTCAGAGCTCCTCCTGGATGGTGACGAGCATGTCATCTTGACAGTGATAGTCTCAGCACCCGAAAATGGCATTAAATGGTTTGAAAGATGTAATGCCATTCCAGAATAGGATTGAGCTTCCTAGGCAGTCATACAGGCTGGAGGAGGAGGGGATTCAATATTAGTTCAGAGATCCGATCACCAAAGGAGAGAGATAGGCCACCAGGGCATGTTTCAGTGATATAATTGTGTGTTGTCATCTTTAGACCTAGACCCTTCTCATCATTATTCATTCCATAAATTGTGTGAGACCTTTATCGCATGAGACAGGAGCAGGAGCCAGTGTCGAACACTGTGGAATCTAAATGCCTTCACAACCCATTGAAGCCTCTTGTAATTTCTTGTGTGATGGAGAAGGCCATGCTGTTCTTTCTTTTATTGCCAAAGTTAGGACTGATTTCCTGTTTTTCTTTTCATAAAAACACCTCCTGGATTTTTGCCAAGCTGGGCTCTTTTAGTCAACTATGTTTTTCTCTGAGTCCTCCGCTGAGCCTGATGCTCTGGTGTCCCATTGGTATAAGGGGACAATTGAACAGCAATCCAATGGACCTGATGATTGTCCTTTCATTTATGAGCATGCACAGAAGACCCCACAGAGCTGTAGAGGTGGGGATCCTCCCCAAATCCACCCTCATCCTCATTTATGCAATTTCTTCTGCTGCTCAGACCCAAATGGCCAGCATCATGATCAGTCATTTGGGCTAACTGGGTGTCCCTAGTTTAACGGAGCTCTTCTCTGGGAGTTAAACTAAGGCTGACTCCCTGGGATAAACTCCACCCCTTGTAAATTACTGCTGGGGATATAAAATGGTTCATCTTGTGTTGAAAACAGTTTGGCAGTTTCTCAAAAAATTAAATATGATCACATTGTATTAGCACGTGATCCTGCAGCTCTACTCTTACCTATATACCTAAGAGGAGTGAAATGTGTACACACAAAAGTTGTACGTGAACCTTCATAGTAACATTAATCACGATAGTGAAAAAGTGAGAGCAATCCAAATGCTTATCCGTGGATGAATGGATAAACAAAATGTTGACTATTCATTCAATGGAATATTGCTCAGTCACAAACAGGATTGAAGTTTAGATCCACGCTGCTATGACAGGGGTAAACCTTGAAAACTTCTTGCTGCATGAAAGAAGCCAGACTAAAAAGGTCTTATGTTATCTGATTCCACTTATGTGAATAATCCAAAGGCAAATCCATAGAGACAGAAAGCCGGTCTGTGGTTTCCAGGTGCTGCGGGGCAGGGGTGGTGGAATGACTACTTAATGGGCATACGATAATAAAAATGTTTTGGACCTACACAGAGGTAGAGTTGAACACTACATGAGTGTACGAGTTTCCTCTAAATTGTACATTTTAAAAGTTTCATTTTTATGTTACATGAATTTCACCTCATTAAAAATGGGCAAAACAGAAAACGTCTCAATCCTTGGCTTACTACTTTTAATAGTTCTGTACTGTAGAGCTACTGTGTATGAATCATGGCTTTCCATACTGTTGATCTCACTGAGTGGCTGGGAGTTAAGGGCCCTTAAAACCTAGGTACCTAGGCACCATTCCTGACACAGGCAAGAAACTGCAGAACATTTATTGACTGCATGCGCGAATTAATGAATGTATTCATCGTACCTCTTTATCCATCCTGTTTCTCCTTCATAGTGCTAGTAATATTTTGTACCACATCAGGTGCTCAGGGCAGATCTGTTGACTTCACTAGTGAATGGGGGATGAGATTATTTGGATGAACTTTGAAACCTTATGAATATCTATACAGCGGAACATTACTTGAGTGATGAAAAGGAATGAATGCTTTAAGGGATGAGCCTTGAAAACATTATGCTTAGTAGAAAAACCCAGTCACAAAAGATAACTATGTGATTCAATTTATTTGAAATCTCCAGACGAGAAAAAGATGCTTACTGACAGAAAATAGATTAATGGTGGTCAAGGGCTGAGAGGAATAGGGCACAGGGCATTAGAGCTGAAGTGTGTGGCCTTTTTCTTTCTTTTTTTTCTGAGGTGATGAAAGTGTTCTAAAATGAACTGTAGTGATAGTTGCACATATCTATAAATACACTGACAACCTATTATGCCTTAATAAGGCTGTCGAAAATTTCGACATATATCAGCAGAGGACAGAACACAATTTGAAGTGAGGTGTGGCGGGGACACTCTTATCATACTAGCACACTAGGAGGCTGAGACAGAAAGATGGATCCCAAGTTTGAGCCCAGCCTGGAGAACTTAGTAAGTTCACAAAACTTTGTCTCAAAATGAAAAATAAAGAGTTAGTGATCTAGTTCAGTACTGGGTTGAATCCCCAATACTACAAGAAGAAAAAACAGTTTGACACAGAGAGATGTGCATGTCTTTTGGAAGAGACCTCCATCTAAATTGTAAAATAGCTGTAAACAGGCATGTTCAAAAGCTTTTTCTAGAGGAAGTCCCCCTTTAAATTGGGCTTCTTTTGTCAGAACCACTCATGTGAATTTCCAGATCATTACCCACCTGATGCAGGGATGGGGGCAGAGTAGCTTAAAGCTAGGGTGTGAAGAGCAACTGTCAGTGTTGGGTACTAGGAAACTTTTCAGAAGGAAACTGGGATTTGATTTACGCAAACCCAGCTGCTGGTGATTTCTTCCCCTGAGGGATGCTGTATGCACAGCACCCTGAGCAAGCTGCCTACTGATGTGTTGCTTGTGCAGCGAGCAGTTCGGCAAGGCTAGCTTCACAGAAGAGGTTCCAGACCCCTTCTCCCTGGGAATGCTCCCAACACTTCAAAGCAGAGACACTGAGCTGCTGCTCCTGTGCTGCCCTGATGGGACGCCTTGCCCTTAGGGGTGGAAACACCCCCACAGCAGCGTCTCAGCCAGCTGGCAGCTTGGCGTGCACAACCAGTGCCTCCTCATTTCCCAGGCAGGCGGCCTCTGCAGCCCAAAGTGGAGAGCCAGTTCCTATGAGGGGATCACAAGGCAGTTAGGAGGGAGTCAGTAGGCTATGCATAGTGGTACCCTGTCTTTCTTGGGTCCAGAGGCCAAGAGCAGTCCAAAAGCACCTTTGAAATTCTGACAAATGGGTACTAGCCAAGGCTTTGTTGGATCTGGACTTGCAGCTGAGAGTTTACCCCATGATCACAACAAGTGTGTAAAAACAAATATGATAAAGGTCGTTTACTACTTGGAGGGGCCTCCTTTTATTTGCAGGCTGGCTACAGAGACATTAGGTGGCCCCACCTTGCTAGTGTGAAAAACTCATAGCCTTAGCAGCCAGGCTGGCCTGCAAGCCCATTGTCTATATATTAGCTGCAACACCTTGGCCGAGGTGCTTTATCTGTCTGAGGCTGGGTTTCCTTGCCTATTAAAAGAGATAGAAAAGAAATACATACCTTATCTCTCAGTGTTTAAAAAAAAGAGATAGAAAAGAGTACTGGGTTCTTCTTCAACAATAGAGCCCATGCCTGGACCCCTGCCACTGGCCCCCAACTGACTTTTTTATTCCCATCCCTCTAGCTTAGATTGGTGTGTTTATTTTTTTTAGAAGCAAAAACCTGGTACTTTTCAGAAGTCCTGAGGTCTAGAGATAGTTTGGGCTCTGTAATAAACTGTGTGACCCCGGTCCAAGTTCTTTTTCTCTCAGGAACTATAAAGGCATAGCATGGGCTTGATGGCCTCTAAGGGTGCCTTCCAATTTTGATAGGTTTTTAAACTAAGGTCAAATTGTGAATGGTCTGGTCACCATAACAGAGGACTCAGTCATTTGGCAACTATAATTCTTTCCCAAGGCAACTCTTCTCTTCTCACTACCCTGATTTCATGGGCCTTTTTGGAATGAGTTACATACTCTGCTTCTTTCTGGCCCCCAACCTTGGTCATCTTGCCCTGAACCTTCTGGAGTCTGTCTATTGTCTACATGCAATTTAACCACATTTATCTATACATAAGACATACAGTTAGACTAGCAAGAAGCAACCCTACCCTTGCTGTTGCAGAGAGACCTGATCTGCCTGCCAACTTCCCTTTCCCTGCAGGCTCCTGGCCCACCCACTGCCACCTGATTTATGCCCTAGGGGAGCAGCATAGCTGTGATGAAGATTTACACCAGGTTTTCATCTTCAGATGAGTTACTACCTCTCCTCCCTGTGTATTTCAGTGGTTGGCACTCATTGGAATTCAAAATGAAAAATAGTCCCATGAGAAGCTTGAAGAGAGACATGCAAGGAAGCACTTGGGAACCTGCTGCAGTCTTGTACAGTAACTAAGGTGCACCCTCCAGCTCTCAAGGGAGGCATCTTGTGCCCGGGGAGATTATAAATGGTGATACCTTTTACATCAGTGCCATGTGGAGGCATGACATGGAGTGCAGCAAGCAAGGCATAAGAGTTGGAGACAGGGAATAATGAATAATCCTAGCCCACTGTCTTTGATTATTAGCTGTGTGACCTTGAGCAAATTATCTTCTGAAACTCTTCTGGCTTCCTCTAAAATCAGACCCATCCTATCTCACAGGGTTGCAGTGAAGGTCAAATGAACTGTAGTTGCTAATAAACTTTGGTACTGACTTCCAATCACTTGGGATTTGAATTCAGACTCTACCAGTTACTGTGCTTGTCTCTCTGAGCCTGAGTTTTATCATCTATTTGACAAAATTAAGTATAGGCTTTTATTCTGGATGAAATGAAATCCTTCTTTCAAAGTACAAAGAATGATCAAAATATACAGGTAAATGTTTAAATTTTTAAAATGTATTGTGGTAAAAGACACATTGCTATTATCCCTGTCAGAATAACCCCCATGGCTTCCAACAGATTTAGCCCATAGTTCTTGCCACCTTCTGAAGCAGTTCTGGAAGTCCTGTTTGGTGTGTCTTTGCAAGCTGTAATAAAAAATACAGTGAATGCTGCTGCCATGTGTCATCCAATGGAAAGGCAGGCTTGCAAAAATATGTAAATATAAGGTGTCCTCATCCACTTTTTTCACTGGATCTGAAACCATGTAACCTGTGACTCTTCCCCAAAGTCAAAGTGATCCTGAAAGGCAAATGTTTTGTGTCCATTCAGGATATGGAGGCAGCTACAACCACACAACTAATGACATTCACAAAAGAGAACTTCCACAACTGCTTAAGAAAGTGGGAAGAACTATGGGATAAATTGTTTGAAGTAAGAGGGAAGATCTTGAGGGTAATTAATGGCAATGTGTCTTTTAACTTAATAAAATCTCTAAATATAAGCATTCACCATACTTTTCATTCCTACCTCATGTATGCTCTCTGGCATATCGTAAGCACTTGTTAAGCATTATCTAATGGTATGATTGTTATTATTTGTCATTTGGGTATGGTTTCCAGTAATTCTAGAAAAATATCCTGTATATTTCTTCAGATAATTTTGCAATTTATCCCACATTTTATATTCTTTTGCAGGAGAGGACAGTAATGGGGGTTAATTAAATCCAGGGATGCTCTAACACTGAGCTCTATCTTCAGTTTTATTTATTAGACAACATCTATCTATAAATTGCCCAGACTGGCCTTGAAATATCTATCCTGTTTCAGCCTCCTAAGTAGCTGGGATTACAGGCACGTGCTATGGCATCTGGGTCGTATTTCACATTCTTGAGGCAAAAACACTGGAGATTTGTGGTCCTGATTTTGAAATTTCAGGTAAGATATAAAAGTAAGAATCTGGCATAAAAAGAGATCAATTTCCTTGTGTGAACAAAGTCTTTAAATAGCACTATGTCATCACATAGAAAGATGTCCAAAGCCCACAAAACTGTTGAACTGGTCATGATTTTTCCAAAGCAGCATATTTATCCATAGAAACAGGATATATTTAATTAGGAATATTATATCTATCAAACAGGAAGCACTTTTTACCCAGGGGTCTCAAGACAAATCCCTGGACATTTGGCTTTGTCACATGGACAGAGGCTAGCAAGGCACATGTGGGCAAGGAGGGCAGTAACTTAGTCTTTATCATACATTTTTGATAATGAAGTCTTTTATCTAGGTGCTTCATTGCACTAAGAACTTTGTAAACATCTTTCTTTTTTATCAACATTATTAGGTATATAAAATCCAACAGCTGTTCTGATCACCTGATTTGTGCACTGTTAGATATTATTGAAGATCATACCTTTGTTGAGAAAAATGAGACTGACAAATTGGAAGCAGCTGAAGAAAAGTGGGAGAATTGAAATTCAAGCACATTTGTGTAAACCCTGACCACTGTGCTCACTCTGCTGTAGCACATTGCCTTTTTCTGTGGCCACCATTCATTCTTCCTACTTCAGATGGCTTGAAAGAAGTTTCTGACCTCCTCAAGCTTTGGCCTCAGTAGAGATCTAAGCCCCTTGTTGAAAACAGATGACAGATGTCCGCAATGGGTGATTCCATGTATCTCCACCGTCTGATCCTTTTAGTGACTTGGCAGGACAGATCCTGAGACTGTGTCAATCTTTATTTTAGCACTGGCCAAGTCATTACTTAATAGGTAATTTTTCACTCTCTGTGTTTTAAATATGTTAAAATATGAATGAAACACTTATAGCTCATGTTGGTAACTTGCCATCCTTTGTTTGTCAGCATAAAATATTTGGGATTCAGTGAAAGAGCTCATTGTGAAACTAATTATAAAAGGTACAGTGGAAACCTTCTGACTGATCTGAGTCAGTCTTGAAATCACATTCATTGTGGATCTTTATAGCAAAAGTAAAATCTGAAACATGGAAATAAAATGAGGTGAAATAACCCCCCAACACACACTTCTACTTCCATTGTAGGTGAAACATTCAAAGCCTCTTAATACAACAGAAAGAAAACCCTGTTTCACCTAGAAAATTTTTAAGGAATTCTTAATTGGTTCTTCCCTTCCAAAAACAAACAAACAAAACAAAACAAAACAAATGCATGACCAAACTGAGGAAATGCACTACTGGATCTTATCAAACAAATACAGATTTGGGACATTTAGGACACACATGAAGATCACTGTCCACTTCATTTCGTGGAACTATCCTGCATCCTAGGTAGGAATGCTGCTCAGGACAAGCCAGATTTTCTTTTATGATGTTCCATTTTGTTATGCTTTGCTTTGGCTTTTCACTGGCAAAACACCCCATTCACTGCTTTCTGAAAGACATGTCAAATAGGTGTCATAGAAATGCTTTCAGAAAGACTATGACCTACCATAGCCAAGAACAAGCAACAGACAAACCCATTTCTCATGAAAACAAGAATGCCTCAGTCCCTTGATTCTTAATTAGATCAGCACTAGAGGGCACTCTCATGATGCCAAAATGGGAGCTTTTTACTAAAATCTGCTGGGTGGGGTGGGAGCAAGAGGGAGGAATGGGTTGGTTTTTAAGGGCTGCAGACAACAGAACTTAGAGACTGGCTCAACAAGAGGTAAGAAAACACTGATACAAAGGGTTATTTAGCAATCTTCCTCATCAGATCCACTTTGTTCCCAAAATGTAGTTGGCGCTTTGGTAACACAGGGCCCAGGTAACGGGCATTATTTGTCAAGTGAAAAGAATAAAAGAATCACTGATTGTTAATATAAAAGCACATTTAGGCAGAAAATAAAATGTGAGAGAAAGCATAGGAAAATGTGTTTACAATTTAACAGCTACTGGAAAAGGAGAATTTAAAATCCTTAGGGTCTTTCATGGTTGCTTTTCCAATCTTTGCAGCCCTTGCCCTTTGAATTGTTTTGAATTGCTGTGGAACTGTGTCTGGGGGAGAAGGTGCTTGCTTGTGTGCTGCTTGTAGGCAGTGTTTCGTAGACACAGGGTTTGCATTGAGCTGTCAAGGAAAGGAACCAATAGATATTGGTGCTTGTTTGGGCTCTGCCACTGATGTGCTCTGTGATCTGGGGCAGGTCTCTCAGGTGCTCTCAGGGACTCAGGGTCTGGGAAGGATTGGAAAATTCTAGTCTCTAAATGATCACTAAAAGTCTTCTCCTGGCCCTTAGTTTATGATTGATGGCCACAGAGAAAACTTTCCATGATAGTTGTTGGTAACAGCCAGTTGAATTCTAAATTGAATGAGATATGGTAGGAATCTTGGGATGGGGCATGATTCTATGCAGTTGATAGATAAGGGAATGAAAAGATTTGCCAGCCTATAGGGGTTGATCTTTCCATGCCAGTCATTCAGTTAGGTTTACAGCCTAGACCAACGATAGCTTCAGAAAATTGTCACATTAAGGCATTAATAGATCCTCTGGAATTGGTCTGTGTGCTCAAGTTAAGCAGCTCCTAATGTATTTTGTGTGCTGGGCACTAGCTAGAGTCTTGGGCATGTCCATCTGCAGTTCCCTGGGGAACTAACGGGATATCTGGGAGCCTAATGTAAAAATCAGGCTACCGAACATGCCTTAGGATAATGATGGCAAACCTTTTAGAGATGAGTGCCTAAATTGCAGACCTAAACCTACTTATTTATTGCCAAGTGCTAACACTGATTTAAACCTGAATGCTCAACTGCTGGAGTGATTCTGAGGTGACTTGGCTTGTGTGCCAAATGGGGTTCTGCATACCCACTGCAGCACTCATGTTATAGGTTCGCTACCACTGCCCTAGCGTATCTTGGAGAAATCCAAGTGTTTCCGTCTAAGCCTTGGTTTAGAAGAACTCAGACGACTTAATCATTTTGTACAGGTACCAGTTCCCCAAGATGAATGTATTTATTAGGTATTGCAAACATATACTAATAAAAAAGAAAAAAAAATTAAATGAAGAACCTAAAAAAATGAAAAACAAACTCAGGCTATACTACATGAAAGTGTTCCCAGCTTAGTCAAATTATAGTTTTAGAAAGTTATCCTGAACAGAAGTCTGTGGGAAAGTACCTCGACCAACACTCTCACCGTGGAGAGAGAGAGAGAGAGAGAGAGAGAGAGAGAGAGAGAGAGAGAGAGATATCTTCCCCATTTGGGAAGGAGCTTGCCCAAGCTTTTAAGGCTGGTTTGTGGCAGACGTGGCATGAAGACCTGCTTTTTACTTCTAGCCCAGGACTCTTTTGTTACCTTGTGCTGTGTAGTATTTGTCTCTACACCACTGACACTGACACTAGGGAATAAGCAGCCAGCAGCTAGTTACTAGAGAAAGTCATAGCTAGACTAACTCTGTGAATCATATTATGTCACTCAGGTGATGAACATGGAGAGATACGGGGACAAATTCTTGTAAAAATATATTCTTTCTCATTATTATAGGACTGGAGAATGAACCAATAGCTGATCATTTTTATGGGTGTAGAAAGGTCTGTTGTCTTAAAATGCCTTTGCACAATGGCAAGAAAAAATTAAAATCCGTGTCAGCTATTAGGAAATGAAAAGTCAAGAGGCTAGGTCTGAAAACCAAGTTTAGTATCTTGGGGAAAGGGAGACATTGTGAAAGGAGCAGTCAAAACAAACTCATAGGATTTCATAGTTGTACCAAAGCCTGTGCCTCCAGGGATTAAAGCCAATACTCAAAGAATCAAAAATTGGAAAGGCTGATTTGGGTTTTGTCTTCTCGGGCCAACCATGAAGAGCTCCCTCTCATGAAATATGTATGATTTCTCTCTCATGGACCTTGGTATGGGATGAAGAAGAATACAGGACAGACAAGCAAGAGACCATAGGTGTCATGTCGGGGGCACAGCCCTCCAATATATCAGAGAATGTGGTTGATACGCAGTTGTCTTTGAGCACTGTCTTTGATGGGCTCCTTCTGTTCCCAAGGAAGCAAGATGGCTCAGTGACAAAAGCCTCACTGCTGTGTCCCTGGCCTGCAACAGACTTATTGTCATTTGGAACTATTATCTTATTTGTTATCCTTCCTTAATAAAAATGATCACGTGTAAAATTTATTGCATCTGATTCTAGTCCTTGCACTGTGCTACAGGGTTTCCATGCATGATCTCATCTAACCTGCACATCACCTTGAGAGCCACCCTGCTAGCTTTAGACTCAATGGCCCACATGTTGTTTACATTTGTCTTCTTCTTTGACCAGGCAGTGCCCATGTCATCTGCTTTGTGAAGTATGTTGGATATTAGGGCTGGTACGAGTGTTGTGCTTGTCCTTATTTTGGAGGTAAAGGAATCAGATTGAGAGAGCGAGACACTTTTGCAGTGCCATGCAGTTAGTAAATAAAAGTGTCAGGACTAGAATGCAATCTTCGTGACTCCTAGGCTTATCTCCTGGCTCCACATCACCTCGCAGGCCCATGCATAAGCAAAAGGCTGAAGTCAAGCATTGTAACATTTTACGTGTAAAAAAAAAAAAAAGACAAGTAGCTTGTTTTGCTCAGGGCAAGATGAAGGTGGAAGTGTATACCACACAGCGCAAATGTAGGAAATCAAAGGCACAGCAACTGTTGGTGTGGGAGTTGGACAGAGAGTAAGTGAACCAGCCCCAAGTCACAAAGCAACAACGCTGAATGGGCCATTTGCCTGGCAGCTGTGGAACGATGCTAGGCATTTGCTTCCCACAGAGTGTATTGTGTGCCACAGATTTGCAATCAGACCAAAACAGTGTTGATGTGGGGTTTTTAACAACCCTTCACAAATCCTGAGCATCCATCTAGCCTTTATTTGTAAGTGTGTGGGTACAGAGGTCTCTGCGGATAGACAGCCGTTACCAATAGCCCCGGTTCTTGGGGAGTGAAGAGATACTGCGCGAGCAGAGAGACTGACAGTGGGGGTGGGGAGGATCAAGTGTTCATTAGTTAGATTGTGGTGATTTTTCTTCATTAAGTTTCCTTGTATAAATACCCCATCATAAAGGATGAGCCACTCTATATTTCAAATAAACTGAACTATTTTTCTGGGCAGAATGATGTTTGGCCACATATGAATTTGGCCATTATTATTTGGCTTTGTTCTCATTAACTCATAAACTCAGAATACTGGACTCTGGACTCTGAACTTCTAGTGGCATGTTATACTGAGAAAATGACTAGAGAGAGTTGTACTTTTAATTAACTTAGCTTCAAAATGGAACAGAAAGCTATTAGAAGTAGAGTGTGTTTAGAAACCAACTTTTCAACCTTCATCTCCCACAGAGAGTGGAGACAGGAATTTGTCTAAGATGAAATGAGTCATTAGTAAAATGAGGAGTAGAAACCAGGGATCCTGATTTTCAAGCAAGGGCTTCTGGAGTTTCACATCATTCTGTTTTTCCTAAGTCTTTCCATGTGTACTTAATAACCAAATGAATTACTTTATTTCTGAAGCTCTAAGCATTAGCCCTGAGAAGGTAAATTCTATGAAAAGGTGTCATAGTTTGAGATTCCAACGTCTCCCTCAAACTCCCATCATTCTAGTAATGTATATGTCTGTACAGAGGGACACTGCTCTGTCAGTTCTTCTCCAGCCAGTGTCTGGGCCATGGCATGATGACTAGGTCTCTTTTTGTCTAAGATCAGCTGTTGCTATCCCAGAATGTCACCTGGGTCTGCTCTGAGGAGACATGGCATCAACTAATAAACTCTCTTAAGATGTGGGACTACAGTTTCATGACACTGAGCTCAACTGAAACATGACCTATGTTTGACTCATTTCAAAGTATAAGCATACAAAGTCAGTGGGCAGGAAATGGCCCACCTAAAAAGATACCTGATCGACAGCCTTTTGGATGAACTTTCCGCAAGGAGAAATCCCGTATTTATAATGTTTCTTCAAATCAGAAAAGAAATTATTTCTAACAAAAAGGTTGAATCTGTACATAAGTAAAGATATAAACAAGATAGAAATGCTTTCCTAGAATTTATGACCTATGATATATTTCTGTGGAACATTTTCCAAGAAGATGACTTACAAAAATTCTGCAAGATTGTAAACTCCGTGGAGGCAGGGGATTTCATTTATTTTATTCACTGGTGTGCCTGAAATACCTGTAACAATGCCTAGCATATAATGCATAATAAATATTTTTGAATGAAACATGATTAAAGAGGACTGCTTAAAGGTTTCCATTTAAGAAACTTCTGAGAGAGAGAGAGAGAGAGAGAGAGAATATGTGTAAAATAAGTTCTGAAAATTTATTTTCTTCTAATCGGTACTCTTCTTTTTTTTTCAACTCTTTCCCTATGACCTTTGGTTCACTTCCATCGACCATCCAACCCTTTGATTGATCCACCTGTAATATCTTCATGGATCCCCATTGAATAATCGCTCTACTTCTGACTATCTGGACTCCCAGGTAAGGCAAGGTGCTTCCAAAAGTTTTTTTTTTTTCTGTGCAATCACTTGGTAAATTTTAGTAGGCAGTTGAGAAGTTTATCTAAAGGCAAAACATAATAATAATCCCAACAAAAATAGTTAAATTAATTGAACCAGTTCTGATGTAAACTCTCTCTCTCTCTCTCTCTCTCTCTCTATATATATATATATATATATATATATATATATATATATATATGTTTCCACTAGCATAGTGAAATAAAAACGATGGCTTTAGAAAGTTCAACATATTTGGCCTTGAAATTTTCTGGTTTTAAGTATCAATATATGGCATTGTTTTCTTCTCAAAATTGTTTTCTTGTCATCGTTGTTGTTAGTTTTCTTTTTTTAATTTTTCACCCAAAATTGTGTCGTGTCACCCAAAGGCCAAGTGTGGTGCAAGGGCTCCTTGCTTTTCTTCACTGTGTAGGGAGTCTAAGCCAATGGGCTAGGGCAATACATTCTAGATTACTTCTTCTTTGTGGCTCCTGTGGATGGCAACACATTGAACTTTGGTTGGTAAGTAGCTCATGGGAGTGTCTCAGTTAACAGATCTGATGTGAGGCCTCACCAGGTGTATCATTTTTGCTTCTCTCAGCACTTATGTCTCCCATCCTGTCAGCAACTCAGAAGCTGGGAATGGGGGACTGAACCACACCAGGGACAGATGATAAAGTAATCATCTGTAGGTTTTCAAGTGATGATGCAAGGGCTCCGATGTTAGCTATGCTATCAAAATCCTCTCTTAACTCCCCTTGAAAGCCCACAGATAAAGTTGATACAAAGAAGTATTTCCTCCAAGAAAATGCACAGGGCATGTAACCCACATTTGGTATAAAAGTATTAACTACTTCGTAATATACTTTCTTCTGATATAAGGACAACAGAACGGTAACTGAGTTTATTTGTATCCCCAAATTGGCAACTGATCTATGCACAACTTCACAATCTGATAATAACAGAAATTCACGCAGTAGATATTGTTTTCTGACTCGACATGTTAGGTGAAATAAGAAAGTCTCTTGAGTGGAAAGACATTGTTTATGTTGATGGATGCCTTGTGTTTGAGTGCAAGGGATGAGAGAGATGATTTATTCATCACTTCGGGAGTACTTTGAATTTCCATCATTTTGAAAAGCATCTGTAAAGTCTAATCAGTCTTTTCCTATTATTTGGGTTTCATATGTTCTTGATAATATGAAAAATCCTTGCAAATTCCTCCTTGGTCCTTTCAATCAGGAGTTTCCATTTTAGTGATGCTACAGGGCTGGGTTTGGTTGAGTTTTTTGGTTTATTGGCTTTTTTCTGAGATTAGCATTACTCTCTGTGAAAGGGACTAGAATTAGCATGAGCTGAGTGGTAGATCCATCATTCCCAGTCCATAACCCTCCAAAGGGCTGGCTGTCAGTACTGACCTGCTCCTTTCAGCCTTTTGATTCAGAATCTCCCCATAACTGAGACAAGCTAATGGGGTTCAAAGTGGGAAGCCTTCCACGAGCTATTTCCTTACACTTCGGGAAGCTGGAAAAACACACTATCCAAATGAAGTGAAAAATTTTTGTGATTTTATCTCTTGCCAAGCTCTTGCTAGCAACTGGTTTTACTATTCCTTTAACAGGTGGAGGATTTTTCAGATTATAGATACAGCAAGGTAAGTAACAATGTATTTTTTAGTTTAACTAAACCCAAGAAAGCTAGAAGGCATACGCTCTGTAGTTGTCGGTCAGGTTAATTTCAATACAAAAAATTATTGGAGACTTGGACAGATTCTTGTCAAGGGTCTGTTTGAATTTAGAACAGCATGTAGTATCAGGGCTGAAGGTTGGACTTATTCAGAAGTAGGGTGAATGTCCAGGGCCCCCTTCTAGAAAGTCTTTCATTAAGTTACTAGCTCCTTTTTGCTGGAATTAGATGGTATACTACAGTGTGTAGTTCAGAAGCCCCAAATTGCTTTTCACAATGCTTCAGGCATGCCTGCCTATCCCTAGCCTGGGCTAAGGTTCCATAACAATCTGATCAGGATTTACATGAAGAAAAATCCATTCTTTGAAAATATCAGGGCTTCTAAAGTATGCAAATCTGTACACTTGCAAGGTAGAGTGATCCTGTAGGTTAGGGGTCTTATTACATGAACCTTGGGGAAGAACAAATCGAATCAAGCACAAGAAAGGTCCTCTCTGTGGGGAAGAAACGACACTGAGCTCCAGAAAAATGCTCTCCATGGCCATGGACTGTGTCATATTGTCACAAGTGCTAAAGATGCAACTCAGAATTACGAGCCGTTTTGTAATGGTGTGCTCTAGTTGCTTGGCACATCATTTTCTAGAGTCATGGTGATCACCAGTATTGTTTTTGGTCTGTGGTAGGTATATTGAGTCCATAAATATTTACCAGTGCCTCAGTTTTTCTCTTCCTCTATACCTGCATCCCACTCTGTGCCCCCTGGCCAAATACACTAGGGAGAGCAAGGCCTAGCTTTGGCATTGCTCTGCAAAGGCAGATGCCCATTAAACTAGAATAGCTGGGGCAGTTTGAAGATGTCTGGCTAAGATTTGAGTAGTGGGGCTCCCTATTCTCACTGGCCTGCTGAAAACAGTAAATTTAGTGTTTTAAAACAGTAAATTTAGTGTTTTAGAGTTGGGCTATAATTGGTTGAGATAAAAGGCATAGATTCCTAATCAATTGATATCAGTACAGGAGGGTATTTAAAGATCATACATTGTTTGTTTCTTGATGGCAAGAATACTAGGTTCTACTACTATTTAGTGGGCTGACTTTGATCATGCCCTGGTGTCAATCTGAGCCCTGATTTCCTCATGTGTAATTAAAATGGAGTAGATAACATTATAGAATGATCAGTAAGAAAGACACTATTAACACTATTATTGTTTATATGGGGGAAGCTTTGAGAATTTCATTTTCTTTTTTCTTTAAAATTTACTATGGCATATGATAGCACCATCTCTCTATAACAGTTTTGCTCTATAGCAAAATAAATCTGCAACACTGTTTCTTCTTACCATGGTGCTGATGGGTTGGACCAGAAGCTAATATCAGAGCCACTAGTACCTGGTATAAGTGAGAAAAAGAGGAGTACAGGATGGTTAATACCTGGTTCATGAGAAAGAAGAGTGGAGTGCAGATGGTAAAATGGGAAGGAAACAGCTTTGGTAAATATTAATGGGACCATTTTTGAATTCTGGTGAACTGAATGATATGTGAAAACTGTTGCAAGGCTAGTATATTTTTCAACCTCTAGTAAAATAATAAAGTGACAATTGATTTGGTAATCCCCATTGTATATGCAGTTTCATGAATGTACAAGATTATGGTAATCTGTACCTTGTAATTAACAATTTGCATAAGTACTTGCTGTTATTCAGTTGTCTGAAGGGATTTTTGTAATCCAGAGAACGAAAGGAACAATCAGTGGAAGCCATCCCAAATGCCTAGTATTATCACTGCACACATGCACAATTTACAGTGATAATAATTGCTTCAGATCAGAACCTCATTTGTTTTTCTATAGGCAGCAAAAACCTTAATTGCAGAGGTTTTATCACTCACTCTCTCTCTTTCTCTTTCTCTTTCTCTTTACAATAGCCAACTGTAACTTAAAGGTTTGCAGTTGGTTGTAAGCAAATTATTTGGTTGGATTTCAGTGTATCATTTTGTAATAGAGTTTGCAAGATTCTGTTTAAGTTAGTAATCATTGCCTTGGATAGCCAGACTAATTTCTGTAGTATTTCAGTGGTAGGCCTCCAAAAATTAATGAATAAAAGGGTGCCGATATGCTGGCCAGTTCTGCTGCTGAATTTATGTTCTTCGCATTCTGTATCTTTAAAATTGTTAGACTTGCATACAAGACTAATTAAGTTGACACTACAAAGGGTCTTTAAGATTACCCTGCAAAATTCCTCCATTTTTAGATGAGTTCGTCTGTTAGTAATTTGAATCTCAATAACATCCACCAAATCAATGGCTCCACACTTTAAAAAAAATCATTTCAAACCATTGGAAACTATTGTAGTGAATAATTTCAATTATAACTGGTTGTTTGGAATCACGTCTTCAATTTGTTTTCCAAAGAGCTGAATCAGAACTCTAAATATACCTTTATAACGTTTGCATAAATATAGCTAGCATGTTGACAGCATATGTATGAAAGGAGTTGTATTGTGCAAAGTATCAGGTAATAAGAGACCTCAGCAAATATCAGTACCCTTCACCTCAGGCATAGGTTACCTAAGTGGCATCAGTCAGCATAGCAGTACATTATCACCTTAGTAGCTGAGAACATGAGCTTTCAGATTCAAATGGACCTTGGGTCCAGTCATGGCACTGATACTTTCTAGCAGTGTGACCTTGGGTAATTCATTTAACCTCTGTTGGCTTCAGGTAGTTTTTTTCACTTGTAAAATGTAGCCACTTTATAAAGTTGTTGTAAGGATTAAAATGAGGTCACCTATAGCAGAAGCTTAGCACTGTTCCTGGAACATAGTAGAGTCAGTAAATGGTAGTGGTTATAACTTTCATTGTCTGGCACACCCAGTACCAGCCTCATTCCATACTAATATTTAATCTTATGGTGGCTTGAGGTATCTGCATATACACTGTACATATCCATCTGTGTTCACACAGAATCCACAAGAATGGCATTATGGAGACTTCTTTCCCAAAATTTTTCTGTGACTACCATTTTTCAAAACCTGATGGCAGTTTCTTTGGCCTCAGTCTTCTGAATCTCTTTGGAGACTTTGGTATTTTGGCATATCTTCTCTTGCTTGAAAATACTCATAAGTTATCTTGGTGTGTTGTCAGTATTCACTGAGATTCCTTTGTTGGGATCTCTTTTATACACACACATACACACACATGCACGCACACATACACATGTAGCTTTTCTTTCCCCTTATTCCTTTAAATGAATCAATTCCCAAGGCTCTGTCATTGATCTGCTTCTTGTCTCTTGCTATGTTGTATCCCTGTGTAATTTCATCTCCTCACATAGCTTCACCTTTAACCTCTACACTAATGATTCCCAATTTGACCTTGCCAATCCTTAACTCATTCCGGAGATCCAGGCTCACTCCAATTTCCAGTTGCCTGCTGAGAATCTCCAGGGCAGGATATCCTAGGAGGCAGAAAGTGTAGTCTGGTTTTTGTCATCACCTCAAGAATGTAGATGGAGGAATCTTAACTTCAAAAGTATTAAGAATTGAAAACAAGGAAGCAGTGAAGGACATTAGCCTGAGCAAAAGTAAAAGTGGTCTAAGTTAGCAAAGAGGTTCAAAATAAGCTTTTCAGGGAAAGCCTGACAGGTAAACTGAATTTTTATTGTTATGATCTAAAGGTTTAAATGGCAATTGGAACTATAAAAGTGTATGTTTTCTTGGGAGACAGGAACAGATTTCCAAATGAAAATTGATTTCAAGTTTTAGGTGTTGGAAGATTGCCATGTTTGGAAGGAATGCTAATTAAAGTCATCTTTCTTGGGACTCTTACAGTTAATGTTTCAGTGTTTTGTTATAGAAATGCATGTGCCAGAAGTAGAGGTGATATATTCAACCTCAAGAATGAGCATGTGAGAATTTCAAAAGCATGTGCATGCATAGACACACACTCATATGCTGCGTCAGGTGTGATTGAGATTTTGAGTGTGTGTGAATAATTCTTTTAAGAAGTGGATGAATTTCTTTCTTTCATCCATTCTGCAAATGTTTACTGAATATGCCAGACTCTCTGTGGATGAATGAGACTGTGAACGTAGAACATATAAGGTCTCTATCCTGAAGTGCCTAAAACATTTTTATTTAGTAATGTGCATGTACATTAAGAGATTAGTTTTGTCTGCACATATCTACAACATGTGACAAATGGTTTAATGACTATAACTTTGCCCACAATCTTAACGACCAAAGAGGAGCTTAAGGGAAACAGGACAGTGCTAAAATGAGAAAAGAATGTGCATAAATTCTAATTAGTAATTGATTACTTTCTTTAAATTTAGTAAATATTGAATTGCTTTGGAGTTGTACATTTCCAGTTCGCTTGTCAGTGTTTCAGGCTAGAGAAAGAATGATTATCCTTAACCCTAAAACTTAATTAGAGCAAAGGGATAGACAGATTTTGGTTAATGTGTGTACTGTCGTTAGGAGAATTAGTTGTAAACAAACTATTTCTAGGGAAACTGCAAACTCAAGGCCAATTTCTTTAGAAGAGTACAATATCCCTTTTGCAGAAGGATGATTGCATTCGCTGCCTTCCTAAAATTAAGTATATTCTCTTCAAGTTCAGTTACTATGTTATGGGCTGTTTGAAGGCCATTGTACCCTCTGATGAGGAATTATCTAATCCAGGGGAGT
This sequence comes from Hydrochoerus hydrochaeris, assembly GCA_004027455.1. NCBI lineage: Eukaryota > Metazoa > Chordata > Mammalia > Rodentia > Hydrochaeridae > Hydrochoerus > Hydrochoerus hydrochaeris. The sequence goes on from PVLA01000492.1 coordinate 201,611, forward strand.
TCCAAGTGCTCATATTGTGCCTCATCCTTTGCGTCAGAAATTTGGCACAGCTGTTTATTTGCAAGTCTTAATTACAAGTGTTGTTGGTCCCAGCTGTTAATTTCAGTCTCCTTGGTGGTCATTTTCAGATCACAAGGAGTCCTCATTGTACTAGTAAACCTAGAGATCTACCTAGATGCCCCAGAGTTCCTTCTGTTGCTATGTGGGTAGTCCTCCCACCTTTCCCCCATACTAGAACTTTCTTCAAATTTTGCAAGACTTCTCATAGTAATAATGCACACATTAGCCAGTCCTGTTATTTCCTTTGTCTTAAATGTAGTATCCACATTGCTAAGAAAGAGACAGTCGCTTATTCTCACTTGAAGCCAGAATAATAAAAAATAAGCTTGAATATAGAATCTTCAATGTTCTTATTCTGTTTCCATTAACCATAGTCTAATTTATTTTATCCTTTTCAGATTCATTCATTCATTCATTCATTATGCATCTCTTGAGCACTTAATCTATTTCGGGCTCATTCTGGGCATGGAGGATCATAAGGTAGACAGTGTTTCCATCCCTATATTTCTTAAGAAGCATGTGTATATGTGGAAGGAAGTGTCAAGGGAACATTAAAAATCAACAATTAAATGAATGAGATATTCCTAGGGAGTGATAAATGTCACACTGGGAACTAATAGATACAGAGATGATCAGGTGGGTGGGGGATGACCTGGGAGGTGAACTTTTTTCTTTTACTGGTTTTCTACAGATTTCAACTACAGTTTGAGCCCTTCTGCTTCCTCTAGTTCATGCTTTCCTGGGTTCAGTACCAATTCTAATTTTGCTGCTTCTGACCACTCTGTCATTAGGACCATCTCCCTTTAGCTATTCTCGCAGCGTAACCCAACAGATTATCTTGTCAAATTTCAGTTCTATGGTTTTCTTGTCCTTTTCAATGTTAGAATTTGGCAGACTTACTCCTTTTCCTATTGTAGAATGTAAATGGACCTGCTAGTCCCACAGGGATATTTCACTTGACTGCTGAGAGCACTTTTGTCACTCAGTGCAAATTACCTGTTGGAAGAAAAATACATGCATTAAAGGTTAATAAGTGTTTGACTTGTCTGTTTCTAAAGGAGAAAATCTTGGATGAGGAGTCAGAAACCTCAAGTTACAGATTTAACTGCTATCAGTGAATGAGCAATACAACCTCAGAAATTCTCTTCCTCTCTTCGAGCCCATTTCTCATAGATAAAACCAATGCTCAAAGTCCATGATCCCTAAGGATCTTCTAGCTTTTAAGTGGTACAGTTATCTGTTTCAAGAGATATGGGCCAAAATCTTTTTCCAACATTCTATTTAATTTTGTAAAGTGGATATGTAAAAACATTTTCCTGTGTATCAGACCTGCTTAGATTAAACATACATTTTCCAGCAAAAGTTAGTGCTATAATTCTTGTAAATGTCACAGAAGTTAAAACATTGTTTTAACCTCTGCCAGCTTGCACAACAATTCAACACGAAAATGCAATTTTCAACTTCTTAAAAACAAATATCTGAACGTTCACTATTTCTTTGGCTTGGCCACAGGAAACTTTGAAAGAAAACTAAACACCACACAGATAGGAGGAAAGAAGACATTCAAAGTTGTTTTTAAAATTATATGGTACAGGCATCATGCGCTAGTGAGCTCAGTGCTGAAAAGATTCCTTTTTTAAAAAATTTATTTAAAGGGGGGGAAGCAAAACAGAAAAAAGGGTAGAAACAATACAGAATTTCAAAAAAAAAATAAACAGTAAGAAATCACTTTGATATATTACATATTGCCTTATTGTATATAATTGTTCAAGTTACAAAATTAAAGCATACAATGTGGACATTCAAACAGTAAGGCTGCAAACAGTTCTCTTCACTGATCCAACAAAAACCTTGTAACATGGTTATCAATCCTACACACTTAAGTATACATACAGTTATGTCTTTTTGATCACTTTCTTTTCCTCCTCTTGCTATTTTTAAAAATTTTTTTATTTAAAGAAAAAATTTGGAAACAGAAAGAGGGTAGAAACAATACAAAATCTCAAAAACCAAACCAAACAAAACATAAAAAAATAGTAACCAGTAAAAAATCACTAGTTGATAATTACATAATTTCCTGTTAGATACAGTTGTTCAAGTTACAAAAGTAAAGTCCATAAAGTGGACATCCAAACAGTGAGACTGTAGTCAGTTTTGCTCATCCATCCAACTAAAACTTCAGCAACATGATTATTAATTCCACACACTCAAACATACATGCAGTTATACCCTTTAGAATACTCTTTTCCTTTTTTTCTTTACAATAAGTATAATCCATTCTCGTAAACTACTTAGAAGTTCTACACATGTATAAGTCTCTACACATATACCTAGCCTTTCTGTATTAGAGGGAGAAACAAATCAAAACAAGTCAGCAATACAAATTCCTAGAGAAACACGAAATGAAAAGAACATACAAAAACACAACACTAGGTGATCTACAGTAGTCACTATGATGTCTCTTGTTATTTTCAATAAAATTGTCTATACTATCAAATATAATATAAACTTAGCATTGCTTTAAACTATTAATAAAATCTAAACATTGGAGACATTATAGGACTTCAAAGGCAGTTAACAATCAAACCAGAATGGGTATCCTATTGAGTCCTGTCATCTTCAGAGTAGTTGCCCCTACTCTCAGATTCGACACTCTCAAGCATACCAGATTCAAATAGAATCAGTCAAGATAAAACAGTGGTATAACCAATCTTCTCTGTCTTATCTCTGCCATGCTATTTATCTGTTGGTATTTGTTTACTTTTCTCCTTGATTCCACTGTCTGCCCCTTTGTTTGAGGCCTTTCTGTCATTATTCCTGGAACCCTGGTGATTTTTTTCTCTCTCTCTAGAATGTCCTTCAGTATTCTTTGCAGGGTTGGATTGGTGGTCACAAACTCCCCCAGTTCCCCTTTGTCGTGGAAATAATCTTGTCTCTCCATTAATTTTGAGAGAAAGTTTTGCAGGGTACATCATTCTGGGTTGGAGGTTATATTTTTTCAGGGCTTGTAATATTTCACTCCAAGCTCTTCTTGATTTGATGGTTTGCATTGAGAAGTCCGCTATGATTTTGATGAGTTTTCCTTTATAGGTAATCTGCTTTTTTTCTATGACTGCTTTTAATATTCTATTCTTGTGATGGATTTCTGGGATCCTGATTATTATATGTCTGGGTGTAGATCTGTTTTGGTTGTAGCTGGCTGGAGTTCTGTATGCCTCATTTATCTGAACTTCACTTCTGTTACCCATGTTTGGGAAGTTTTCCTTAATTATTTCTGTGAATAGACTTTTTATTTCATTTGTATTTGTTGCTGAATCTTCATTCACATATTTTATTCTTAGGTTGTAAATCCTCTTGTCATCTTCTAGCCTTTGTATCGTTGCTTCCTGGTTCCTTGTTATTTTTGAGATCCTTCCTTTCACAATCATACTTTGCCAATCTATGTTCAAGTTTTGAAAGTTTGTGTTTAGTTTCTGTTAAAAGGTTTTGCCAGGTTTCAATGGAGTTTTTAATTTCCTGATATTCTCTTTGGATCTGTTTCATATATTCTAGGTTTTGTTTATATTCTTCATCAAAGGCTTCTCTCCTTTCTCTGGGTTCCTCTATTCTTTCATTTGTGCCTACTTGAGGATTACACAGGACTTCTTTTATTAATCTTCTTATATCTTGCTTCACCTGAGTTAGAATTTCACATTTAAATTTAACGATGAGGTCACGGATGTATTTCTTTATTTTCGATGAGGCTGTCTTGGACATTACAGGTTTGCTGCTCTCAACCTCCTCTTCATTTACCTCTGTTGGACTCACTTTCCCTGATTCCACAGTTGGGGACCTTTTGCTCTTTCTCTGTCTTGTCATGTTTCCGGCCCCTTTCAGACAGGTGGTTGGTGGAGGTCTCTGGGACTTTCCAATTGCTTACAGTTTTTCTGCAATGCACTTGCTAGGGAAGTAGCGCCCCCCAGTCCACTGGGAATCTGTGAGTTGCACGCTGAGAGTTGGCTCCTCCCCCTATGCCAGTCAACCAGTTTATACTTCAGCAAGTTTGTGTGTTCCCTGGGGATGCCACTGGCCCTGAAAAGCCTCATCCCTGGCTATTGCGTTTCAACTAGGGGCGTGGCCCTGCCCGAGCAGATCCCACCAATCTGCTTTGGACTAGGAGTCATCAGCAGAGGCCGCCTCTGGTTTTGATTCAAGCTGGCCCTGCCCAACTCCAAAATGTCACCCAGCCAGTCCTCCCGGTTTGGGGATTCCAGTTCCCGTCACTCACCAAAGTTCGTGCAGCTCGACTGGCTGTTTCCACTCCCTTCTGCAGCACCTCCTCCAGTGGAGGGTCTGGAGCTCACCAACCCCCGCTCGTGGCGATCTCAGCTCGATCATGAGTCACCTGACTTTAAGACGTGTCAGTACAGCAATGGGGCTTGCTCAGTTCCAGCCCTCTGTCCATGCTTCCTTTTCTTCTTTCTTCTTTCTTTTTCTTTTTCCTCAGTTTCTTCCTGGGTCGTGAGAATTCCTCTCCTTTTGTCTGACTTTCTCCATGTTGCCAGATTCCAGCGTCTGAGTTGTTTTTATTTTTTTTTTCCTCAGAGAGGCTCTCTTGTGCTGCCACTCAGTCAGCCACCTTGCAATCTCTCCCGACAAGATTCTTCAGCCATCCTTATGTTGGCTTCCTCAGTACCCATTTGAAGCTCAGTTAAGAACTGAGGTTGGAGTTAGAAAGCTTTCCTGCCTCAACTTACCTCACAAATTCCCCCATCTGTCCTATTGAGCTTCATGGAAGAAGATGGATAAGCAGGCATCTGGGTTTGGGAGAAGGTAGAACAGAATAGTGAAATGCTAAAACTCTCATTGTGTTTCCTTTCTTTACCAATTCTATGTTGTCATTTAGTAGTCCCCTTATTATTCAGATGGTTCGCCCTATTGTAAACATAAAAATGAGCTCCACAGCAAGATTTTGGGGAGGCAGGCTTTTCAAAATACAGAAAACGCTGAAAATCTTCCTGGATTGAAAGGCGTCTATAGAAAAAGGAGCCAAGAGGGTGAGTGGAATTCAGGGAAGGAAATGAGGAAAATAACACAGGAACTTCGACTCTTAATTTAAAAGGCTTATGTAGGTGTCTGCAGGTGAGAAAACAGGTAGACCCTGTGAAAAGAACTTATCTAAGCACACGCAGTTGATTAGTGATAGGTGCAGCTGATTAATGACAGGTGGAAGGTAAGTACCCCAATCAACTGGATCTTACCTGGTATCCTGATTTGTAATTTACTATAGTAGTGATACGTTTCTTGCTCGTTTATTGCTTTTCCTGTGTATAGTTCTTGATGCGAGCACTTGCAATTCATTATGTTCAAAGAACTTTGTCAACTAAAGAAAGAAAAATCCCTTAGGAATTCTGTTCTGAAAGGTGTGGGGCCAGCTAACAGATTGTGCATGGTCACATAGAGGAGAGAGGTTGAATGGAGAATACAGCCTGAACTAAAACTTAGTTCATATGGATGAAGAAGGGGATGATTGTGGCTGTAAATTGGATGTTCTTAGCTAGAGGAATACATAATCACTTTAATACTTCTTTTTTTTTTCTGCCAAGGATCAAGCCCATGGTCTCACATATGCTAGGCAAGTACAACACACATTCTTAATAAAATCATTATCCATTCTATGTCAAAATTTCAATGCCTCTATTTTAAGCTTTTAGTACTTTGAATCTTTTCTTTTATTTAAAGGGATAAAACAAAAAGGAGAGAAATATTTCAGAATTTCACAAAAAACATAAACAGTAAGAAATCACTAGTTGATAAATTACATATTACTCTTTTAGAAATAGTTGTTCAAGTTACAACATTAAAGCACACAAAATGGGCACTCAAGCAGTGAGACTCCAAACAGATCTGTTCAACAATCAAACAAGAACTAAGAAATATCAGTATCAATCCTGCACACGTAAATATACTTGCAGTTATATCTTTTATAGCACTTCCTATTTTCTCTTTTTTACAATAGCAATTATACATTTTTTATTTAAAGAGAAAAAACAGGAAAAAGGTAGAAATATTACAGAATTTCAAGAAAAGAAGATAAACAGGAAGAAATCACTAGTTGATACATTACATATTCTTTTAGAAATAGTTATTCAAGTTACAGAATTAAAGCACACAAAGTAGACACTAAAGCAGTGAGAGTGCAAACAGATCTGTTCAACAATCCAACAAGAACCTAGAAATATGGTCATCAATCCCACACAACTAAATGTACATGCAGCTATATCTTTTATAGCACTTCCTATTTCCTCTTTTTGTACAATAGCAATTATACCTTTTTAAAATTTTATTTAAAGAGAAGAAAAACATAAAAAAGGGTAGCAACAATATAGAATTCTAAATGAAAGAAAGAAAAAGGAGAATGAGAAAAAGCCCCACTAAGAAATCAGTAATTTAAAAAATTACATACTGTCATCCTGGATGTAGTTGTTCAAGTTACAAAGTTAAAGGGTACATAGTAAATATTCAAACAGTCAGAATACAAACAGTTCTGCTCAAAGATCCAACAAAGATTCATCTATTTTACACACTCAAACCTACATGCAGTTATATCCCTTAGAGCACTTTCTTTTCCTCTCTTTTTTACAATAGCAATTAACATTTTGGTGTTATTACTCTTATAGTTCTTATTTACTTTTTACACTAGAGATACAATATGATATTTATAAATATGATTCTTATTTATTTCACTAATGAGAATAGTCTCAAGTTGTCTCCATTTGCCTATGGCAAGGTCATCCTTTTTTATAGCTGAGTAATATTCCATCGTATAAAAATGCCACACCTTTTTCATCCACTTTGCAGTTGATGGGCATCTTGGTTGTTTCCAGGATCTAGCTATCACAAATTATGTGGCTATGAACATGGGTGCACATATATCACTGTGATATGAACTTTTCAGTTCTTTGGGGAAAATACCCAGGAGGGGGATAGCTGGATTGAATGGGGCGTCCAATCCTAGTCTTCTGAGAATTCTCCATATGGATTTCCATAATGGTTGCAACAGTCTACATTCCCACCAACAGTGGAGCAGTGTTCCTTTTTCCCTCCAGCCTCGCCAACATTTGTTATGAGTTGATTTCTTGATGGCAGCCATTCTTTCCAGAGTAAGGTGAAATCTCAGTGCTGTTTTAATTTGCGTTTTTCGAATGACCAGTGATGATGAACATTTCTTCATGTATTTATTTGCCATTTGTATATCTTTCTCTGAGAAGTGTGTTCATCTCAGATGGCCATTTTTGGGGAGGGTCTTTGAATTTGGAGGGCTTGATGTTTTTCAATTCCTTATATATTCTGGACACAAGTCCTTTGTCTGAGGGGTTGCTGGTTAAAATTTTTTCTCACTCTGCTGGTTTTCTTTTCACTCTATTGGTGATTTCCTTTGAAGTGCAGAAACTTTTCAATAATGTGAGATCCCATTTGTTGATTCTTTGAAGTGTTTCCCGTGCAGTTTCATTTGGTTCATGAATTCTTTGCCTACCCCTATGTCTCCAAGCCTTGTACTTACCTTGTCTTCCAGTAGATTTAGTGTTTCTGTTTTAATATTGAGGTCTTTGATCCATTTATACTTTAGTTTTGTGCATGGTGATATGCATGGATCTAGTTTCAGTTTTCGCCATTTAGAGAGCCAATTTTAACAACACCATTTATGAAAGAGATTATTCTTCTTCCAGTGGACATATTTAGCCCCTTTGTCAAATATCAGGTGGCTGAGTGTCTTAGTAGTTGTGCTTGAATCTTGTAATCTATTCCATTGATCCTCAGGTCTATTTCTTTGGCAGTACCAGGCTGATTTTATCACTGTGGCTTTATAGTACTGTTTCAAGTCAGGAATCGAGATGCTTCCTGCCTTGCATTTGTTGCCTAGAATTCCCTTTGCTATTCTAGGTTTCTTCTGTTTCCAAATGAATTTTAGTAGTGTTTTATCTAGATCTGTGAGGTATGTCAATGATATTTTGATTGGGATTGTGTTAAATCTGTATAACACTTTTAGGAGTATGGGCATTTTCACAATGTTGATTCTTCCTAACCAAGAGCAAGGAATGTCCTTCCATTTTCTAATATCCTCTTCAATCTCCTTTTTCAGCCTAGTATAATTTTCAGCATATAGGTCTTTTACATTTTTAGTTAGGTTGATTTCTAATTATTTCATTTTTTAGATGTTATTATAAAGGGTGATATTTCCATAATTTCTCTCTCAGTGAGTTTTTGTTTGTGAACAGGAATGCTATTGATTTTTGAGCATTGACTTTGTATCCAGCTACACTGCTGAAGTTGTTTATTACCTCTAGCAGTCTTTTAATGGAGTTTTTGGGTCTTCTATATAGAGTATCATGTCATCTGCAAATAGTGATAATTTAGCTTCTTCCTTTCCTATCTTTACTCCTTCTATTTCTCTTCTTGTCTGATTGCCCTGGCTAGTGTTTCCAGAACTATATTGAAAAGGAGTGGTGATAGTGGACATCCTTGTCTTGTTCTTGATTTTAAAGTGAAATCTTTCAGTTTTTGTCCATTTAGTATAATGTTGGCTGTTTTTTTTTTCATAGATGGCCTATATAAGGTTGAGGTAGACACCGTGTATTCCGAGTTTCTGAAGGGTTTTTATCATAAACATATGTTGGACTTTGTCAAAAACTTTTTCTGCATCTATTTAGATGACTGTGTCATTTTTGTTTTTAGCTCTGTTGATGTGGTCTATTACATTTATTGATTTTCATTTGTTAAACCATCCCTGCATTCCTGGAATGAACCCCACTTGGTTATGATATATAATCTTCTTGATGATTTGCTGCATTCTATTTGCCAGTATTTTTTTGAGAAGCTTTGCATCAATGTTCACTACTGAGATTGGCCTATAGTTCTCTTTTTGGTTGGATCTTTCTCTGGTTTTGGTATCAGAGTAATACTTGCCTCCAGGAATGATTTAGGAGTTTTGCTTTTTTCTCAATTTCATTGAAGATTTTAAGGAGTACTGGCATCAAACATTCTCTAAATTTCTGGTAGAATTCAGCTGTGAATCCATCAGGACCTGGGCTTTATTTGGTAAATATTTAATTACATTTTCAATTTCAATAGCTGATATTGTGTTGTTCAAAATTGCTATATCTTCTTGGTTGAGCTTTGGTAGTTCATAAGTTTCTAGAAATCTGTCCATTTCCTCTGTGCTTTCCACTCTATGTGAGTAGAGATTTTCATAGTAGGTATTCATGATCTTTTGAATTTCCATGGGATCTGTAGTAATTTCTCCCTTTTCAGTTCTTATTGCATGAATTTGGGTTTTTTGTTTCTTTCTCTTGATAAGGTTAGTTAGTGGTCTGTCAATTTTGTTTATTCTCTCAAAACACCAGCTTTGTGATTCATTAATTCTTTGTATTGTTTTTTTATTTTCACTTGCATTGATTTCTGCTCTAATCTTTACAATTTCCTCTCTTGTATGAGTTCTGGGTTTAGCTTGCTATTCTTTTTCTAGATGGGATGGAGCATTAGGTTGTTTATTTGTGCTCATTCTGTTTCCTTGATATGACAGTTTATTGCTATATATTTCACTCTTAAGACTGCTTTAGTTGCATCCCACAGATTATAGTATGTTGTTTCTATATTTTCACTGAATTGTCGGTATTGTTTTATTTCTTCTTTAATTTTATCTGCAGCCTACTGGTTGTTCAAAAGGCTGTTATTTAATTTCCATGTATTTATGCAGGTTTTACTATTTCTTTTGCAATTAATTTCCAATTTCAGTGCACTATGGTCAGATATTATGCATGGTATGATTTCAATACCTTTGCATTTACTTAAGAATGTTCTTTGGGATAATGTATGTTCTATTTTGGAGAATGTCCCATGTGCAGCTGAGAAGAATGTGTATTCTGATGTGGTTGGGTGGAACACTCTCTAAACATCTACCAAGTTCAATTGCTTACAGTTATGATTCAGTTCTGTTATTTCCTTGCTGACTTTTTGTCTAGTTGATCTTTCTCTTTGTGACAATGGGCTGTTAAGATCTCCTGTTATTATTGTGTTCTTGTGTATTTGGTTTTTCATTTCCATTAGTATCTGTCTTATATAGTTGGGTGCTCCTGTATTTGGAGCATATATATTTATACTTTTTAATTCTTCCTCTTGAATTTTTCCACTAACAAGTATGTAGTGACCTTCTCTACCTCTTTTAATCATTTTAGGTTTGAAGTTCACATTATCTGCAAATAGAATAGCTATCCCTGCTTTTTTCTAGGTTCCTGTTGCATGGAATACTGTTTTCCGTCCTTTGACTTTTAATCTATGAGTTTCCTTTTGGGTCAGATGTGTTTCTTGTATACAGCATATTGTGGGGTCCTGTTTCTTGATCCATTCTGTCAATCTATTTTTTTATAGGTGAATTTAGGTCATTTATATTTATGGATATCATTGATACTGGCTCAATTTTGCCATGTTATGTTCCAGTTGTTTCTTTCTGCTTTTCCTCTTATTTAATTGCTTATCCTACCTGGTGGTTTATTTCTGTTGTTGTTTTGTGGATTGTGTTCATTTTTATCTCTGTCTAATATGTCTTTCCGTACTTTTTCTAGGGTTGGTTTGGTGGACATGAATTTCTTCAGTTGTTCTTTGTCATGGAAGTATCTTGTTTCTCCATTAAATTTGAATGAAAATTTTGCCGGGTACATCAGTCTGGGCTGAAGGTTGTTTTCTTTCAGGCCTTGCAATACCTCACTCCAAGCTCTTCTTGACTTGAGTGTTTGTGCTGAAAAGTCTGCTGTGATTCTAATGGGCTTTCCTTGATAGGTGAATTGTGTCTTTTCTCTGACAGCTTTTAATATTCTGTTTTTATGCTGTATGTCTGAGATCTTAATTATTATGTGTCTGGGTGTGGATTTATGTTGATTGTGACTGTTTGATGTTCTATATGCCTTACTTATCTGCATATCAAATTCTTTCCCCATGTTTGTGATATTTTCTGTTTTTACTTCTGTAAATACTTTACGTATGTCATTTGCCTGGACTCCTGTATCTTCGCTAATGCCCATTATTCTTATATTGTTGCTCTTGGCATCATCCTGAAGCTTCTGGATTGTCATTTCATGCTGCTTTGTTATTTTTAAAAGTTCTATCCTTTCCTGATCACTAACCGTGATCTTGTCCTCAAGGTCCGAAATCCTATCGTCAGCTTCCTTTAGGCGGTTTTGCACACTTTCAATAGAGTTTTTTGTTTCTTGGATGTCTCTTTGAGTTTTTTTCATGAATTCTGCTTGTTTTCTATATTGTTCTTTCAAAGTTTCAATCAGTTTCCCATGCTCATGTACTTTTTTCCTTATTTGTTCTTTAGCTGCATTCAACAACTCCTTTACTAAAATTGTTATTTCTATCTTTACATGGGAGAGTACTTCTAATTTGATTTCCTCTATAGCCTGATGCAGTTTTTTTTTTTATTTCACTGGCTATCTTTTCAGAGATTCCTGGTGTGTTACTTTTGGGGTCCTCTATTTCAATGTGTCCTATACTTGCTTCTGGTGAAATATATTTTTGAGACTGCATTTTACTTTTTTGTTTTGTCATTTTCACTCTGCCTGGTGCTTTCTCTGTGTAAAAGGGGATCACACACACTCTTTTCAGACTTACCAAAGTCTTACAGTTAGTTGGAGGGGGCTTTACTACTGGCCCTATTTATCCCCTGTACACGTTTGTTTTAGGGGCATACTCACCACACTGATACAGTTAATCCGCTGTAGTCCAAGGTTCGCCACCTGTGAGCAAATTTCCAAATTTTTTCACACTAACTTGAGCCTGCTGAGGTCTTCTGATGTTCCAGGTGGGAGGGCGGGCCCAGCAGAAGCAGTCCAGGGCAGTTTTCAGTCTTGAGCGGGCCTCCTTGATGTTCCCGGTGGCAGGGCGGGCCCTCAATGGAGGTTCTGGGTAGCCTACCCCTGCGGTGGGCTTTCACTGCGTTCCCTGTGGCAGGACAGGCCGTTGGTGGAGGTTAAGGGCAGCATTGCCCTGAGGTGGGCTTGTGCTGAGTTTCCAGTAGCAGGGCAGCCCCTTGGTGCATGTTCTGGGTAACCTATGCCTGAGGCTGACTTGCGCAGAGTTCCCAGTGGCAAGGGGGCCCTCGGTGGAGCCTCTGGGTAGCTTAAGCCTGAGGCGGGCTTGTGCTGAGTTCCTGGTGGCAGGGCGGACCCTAGGTGGAGGTTCCCTGGAGCCTATGCCTGAGGCGGGCTTGCGCTGAGTTCCGGGTGGCAGGGCGGGCCCTTGGTGGAGCTTCTGGGTAGCCTATGCCTGAGGCGGGCTTGCGCTGAGTTCCTGGTGGCCGGTAGGTTGAATCTTTTCCATACATATTTGTAGCTATTGCCTTGTCTATTTCATTACTTTAGATGGTTATTTTTTTTTTTTTTCGCCTAGGGTGTTTTCCATTATTTTGGTCTCTCTTATCCAGAGCATTCATGGTATAGCTATATCCCATGGTAGATATTATATGTACATGAAAGAGGGATTACTTTTTCTTTCTTTTTTTAAAATTTTATTTAAAGAGGGCGGAAGCAAAACAGAAAAAAAGGGCAGAAACAATATAGAATTTAAAAAAATAAACAGTAAGAAATCTCTATTTGATGCATTACACATTGTATTCTTCGATATAGTTGTTCAAGTTACAAAATTAAAGCATACAAAGTGGACATTCAAACAGTGAGGCTGCAAACAGTTCTCTTCACTGATCCAACAAAAACCTTGTAACATGGTTATCAATCCTACACACTTAAGTATACATACAGTTATGGCTTTTTGAGCACTTTCTTTTCCTCCTCTTGCTATATTTAAAAAATTTTTTTTTATTTAAAGAAAAAATTTGGAAACAGAAAGAGGGTAGAAACAATACAAAATCTCAAAAACCAAACAAAACAGAAAAAAAACAAAAATAGTAACCAGTAAAAAATCACTAGTTGATAATTACATGTTTTCCTCTTAGATGCAGTTGTTCAAGTTACAAAAGTAAAGTCCACAAAGTGGACATTCAAACTGTGAGACTGCAGTCAGTTTTGCTCACCCATCCAACTAAAACTTTAGCAACATGGTTATTAATTCCACACACTCAAACATACATGCAGTTATATCCTTTAGAATACTCTCTTTTCCTTTTTTTCTTTACAATAACTTTAATCCGTTCTCGTAAACTACTTAGAAGTTCTACACATGTATAAGTCTCTACACATATACCTAGCCTTTCCATATTAGAGGGAGAAACTAATCAAAACATGTCAGCAGTACAAATTCCTAGAGAAACACAAATGAAAATAACATACAAAAACACAACTACTTTTTCATATGTTAAAAATTACCACATTATTTCTGTTCCTGTTTCAGAGTAGAAATATTTCCTACTGAGCAAATTACCGTTCTCTGTGATCTTAAAATTGCAACTAAAGGGGATAAGTGACTCTTATCTTGTCCCCATAGGGCTTCCTGTACCTTCATATTTATTGTCCCACCATCTAGTGGGCTCCATTAACTTTTCCAGGCAGCCCAGTCTTACCTTAACAGCCGGCCACTGTGAGTGTAAGGAGGCTGCTTCAAGGCCTTGTGTGGTTTGAGAACCTTTCCAGCCTTTCTCATTTGGGTTGTATGCTAGAAGTCATCTGTACATAGCATTTTGCAACACACTGGCCTTTCTTCTCATAGTTTCTCCACTTTCTGCCTTGATGCAGTTTACCTTTTCTTGGGAGCTTTTGTCCATTTGTCAGGAGACCTAAAAGAAGACTGCTTGTGTACTGCTGTGGGATGTCAGAGTCATATTAAACTGGTATAAATGGGCCATTAAATGGCCTTTACTGATTGCTTTTACATTAACATATAAGAGCACATGAGAATATAATACACAGAGCCTGTACAATCTTTCTCCCATTTTTAATATGAACTAATTTGATAATGTTGCAGATGATGCATGAGGCAAAATAAGTTTTCTAAGCCCATCACAGCTTATTTGCAAGGAAAGGAATAAAAGCTATAGGGAAGTAATGAGCAGTGTTATTGCTTCAGGCAGGAGCCATTTTCTGACTCACAAACACCTTTTTGAGGATAACCTACATACCTCTTCAGCTGTTCAGGGGAGAGTGCTCACTGTGTTATTATTTTGCTTGAATAACCTTTTCTGTCTAATTAATGAGAATTAATTAGCTTTTAGTTACATAAGAAACAGAGGTTTTCAGTAATTCATAAGAAGTGAAATAAATGGCCTAAACTCCCCTAATTATCATGATCAATGTGGTATTTTTACATGAGAAAATAAAATAGGATAAGAGGATAGGAGTTTAAGATTCTCTGAAAACTACATTGGCATATTATTGAAGAGCCATGTGAATCAATACTCATGCATCTTGAAGGCTCTTGTAAAGCCATCTGCCATGAGAGTTCATTGAGCCTCATTTATTCATCTCTATATGAGCAGATTCAGTATCTCCTTTACAATGTTCATGGAATAATTGTAAATAAAATAATGCTCTTCAGGTTCATTTTAAGTTCGGCTTAGTTGAACTATACCTCACAGGTACCAGAGCATTATATTTCTAATTTGAGTGCAGAATTAAAGCAGCACAGCTTGGAGATACATGGTCCCACTTCTTAGCCTCCTTTCCTACAACAATGTCAAGCAGGATTTCTGATTTCTCCACCTTTTGCAAGAGATGTTTGTTGTCTGGGCCATGGTTACTTTTGTTCATTGTTTTTTATATACAGCAGTCATAGCTGTGTTGGTGCTAAGTCATTTTGAAACTGAGCGGAAACAGATGATGGCTTTTAATAGATTTGAGAAAATCAGCAGGGGGCCTGTAGTTTGGTGATTATTCAGTACTCTCAGTAAAATTTACTATTGATTAATTAACACATTCAGTCATTAAATATATATTTATTGAGCACCTAACATAAGCCAACATTATTTTTAGTGCTGGGGACCTGACAATTAAATAAAGTTCTTCTTGCAAGGAATTTACCTTCTAGTGGTGAATACAAAGAACCCAAAATAGACCAGTAAATAAAGTTCCAATTTTGACAACTTGTTAGAGTTGAACTAAGGAAAATGTTAAGTAGGGAATATATAATCCTTGGTATAACCTCAGTGGGGGCAATATTTATCCTTTTAGGAAAGATTTGTTTTTGGAGATAATGAAAAATGATGTGCAGCCTGGTTTCATAAACATAGTAGAAGATCAGATGGATTGGTAAGAGTTTGGGTCCCCAAATGAGGGATATAGATAATTACTGCAGTAGTTTAAAGCATATATAAAATACATTGTATGCTAACTACTGATAAGCATTTCCTTGTTTTTCAGCACAGTGAATGGGTTCAAGTAAAGATCATTGTCCTTAGGTAATCAACAGTACTGTCTCCATCTCTCTTCTTTTCTGCACTTCTTGTCAACCCTTGTTGTTATTGGCAAATGCCATTTGAACTATTTTGTTGGTATATAAAGCAAACACTTAGAGATGATCCAAACTATGTGGTATAGCTGTGACACATGAAATCTGATTATGACAGCTTATAATTTAGTACTTTTATTTCATTAGTACAAATAAAGTGAAATTTCATTTATGTAGTATTGTATCAAATAAATCTATAGAACACTTATTTGCCACTTTGATGAAATATAATCATTTTGAGACTAGGGAAAATAAGAATTTTATAAGCAAAAATATCAAGATGTAGGCAGATGGACCAGAGAACTGAGGAACTGTGTGTGTGCTTGTTCCTGGGCTAACTTAGTAAGTGGTCTCGATCACTTTCCTTTAGTGACTGCATTTGTTCTGAAAATATTTGCACTAAAAGACAGCTGATAAAGATGGCCTTGTAAAAGGTGAAGAAGCCAGTTACAGCAGTTTCATTGTATCTTTAGTGTGACTTTAGTTCTTTGTTTCTAGAAGCATTGATCTGATCTGATCGGTGGGTTTTTACTTGAACCACTCTGCTTGTCATTATGTCAAGCATTTGGTGTACCAAGGTGAATCAGAGAGATGATCTGCCTTTATGGAATTTGCAGTTCAGTAGAGGAGACAGAACTAAACATGTGGTAGAATGCAGTGTGTGCCTATACAGAGGTACACACTTGATGTCCCAGAAGGTCCACGCTGGGTTGAGGGTGTTTGGATCAGAAGCAACTGAGGGCACTATTCTATGACTTGCTCTAGATAGCAATGGAGTATGTATGTTTGTTTTCTTTGCATAATACATAAATCTCTTTGCAACCTTGGTATGATTCATGTGAATACCCAGAAAATGAATTTGGCAGTTTTTAAATGGAAGGAGAATGGTAAGATCTAGACTAAAAATATGTAGCTTTTACAGGTATATTCTATAGTTTCTTCTTCAATGTAGAACCAGCCTAAGCTAGAATAAATTGCATCTGACCTGTGGTGAGGAGCCAGCGTTACTTTTCTTCTCTTTCTTTTTGCAGTATCATTTCTAACACCTACAGCTGAACCAAAAGCACAGATTCATTGCCTGTTAGCCATAAGATACGAAATAGGCACTGAACAGAGCATTAAGATAGCCTAGTCTTCTGGGAGTTTGTAATCTAAAACAGATGACAGATTGAAAGAAATATCCATCACAGTTTATGTGCTCATTTCCCTTCTCCTATAAATCCCAAGAAAACAGAAAGTGGCAAGTCATACTGTACAGGATTGGTAAAATCTCCTAGAGAGTATTTGTTCTCTTTGGTGACTTTTCAATAATATACAATAAATTACCATGTTGGTTTTGAAAGCAGGGGTGAGAAAGCAAGCACTTTTTTTTTCACTTATCAACAAGTTACATTGGAAATTATGGATCAAATTGAAATTGGCTTCTTGATTTGCCATGGGGAATATATGCAACATTTCAAGTATCCATTGTTAGGATCAATTTGAGAGTATGAAAAGTATTATATAAATTAAATTAGGAAACTAGCCTTGAGATATTTCCTGATATTTCCATGAGTGAAGGCAATGTTTGTATAGTGATAAAGGTGTTTCATGTAACCTTTTTAGCAAAAAAGAGATATTGCCAAATCATGATCAAAGATTGAAGTTAGGCAATGCAGTAAAATAATGAGTGTCTACTAAGTATTTGTGTTATAGGCATGTGATTGTTCGTGATGATTATAAGCATGTGATTGTTTATGATGATATGGTAAACAAGTAGGATACATGTCAAACTAAACTTAATATACCATTCAGTGATGGTAGTGGTGGGGTAGGGGCAGGGACAGAAATGCAAAGCTAGAGAGAGATAAAGTTGCAAAACGCTCAGTCAGACATGGACAGAGCCCAGGAATTGAGGATCAGCCAACTTAGATCTACATTCCAATTCTGATATTAAGTTTATTGAGAGACCATGGTCAGATCACTTCTGTCTGCTCTTTGGTGTCTGTATCTGAATAATGAAAGGGTCTACTAGACAATGACTCTATAGAACTTCCCAACTCTCTAATTCTACTTGTGGGTGCCAGGGAAATGAAAGGTGGGTAGGTTGAAAATATATACAGTTATGCTTGCATACAGACAGTAAGAAGCCACGTATATGAATATGCTAAGTTCATAAAAAGAGAACAAGATCAAAATTTTGTTGGGCCTGTGGACTGTTAGCCACAAAGAGCACCAGTAGACTCATGAGTTTGTCTCATCACTTTGGATGTTGCCACAGTAAACTGAAGAGTTGGCAGCTTTCCATTGCCTGGCACTGATTCTGCTTACTGGGTGAGTGCAGAGTCTAGCACTGAGGTTTTCTGTCTGGCTTGGCCAACTCTCCTCCTTTCAGAGCCTCAGAAGTGCAGTTGTGTGAGGGTCTGTAAATGACCAGCCAGATGAAGAAATCAGGCTTTGTCCATGTGACCATTGTCCTGCTTCCTCCAACACAACCTCCCTTTGAGAAGGGACAAATGAAGACTGTCTACTCTTAACCACTGAGGGTCAGGAAACTCGAAGAATGTAGCCTGCCTATTGTCACCTAGCTTACTTCCTGGATATTTGCTTGTCTGTAAAGTTCTATGCATAATTCTGAGCACATTCTGTTCCCCAGGCTTTCACAGTTTGCACTTTTAAACTTGTGTGAGTCTCATTTGCAGAGTCACAGAACTGCTGAGAATAATTAGTATTTCTCAAGCTTCCAGCCAGCAAATGACTTTAGTAAGAAGCTAACAATGTACTCAGTGGACAGATGGGGGAGGGTGCAGGCAAAAAGAGGGTTTTAAACAGGTTTTGATATCTGGCTTATTTCACCTTAATTGGGTTTTGTGATAAATAAAATACTGTGGTTTTCTTGTTTTCATTGCTTACAATTTACCATCCCCTCCTAAAATAATATCCTAAGAGTTTAGCCTGAGGACACTTGGGCTGCTAGTAGGTTCCCCCTTCCATAAAAATTTGACTAGAAGCTGCTCTCCTGAGAAACATCTGCCTTACCTGAGACGCCATTTTGAATCTATACAGCTCTTAACATTCTGATCTTAGGTGAGTATATGTAAAGCAACACCATCAAAAATGTGCTGGAAGGCAGGAGAGGCTCAGCTTCCATGTGCACCTCCAGCCTAACCCCTCTCCTGGACTCCAGACCCCTGTGACCAAGGTCCTGCTCTTCACCTCCCATGGTATGTTTCATTGGTATCTCCAACTTCACCTGTCTTCAAACTATTTCCTGACTTTGCTCCAGAACTTGTTTCTCTTAAAGGCTTTCTCATCTCAGGAAATGGCAACTCTGTGCTTCCATTTTCTCAGGTGAAATTGCTCAGTTCTTTTTCTCTCCCAGACCATACCTAATCCATTAGCACATTCTGTCTATTCTGGCTTCATGGTATGTCTGAAATCCGGCTGCCTCTCAACATTACCTCTGTCATCATTTCTTATGTGAGTTTCTGTAAAAGCCTCCTGGCTGGCTCCCCTGGCCCACTAGTCTCCACAATGGCGATCATTTAAAAGCATCAGTTGATATCGAGTCATGCTATTTTTCCAAACTCTATAGTTATCTCCCATCTCAACAGAGTACAATATTGCAAGTCTGGCCCTGTACACTCTGGCTCCTGTTTTCTCTCTGGTTCATATTTTATTACCTTTGTGCATGCCCATGCCTCTCTAACCACACTAATCTCCTTGCTTTACCTTAAATACACCAGATCTGGTGCTGCTTCAGGGTCTTTGTACTTGCTTCTTTTTCTGCCAGAAAAGCTCTTTACCTGGATACCTGCAGAGCTATCAATAAAGTTATTCAAGTCTTCCTTCAGATAGCATGGTAGTAAGATTACCAAGGAGTATGAATCTTCAAAAGAAGTCATTGGGCTGGGCCATCAGGAAGTCACTGATGATCTTTTAGAAAGCAATTGCTGTTGAGTTGTAAAAGGAGGAGTCAAGTTGTTTTTCTAACAACCTGTCTCCTTTACTGGACTGTGTGCTGCTTAAGTTGAGTGGTGACATCTTGCTCATCTTTGTGTCTCCAGCACCCTTCACAGTGCTGGGCACACAGTGTTTCTGGGATGAGGGCATGAATCCTATTTTCAGTTGGTAACAGTAAAACACATTGAATTGCTGAATGCTTGTGATTTCTGTCTCAGTTTTTTCAGGGATTATGGAAATGTTTGAAAAAACAAGATCTGTGCCAACCCACCCTGAGTACTGACATGTGACGTGATGTTAAACATGAGATGTAGAGGTTTTTAGTGTACACACATTGGGGGAGGGGTGTCTAAGTCTCTTAGTCTCTTTGGGATCTAAAAAAGTTCAGATTCTCTTGGTGTATTAACTAGTTAAATTGCTTTAAAATCCTTTTTTTGGACAATTCAAAGCTATCATTAGGTTCAAGCAAACTCTTAAATGACTTTAGGAAGAGATATGTATAGGCAGTTCAGACAGTTAACACTCACTTGTTGGTGGAAAAACACAGTTACCATCGGGTCCCTAATAATTTCAATGGATCCAAACTTTATCTCATTTATTTAACAATGTGTTGGAGTTCAAAACACCAGTATAGAACTAGTGTATCTTTTCATTTCTGCTCCCTCTGTTAGGCTTTGGCCCCTGAGATTTTTTCCTAGCCACCAGCTAGAGAATGGTGACCTTCCTGAATCTCTTTATTCTAGAAACTGTGAATCCTGCTTTCCTTCACTGTCTAAGAATAGTATGAAGGTCACTTATGTAGGTGGGCCTCTACAGCAATGGCTGGGCAGTCTTGGCAGAACTCTGTACCCATTTCAAGCATTGCATGTAAACCAGATCTGCATGCAAATGTCAGTTATAGACTTCAAGCCTTCAATTTCCTGAAAGTGATCTTGACTTGTAGCTGGATCAGTCCCCAGAGGCTGCCCCACCTGCTCTGACATCTACCACGTTTATTGTGTGAGATATTTACCTATATAAGAGGAATAATAATATCATGAGTATGAGCCAGAATAGGTAGCTGCATTACCAGGAGTGCAGAAAGTTAATTTTGTGCTCATAAAAAAGGGATTTTTCTGTGATCCTCTGTGCTGTAAACCTAGCACATAGTTAACTGTTGGATGACATCCAGATTCATTCAACAAAAAATTTCTAGGTGTGACTTATACTGTGTATAAAGGAGGCAGAGGAAAAGCAGAGGTGAAATATGGCCTGTATATATTCAAAAAGCCCACAGTTCACATAAAATGGAAATAGAGATGAAGGTGTGGACAGATCTCATGCTTCAGGATGATCT
This sequence comes from Hydrochoerus hydrochaeris, assembly GCA_004027455.1. Taxonomy (NCBI): domain Eukaryota; kingdom Metazoa; phylum Chordata; class Mammalia; order Rodentia; family Hydrochaeridae; genus Hydrochoerus; species Hydrochoerus hydrochaeris. The sequence continues at coordinate 222,381 of PVLA01000492.1, forward strand.
AATCAAATCTGAACAAAGCAGAGGCAATTGGAAGTGACTGGTGTTACTTGGGCCTGTAGAAGAGACTTCCTGTGAAATAGAAAAGCAACTGCAGGTTTTCAGAGAAGTTTGCCAGGAGAAGACTAGGAGGCCAGTCTAGCTGGAAGAAACAGTTTCATAAAAGCCCAACATCAAGGACAAGCAAGAAAGATCTGGATAGGGTTGTGGTGTGGTACGTCAGGCTAGGTTCCATCATAGAGGGTCTTGGAAACCAGGCTGAGATGCAGACCTCGTTCAGCAGGCAATAACAAGGAGTCTAAGGGAATCAGAGAGGAGATGGGTGTAATTGATTTTTCCCAAAGATACCAGCTTAGCTGTGGAGCATAGAAGGCAGAGTTTGAATGTGTGGTAGCTACCGGCCTCCTCTCACCTTCACTGCACTGACCATACTGCAGTGTAGCAGACTAAGGCAATAGCTGTTAGTGGGGTAGGGTACAGTTCAGATCCTAAGGGCTGTCTCACCATGGACAGAAGAACTGCAAACCCATCACTAGTTCTGATGCAGTTACACTGTGTGGATACTGAGAACTCCTTGTTTCTGAGCAGAAGCCCTCGGTAAGAGAGAGTTCGTAATCATGCCTTAGACTACTTTCGTTACTGGGAATTGTGTTTGATCTGTGATTGGGAACTAGATGAAGAAATCTTTAAAATCATTGAAATCATGACCATAAGTTGTTCTATAAACACCCAGCTTCTCCTGTTTTCCCCACCCCAGGCAACAGACTTGAAAACGGATGCTAAGTTGCTGCCCCACACCCACCCCACCTGTGAGTTTGACCAGTGCTTTTGAGCCTTGCCCAAGCCAGAGAGCCAGCGCTGCCGGTTATAATGCACCTTTTCCCTCGCGTACGGATCACATGCATTGTACTTTGTCAGGCTAAGACAAGACACCCAGGGAGTGTGGTAAAATATGCAACTTATGAAGATTCTCATATTGAAGGTAAAGAGGTTTACTATGAACAGAGTTGGAGAGAAGCTGCTGGGAGTTAAAGATGTAGAATTAAAGAGAAAATCCTCAGTGATTTTTGCCTTTTGAATGATTGTTGGAAGTAGCTTTTGTTCTGAAAGGTTTTATTCTAAGACGAACACATTCAAATACTATGGCCCATAGAGATGTGTATTTCCTTAAAACAACCACAGGGCCTACTGACATTATTTTGTCTACATTGTGCTTAACCATCCAGATTGTGTAGATAAATGGTCATAAAATCTAAGATCTATAACCCGGTGTATTGTTTTATTTCATAAGAGCAAGCCTTCACCCATCCTTTGGGCATAGTTTCAGTAGCCCACTAAAGAGTTTGGTTCTTTCATAAAAATTCACTTTCTCAAGGGAGCGTCCTTAACTCTTTGCATAAGAACACCAACTACTGTAGGCAACCATTACTTTTATGGTTTGCAAGTTGCTTTTTATTATAGCATCTTGAGTGTAACTGCCAGTGTTGTCAATGAATATACTACTGACATTTTGAAATGACAGTGTGTTGTAGATTAGAATCCCTTAGCCAAAAAGGTGGATCAGTTCCTTTTTTTGAGGAGAACTGAGAGGATTTTTACTTTTAACTTTTTTATCATTTCCTAAAAGAATTTGTGAATAAAACACATAAAACAGTAAAACAAAAATATTCCGCATGTATAAAATTACCTTTCAATTGCAATGCACTTAAGGTACAATGAAAAATTCTAGGAGACGATTCTAGGTCAGGTATAAATGCTTATAATGGATTTCCAGATACTTCTTTTGAATTGTAAGAATACTGCAAATAAAGCAGTTACTGGAAAAAAAAATAACAGAAAAAAGAAAGTTAAGTAAACAGGGTAATGAGAAGAAAAGGAAAAGACCAAGGAACAAGTTACTGTATAAGGAGTTAGTGAAAGTTATGTCTTTTTTTTTTCAAATTCATGTATTCACTGGGGTAAACAACTGATATTTGGACATAAAACACCTCAGTCTCCCAGAGCATCAGTTGTTGTCTGCTTTCAAAGTGAATAGCTTGGGAAACTAAAGACTCCATTTCATGGGGATGGTGCCAATAAAGGTTTTACATGGTGGGGGTTCAACTAGTTATGGCCTTGAATAAAATCCACTCCATTGCATATTTCGCTGTCCTTTTTCTCTCTCTCCCGCTCCATTACTGGGGATTGAACCCAGGGCCCTGCACATGCTCAACAGAAGCTCTGCTACTGACCTACATACACCTCCAACCCCACTGCATTTTTTCCTTTTGATGTGGCCTGTGAGGTGTGAATGTTTTTTTCCCATTTTCAAATGGGTGAAAAGCTAAAGAACACTATGTCGTGTCACTTGAAAATTATGTAAAATGCAGATATCAGTGTCTATAGATAAAATCTTTTTGGAACAGCCACACATTACTTTGCATGTTATCTGTGGCTACTTTTGTGCTACACCAGCAGAGTGTGCAAACCAGAAAGTGTTTATCATCTGGTCTTTAGGTGAAAAAGCTTGTCAACCCCTGTTTTCAGTTGAAGAAGCATCATGACTTGAAAGTTAAAAAAAAAAAAAAACAGAAACTTTCTCTGAGGCCCAGATCTTTACCTGAGGATAATTTTGATATTGTTAGACTCTGGGTCAGTGTAACTCAATTAGTAACTTGCACTTTTAACCAACAAATCAACTTAGAATAGTACAACGTTATGCTTACAGTTTAACCATAAATTATATTCTATAGCATTACATCAAGTGGTTACATTTTCTATAATTTAATGTTTAGTTTCTTAGTAATTCCCAATGAGTCTAGGGGAAATGTTATCAATTTCCCTTTGTAACAACCATATTCATCTAACTCGGAGCAAGCAATGTAGAGTATGTAGTCTGTTTTAATATACATTTTTTCCTGATTATCTAGAGTTAAAACTTGATTACTTCAATTGGAAAAATTTTTTAAAAAGCTATAGATTCTAATTTCTAATACCTTTCAGCAATAGTTTTGCTGTGTCCAGGGACTTTGTTGTTCTTCTTGTTGATGATATACTGGGGACTGAACCCAGGGCCTTCACAGTGAGCAGCCCTATCCCCAGTCCAGTATTTTAATTTTTTATTTGAGATGGGTTCTCAGTAAGATTCCAAGGCTGGGCTCAAATCGTCTATCTTTCTGCCTCAGCCTCCCAGACTGCTGTCATTACAGGTGTGATCACCATGCCTGGCCTCCAAGGACATTTTTGAATAATGAAATTCAAGCAGTTATTTAAATGTTCACCTAAAGCTTCACTCTGGATCTCTTTACTAAGGATGAAGGGGGGTTGATTCTGGTTTGGAACAGATGCCTTGGAAATAAAGAAAGGGGCTGAGAATGGAATTAGCACTGGACGATCAGGAATGATACATTTTGCACATTAGGAACCTCAACCTACGGGTCATATCTGATACAGCTTAAAGACATATTTTGTGTTAACTGACATTGAAGCTCAAACAATTAAGGCAGCATTTCTACTTTCTACATCTTTACTGAATACTTGCATTAGCTGCAGCTTAGATCTAAGAGAAAAGAATGAATTCTTTGCCTAGTTGAGATTTTTTCTGATAACTAAGGAACTTTTGGGTCCATATTTCCATCACTAAGAGTTTGACCTAAATTACTTTAAAGAAAACTGTATTTTGTGATATTCCTATTGGTTTCTTCTATTTTGAATCAATAGCTTCATTTTGGAGACCTTGCTGCTTTTTCCCAAGCTTCTACAGTTCTCTTGATTTTTGCTCATGTGGAGTCTAGGAGAATTATCCCCCCACTCTGATCCCCTGGCTTTTCTGCTCTGCTAAAATCATCAGAAACAGCTGGAATTTATATTTCAGGAGGCTTCTCCAAAATCAAAGCAGAGCTATTTTACAGTGTGTCTGGGTGCTAGAGTAAAGGTCCATGTGAGGATATCAGAAATGTTGACTTACATCTTCCATTTAGGCAGGTGGCAAACAATGGAACTTTCATTGTGCTTTCTTGTCTGGCCACTGGTCTAAATTCCAGATGTTTCACCTGAATACTCTGGAAACTATCATGTGGCTGATAACCTTGTATGATTCTAGCAACTCTTCTTTCTCCCTAGGGCATATCACTTATGATGAAATTCATTCAGTGAAGTATTGGTCCATCAGTCTTTGCACTCCATCAATTCTCCCTTTCCCCTAACAGCTGAAAGAGTGGACTTTGAGGGGCCAAAATGTTCATATTGCCTCTGAGTGCAATTGTTCATTCAGCAAGTGCCTTCATTAAGCCAAGCAACAGTATAAAGTAATGAGTCTGTTGCTTTAACATTGTAAAATTTAGACATCCATCCAAATGAGTCCTGACTCCCTGGCTTTCTTTTTTGCCATGCTGCCTTTCCCCAAGAAAAACTAGTAAGTTGCAAGGTCCATCAAAGCTCCTCATCTCTTCCCTTATTGTGGTGTTTCCTAAAGGACCCATACTCAACTCCTACTATGGATGATCCCAAGAAAAATTGGTGACAAGTAGATGAAGGTCATCCAGAGCATCCAGGCAGCAGGACAAAGAAGGAAAAGCCCTGAATACAATGAACACAATATAGGATTTCTGTTAGTCCACAAGGGATGCATAAAGCCAGATTGGTAGGAAGTAATTATTCCTTCATTTCGTCTATACCCACTATGATCAAGCCCAAGGATCACAGAAGAGGGCTTATTTGAGTATCTTAGAATTCAGTGATATAAGTCAGTTATTTGAGAAGAGAGAGCACATAAAAGCTATCTCTTTGTATCATTAACACTTTGCTCATAGCAGGTGGTAATTGGGTTGTTGTTGAAGCAACAGTAGACCAGAGGTGTGAATTTATACCATAAGGCCTATACTGCTGTATGGAGTGTAAAACCGAAATCCTCACCACATTTTAATTAGGAAATAATTAACTCACTATACTCTGCCATTTCCCATCTGTAGAAGCCATGATTCTTGAATTCAGGTGGTAAGATTATATTATTTTATCCCATTTTTCACTTGTGTGAATCAAGGCATACCAATCAATTGGAGAACTGATGTGATGACCTAGAACCAGAACGCCAGTTTCCCAACTCTCAGTATGGCACTTATCTCAACAATCTGGATAAAATCAGGAGCTAGTACTGAACATGATTTCTGTTTTCAAAAGTCTAGTTAATACTTCTCATTCCTTAATAAGATACCTCTTTTGACTCTATAGACAAGCACAACCAAGCAAGTGATGTCAGAATGCCAGAGTGAATTATTGGGTGTGTTCTAACCTAGACAGGGATGAAAACTCACCCCTGTGAGCTTAATCCAGAAGCAAATCAACAAGCCAAAATTTTAATTAGTGAAAATAATGATTTATATTTTTATTTGGTATTCTAAAAGTCTGTATTCCTTTTCCAGCTTCTGTGTTTCCCTGATTGTTGTCTGACACTGGTTTAAGATAATTAATGTGCTATTAAACAGCATTATATTTCAATAGATCTTTTTAAGGCTCTGATGTGTGACTGTTTCCTTACCTGTTTCACAAGTCTTTCCATTAGAGAAAACAGTGAAAGACCCTATGTGGGAAGAGGGGCATTTTAGCTTGGTGCCTGGTTATCTTTACCTACATCTGCTAAGAAACTTCATAAAAAATTATCTACGAATACTGATATTAAAATTATTTTCTAATAAAAGTGAGAATGATGTCAAAGCACCCTAGTGAATAAAAGAATTTATTTTTAGCACACATTATGGAAATGATACCTATCCATATTCCTGCACTGGTTGCTACATTTGACATCTGTAGCTTGTTCTGTTGACTCTTCAGAGTTAGGGGACATCATTGTCTTTTGAGAGTAGACTGGGCTTTTGGAATCAAACAAATATCATCAGAAGGTAATTATGATGTACTAATTGGATGATCAAGCTGGATTGTGTGGTTCAGACCAAAAGTGAGGTGCGACTGCAGTCATGAATGACATTTCTTGTGTGTTGTGTAGCTGTAGGTGAAATCAGTTCTCAAAGATAAATTCTGGAAATGTGAATGCCTATAGTATCCTTGGAATCTGTGTACAACTTGTCCAAGTGATAACTTGGAGAGGACCAGCATGCACCGGGTATAACATAGGCCTGGTAGGCTTGCTAGAGATCTGTTGCATGACTTTGTCACACCACCTACATTGATTTCTCTTTTGCCAAGTAACTGACAACAATCTGGATGGCGCTAGCATCTCTAACTTGTATAAATTTATAAAAGTCTAATTAATACTTCTTACTTGCTAATGAGTTATTTCTTTTCACTCCATAGACAAGGGAGGCCAAATACATGATATTAGAATTCCCTAAGTGAATTATTGAGCTTGTGACAACCTGGGCCAGAATGAAAAATCACCCCAGTATATTTAATCCAGGAGCAATTAAAAGGCCAGAGAATTAATTAATGTGGGTTGTAATTTGTTAAGGTCTTAAAAAAGGGAAACTCTTTGTTTGCTCTGATGCCCTTTTTCAGTGTCGTCTTTGACTACAGGTAAATATATCTTTGGAGAAAGTGAACTATTTCCTTATACTGTTCCTTGGCAACCTGTGGGCAAGTCAGAGAAAAGTGGGCTCTGAGTCTGAAAAGGGCATTAAATGGTTGGATTCTCCATTCTGGTGATGAGCCCATGCTCTGTCCTAATGAACAGCTTCTTGAGAAATTGACAGGAGGCGGGGGAGGAGACTTGCAGAAAGTGAGAGCAGATGATGCTGAAACAGAATGTGTGCTGAAGTGAGTGCCAGTAGTAGGACCCTAGGAGTCTTCAACAAAGAATTTGAAAAAGGCCTGAAAGGAGCCAACAGTGTGCTTTTCTTTAGCTTCTGGCTGAGTCTTCCCAGCTTCCAAAAGGATGGACACAGCAGATAAACTGCCACTGTAGGCACAGGACCCAGGTTACAAGATTATAATTGTTGCTCTCATATCACATGAGCTGTTTAGCAGCTTAATTGTCACCAGTCATGTTCTATTTGGGTGTCCTAAGTGGTTATCAAGAATTAAAGATGGGTGAATTTTACTGAAGGAAAAGTATATACAATCAACTTGACTTTCTAAAAAGTCTCTCTGTGTTTGTAACTTTGTCCTATAGGAAATGCTTCTATATTTCCTGTAAAATAAGTGCTTCTTAGACCTGGCACCAGGAATAATTTTGACTCTCCTGACAAAATGATACATTTCCTTATTATCAGTTGAGAATGCTATTACCCAACATGTTTCCCTTATGACCTTGGTTGCTAGGAAACTCAAGTTAATTCCATAACTCCATTTTGGTAAATCTGCTGTGTAAGACTTTGTGAATGAGTCTTTTTCCTCTTTAAAAATCTTTCTATCAATCTTGTTCTCCAGCATCATATTCTAGGTGTACTTTAAGAAAAGATACCTCAAATAGGTAGGTGATAAATTAAAAAAAAACCTTGCTCTGGCCTAGTCTGTGATTTAATATTAGCTCATGTTCTCCTTGGCCTATGCTCCTAGCTATGACCTGGCCATCCTGTGAATAAGCAGGGTTTCTGTTAGTCACAACCCTCACTTTCATACTAGAAGTGATTTTTTCCCTATATTCATTTTAAACTATAAACACTCTCTCTCTGTCTGTCTCTGTCTCTCTCCCCCCCCATGGGGTTTCACTGTGTAGTCCAGGATGGCCTTGAACTCACTATGTAGCCCAGGCTGGGGTTGAACTCACAGGAATCCTCCTGCCTCAGCCTCCCAAGTACTGGGATTACAGGTGTGTACCACCATGCAAAGTTTAACTGTAATTTCCCGATGCCTCCAAAATCAGAAAAAAGTGGAGGAGACCACATGTATGTCTGTTTTTTTTTTAATCTGTGGAACTGGTTGTGTAAATTAACTGTCAAGAAGGAAATTTTCACTTACCCCAGAACCTTCCCTTAGTGGGGTTGCTAACCAACAGCAATTACTAATTTTATGACTGTTTTAGTTGGTGCTTTATTTGACTTTCTGTTTACGCCCATTGTTTGACAGAATGAGAAATAGACCCTGTTTTATTGGCTCATTTTTCACGGAGACAATCTGTACAAGAAAAGAGGAAGTCTGTTTAGGAAGCAAAGGCTCTCTGCTGTTATTAGTAGCAAAGATTGGATGGGTCAGGGCTCCCTACAGCCCAAGGCCTTGAACAGAGCAAGTTTAACCTTTCTCGGGAGCCATAGTTAGCTGAATAATGTGCCTCGACATGGTTTGACTAAGTTCTAGCATCCTGGCAAGTGGACAATAAAAGACATACAGTATCCCTTTAAGCAAAACTCACACTGTGACCTACAGGGGATGAGTAGAGGCTAGTTTCTAAAGGGAAATTTTTAGAAAGAAGCAACTGAACTTTTTTTTCAGATTTAGAGTTATTTCCCTATGGGGCTTTGTTTTCCCCTTGTTTCTGGAGCTCTACTTTTTTTTTGAGACAAGGTTTTCTTATGTAGTTCAGGTTTGTCTTAAATTCATATGTAGCCCAGGCTGGCCTAAAACTCCCAATAATCCTCCTCCCTCAGCCTCCTGAGTGCTGGGATTTATAGGAGTATGCTGCCATACCTGGCTTGAATTTCTGGAGCTTCAGTGCTGTACTGCTCTCCCACAAGCCTTAGACAAGATGAGAACGTCAGAATTAACTTTAATATAATGCTGTGAAAATGAAAGAAAATGTAATTAGCATAGAGTAGAAGAGGCCACAAAAATCCATAATAGTTAAGAATTCCAAAAAGCATTGATAGCTTTTTAAAGCCCATTTCTTTTGCCCCCAAACCACAAAGAATTGTTTCTCTCCCTTTTTATCCATCTAGCTGGATACCTCTCCCCTGAGTACTGGGTTTCCCTCAGATAAGTACCATCTTATTTTCCTGTAAGGGCCCAAATATCCTTTTCCTGGAAGGAATCTTTTGTGCTACTTCAGGTCCCTCCTCTTTGAGATGAAGTCTGGAAGACTGATTTACTTCCCTGGGGAAAGTCAACTGACTGAAATTCTTGAACCTCCATGAAGTTTATCTCTCACAATTCATGTCACCTGAATAACAGAGAATCATTCTCAGAAATTTATCTTCAAGCATTTGTACCCATAATCCTCCATTGAGAGGATTCTAAACATGGTTTAATATTGTCTTACATTGTTGGCATCCCCTCAGAAGCAGCCATTTTGTCACAAAGTTTGAGGGAGGCCCTGCCCATAATAGCATCTGCTTCCAGCCACTAATGGTGACATTTTCTGCAAGAATCTTGTTCTTTACTTCATCTATACTTTAGAGTTTTTTAGTAATAAGATTCACTTCAAGTTTTTGTTTTAATCACTGTATTGCCAACTTTAACTTTTTGATCATCTATATTTCTTCTAATCCAAGAAGTATCCTCAGTGAGATATTTTATTGTAATTTAAATTCTCTCTAAGAGAAATGAGTGAAGATTTGGTTTGAGAAGTTTAATTAAATAGTAAGTCGATTGTTTTGTGGCTGGGGAGAACCAGAGAACCATTTTGTTTCAAAGCTTATAACCTATATTATGATATGATATCATGACTCACTGAAAGACATGAACTTCCTAAGTATTAGAGAAATGGATCTTGGCATCAGAGTGATTTGAATTCTGATTATACCAGAGCCAAGATATTCTTGAAGTCCTAAAGTTAGGTTCAGAGCCATAAGGCCCATTTCTGATTTTGCCCATAATCCAAGAAGTAAAATAAAAAAAAACCAGGAACAATTATCAAAAGCAGATTAGTTGTTTCTTTGAGAAATTATAGCCATAGTTGTATATACAGTTAGTGTGTCATGTTTATGCCCAAAAGTCATTCCTTGTTTTACAGGCCTTTGTTTGCAATGAATAAAACCAGCCTGAAAAATTACATCTAAAGCTTATCATTATGGATTTTTTGGATGCAAGATACTTCCTTCAATGTACTTAGGATCATCCTTGCCAGAAATTGACATGAACAGTTTGTATGTGATCAAGAAGGCTTCCTGAATGTTAGATTCTCTTGGTGTGGTACAAGACAACATGACAAGTGAAATACCACAACTAATCAGAACTGTGCAATGGGACAAAGCAAAATGTAGCTGCTAGAAGAAGCTCAAGACACAAAACTGTCTTATATTCAGCAAATGTTTTGCTTATGGTTGGAACAACCACGCTTTCACATCCACTCTCTTCTTTGGCTTGGATGAGCTCACTTTTCCCTCTCTATCCTGTCCTTCCTAGTCATCTTTCTTGGCTATTCACTCCTCACTCTGTACATTCCCTTGGTGTAATGTCTTCTGCCCTTAAGTTGTTTAGCTACTACAGATCTCCAAATCTCTTAAGACCACTCTTCAGCTGAGATTTCTATATCCTGCTATGTTCTGCATCTATAAATCCAGTTGGCAACCAAAGATATTGCTTGGCGGTCCCACATGCATGCAGAACTCAACATAGCACAAAACTAAACACACCATCATCTCCTTCTACATACCCCTCCTCTTCAAATATAGCCACACTTCATTTGTGTCACATCATATTTGGTCCCAAGCCTTCTGTCTCACTTTTTATTCCTCAGGGTGTGGGGAGGTGGGTGTGGCCCTATTTGCTATGTGCCAGCAAAATTCTAATACTAAGACAATGTTGTATCCTTCGTTATTTCCCTTGGATTAATCCATCCTCCACATTACCTTTCTGTGTATAGATATTCATCTCAGTTTCATGTTTTTATTGAGCTTTTCCTTTGTCTGGGTTGGTATATATTCAAAAAATAATTTTGTACTTTGGCTCATCTGAGTGTCTTGGGTTTGACTTGATTGATAATGAAACCTCATGTACCTAAAGTGAAGTATATGGATATACTTTTACTAATCACTGTACATTTAAAAATGATTAGTGACAGTTAAGGAACAAAATAACTTTTATTTTATGATTTATCAGAACTTTAATCTTCTGTGAGTATACACACTGAAATAATGCTAAGTTTTCTAAATTGTAATGCAATAAAAAGAAGCCAATTGTTTGGTTTCATTAGGAAAAGGAAATTACAAGTAATCTATTACCATAGAACAGATAACACTTGCAAAGGAAACCCAACTTAGAAATAACATGCATACAAACAGAAGTGTGATGCCTGAGCAGTTTAGAAGTGAAAATATTTTCAAGTTTTAACTGTCTTTTTTTAGAGAGAAAAAAAGAGAAAAAGGTTAGAAACAATACAGAATTTCAAAAAAATGATAAACAGTAAGAAATCACTAGTTGATGAATTACGTATTGTCCTCTTAGAAATAGTTGTTCAAGTTACAAAATTAAAGCATGTAAAGTGGACATTCAAACAGTGAGACTGCAATCAGATCTGTTCAATGATCCAACAAGAACTTAGTAATATGGTTATCAATCCTACACACTTAACCGTACATGCATTAACTGTCCTTTTTAACATGCATGATTATTTAATTTAGAGGCTAAGTGTTTCCACTTGATTTCTAAGGAGACAAAAAATACAACAAATCAAAGCAAAACACCTATCTCTTTTTTTAAAATTTTGTTTAAAGAGGGGGGAAAGCAAAACAGAAAAAATGGGTAGAAACAATACAGAATTTCAAAAAAAATAAACAGTAAGAAATCACTATTTGATACATTACATATTGTCTTCTTGGATATAGTTGTTCAAGATACAAAATTAAAGCATACAAAGTGGACATTCAAACAGTGCAGCTGCAAACAGTTCTGTTCACCGTTCCAACAAAAACTGAGTAACATGGTTATCAATCCTACACACTTAAGTATACATACAGTTATCTCTTTTAGAGCACTTTTTTTTCCTCCTCTTGTTTTTTAAAAAAAATTTTTATTTAAAGAAAAAATTTTGAAACAAAAGGAGAGTAGAAACAATACAAAATCTCAAAAACAAAACAAAACAAAGCAAAACAAAAAGCCCAAAAATAGTAACCAGTAAAAAATCACTAGTTGATAATTACATACTTTCCTCTTAGATGCAGTTGTTCAAGTTACAAAAGTAAAGTCCACAAAGTGGACATCCAAACAGTGAGACTGTAGTCAGTTTTGCTCATCCATCCAACTAAAACTTTAGCAACATGGTTATTAATTCCACACACTCAAACATACATGCAATTATATCCTTTAGAATACTCTCTTTTCCTTTTTTTTCTTTACAATAACTACAATCCATTCTCGTAAACTACTTAGAAGTTCTACACATGTATAAGTCTCTACACATATATCTAGTCTTTATGTATTAGAGGGAGAAACAAATCAAAACAAGTCAGCAATACAAATTCCTAGAGAAACACGAAATGAAAAGAACATACAAAAACACAACACTAGGTGATCTACAGTAGTCACTATGATGTCTCTTGTTATTTTCAATAAAATTGTCTATACCATCAAATATAATATAAACTTAGCATTGCTTTAAACTATTAATAAAATCTAAACATTGGAGACATTATAGGACTTCAAAGGCAGTTAACAATCAAACCAGAATGGGTATCCTATTGAGTCCTGTCATCTTCAGAGTAGTTGCCCTTACTCTCAGATTCGACACTCTCAAGCATACCAGATTCAAATAGAATCAGTCAAGATAAAAGAGTGTTATAACCAATCTTCTCTGTCTTATCTCTGACATGCTATTTTTCTGTTGTTATTTGTTTACTTTTCTCCTTGATTCCACTGTCTGCCCCTTTGTTTGAGGCCTTTCTGTCATTATTCCTGGAACACTGGTGATTTTCCTCTCTCTCTCTAGAATGTCCTTCAGTATTCTTTGCAGGGTTGGATTGGTGGTCACAAACTCCCCCAGTTCCCCTTTGTCATGGAAATAATCTTGTCTCTCCATTAATTTTGAGAGACAGTTTTGCAGGGTACATCAATCTGTGTTGGAGGTTATTTTCTTTCAGGGCTTGTAATATTTCACTCCAAGCTCTTCTTGATTTGATGGTTTGCATTGAGAAGTCTGCTGTGATTTTGATGAGTTTTCCTTTATAGGTAATCTGTTTCTTTTCTCTGACCACTTTTAATATTCTGTTCTTGTGCTGGATTTCTGGGATCCTGATTATTATATGTCTGGGTGTAGATCTGTTTTGGTTGTAGCTGGCTGGAGTTCTATGTGCCTCATTTATCTGAACTTCACTTCCGTTACCTATGCTTGGGAAGTTTTCCTTAATTATTTCTGTGAATAGACTTTTTATTTCATTTGTATTTGTTGCTGCATCTTCATTCACATATTTTATTCTTCAGTTGTAAATCCTCTTGTCATCTTCTAGCCTTTGTATCATTGCTTCCTGGTTCCTGGTTATTTTTAAGAGATCCTTTCAGGATCATACTTTGCCAATCTATGTTCAAGTTTTGAAAGTTTGTGTTTAATTTCTGTTAAAAGGTTTTGCCAGGTTTCAATGGAGTTTTTAATTTCCTGATATTCTCTTTGGATCTGTTTCATATATTCTAGGTTTTGTTTATATTCTTCATCAAAGGCTTCTCTCCTTTCTCTGGGTTCCTCTATTCTTTAATTTGTGTCTACTTGAGGATTACCCAGGACTTCTTTTATTAATCTTCTTATATCTTGCTTCACCTGAGTTAGAATTTCAGATTTAAATTCAATGATGAGGTCACAGATATATTTCTTTATTTCTGATGAGGCTGTCTTGGACATTACAGGTTTGCTGCTCTCAACCTTCTCTGCATTTACCTCTGTTGGACTCATTTTCCCTGGTTCTGCAGTTGGGGACCTTTTGCTCTTTCTCTGTCTTATCATGTTTCTGGCCCCCTTCAGAGAGATGGGCGGTGGAGGTCGCTGGGACTTTCATTTTGCTTACAGTTTTTCTGCAGCACACTTGCTAGGGAAGTACTGCCCCCCAGTCCACTGGGAATCTGTGAGTTGCATGCTGAGAGCTGGCTCCTCCCCCTATGCCAGTCAACCAGTTTATGCTTCAACAGGTTTGTGTGTTTCCTGGGGATGCCACTGGCCCAGAAAAGCCTCGTCCCTGGCTATTGGGTTTCAACCAGAGGCGTGGCCCTGCCTGAGCAGATCCCACCAATCTGCTTTGACTCTGGTTTTGATTCAAGCCAGCCCTGCCCAACTCCAAAATGTTGCCCAGCCAGTCCTCCTGGTTTGTAGAATCCAGTTCCCATCACTTACCTAAGTTCCTGCAGCTCGACTGGCTGTTTCCACTCCCTGTCTCAGCTCCTCCCCCAGCCAAGGGTCTGGAGCTCACCAACCCCGCTCTGGGCAGGGCTGTGATCTCAGCTCGATCATGAGTCACCTGACTTTAAGATGTACCAGTACAGCGATCAGGCCTTGCCAGCTTGATCATGAGTCACCTGACTTTAAGATGTGCCAGTACAGTGATCAGGCCTTGCCCAGCTCCAGCCCTCTGTCCGTGCTTCTTTTTCTTCTTTCTTTTTTGTTTTTCTTTTTCCTCAGTTTCTTCCTGGGTCATGAGAATTCCTCTCCTTTTTCTAGCTTTCTCCATGTTGCCTGATTCCAGCGTCTGAGTTGTTTTTATTTTTTTTCCTCAGGCTCTCTTATTGTGCCACCACTCAGTCGGCCATCTTGTAATCTCCACCTATCTCTTTTAAATCCTAGGTACCTTTGCACTCTTAGAAAGCACTTAAGATGACAACTCTGCACCAAGCAGGTATTTGAATGCTCTTGGATTTAGACACTAATATGAAGCTAGAGAACAGGTACCTGAAGCCCCAGCATCAATATAAGATGTCTTAGGATGGAACAACCTTGCTTAGATGACCCAAGTTTTCCAAACTTGTCCAGATAGCATAAAGATGGAATAGGAAACCAATTCTGCCTAATTCCAGGTTTTTCACAACTCCAAGGCTGCACGTGGTTAATTTGCCAATACTGGTCTCCAAATGTATTGACTCCCACTAGTTTTACTCCTCACAAGTCTCACAGCTATGGGCACTTTGGCTCAACAGTGGTGCTGAAATAGCCTGTTGCCCTTTTAGCCATTCAGAATGATCTTAAATAAGTCATTTGAACAAAAAAACTACAGCCACATGAATCTATTAATAGGCTTCTAACCTAGAATGTGTTGGTCAGCCCATTCAACGAACCTATGTTAAAAGCCAAATTTATCAGGCACACTTGTCAGTCAGCAGATATTGAAATGCTTCTATGTGACACATGTTACAAGCTTCTTGTGAACAGAGATAAATGCTATTTACCCTTGTCTTAAAGTTAATATACAATATGCAGGCAGAGTGACTAGTCTTGAAAAGTCTCTAAGAGCATATTTAGTATATAGTAAAAACAAAGTGATAATTCACCTGGAACAAATAAATGAACCCCTCTCTCAGCACTCTTTTTCAATGTTGTTCTGTAATGTAAAATCAGAATCTCTCAGTTCCACATAAATAGACTAGCTTTGCTTTGCTTTGCTTTGCTTTGCTTTGCTTTGCTTTGCTTTGCTTTGCTTTGCTTTGCTTTGCTTTCTTTCTTTCTTTCTTTCTTTCTTTCTTTCTTTCTTTCTTTCTTTCTTTCTTTCTTTCTTGGTACTGGGAATCAAACTCACAACCTCTCACTTGCCAGGCAGCTGTACCTGTGAGCTATCCCTGGCCCTCCTTTTCCTTTGTGTGCTAATTCGTGCTGAAGCAGTTGGCTCCTTTCGATTTTCCTAAAAAGTTCACTGAGACTTCTCCAGCCTACTCTGGGGACTCCCTAATGTATAATATTCACCAACTAGGCTCCAGTTGTGAATATTTAATTGTGTCAGATCATTTTCAGTAAACAGAACTGTGGGCTCAATTAATGCTTTTCACATCCAGTTTTGTCTCACCTGCTATTGCACTCCTCTCTGTGGTGTTTGCAGTAATTGCCACTTCCCTAGGAAAGAGGAGCTTCTCTTGTCATGGATGTCAGCAGCCCTCAGCATCTTGTGCTCTCCTGCCTCCGGAGTCCTGCAGTGGGTGCACTTCATTCGGAAGATCCTAATTGTGTTTCCTGGGAAGCAGGGATGGTGGATATGGCTGATTGTGCTCTCTCGGTTTCCACTAACGTGACTGTCTCATGCTTCTTGTATGACAGTGATTTTTGAAGTGCGATCCCTGAACCCACAGCAGCAGCATGGTCACCTGTAAACCTTTAGAAGCACACATTCTCAGGCTCCCAGCCATAAGTCCTGAATCAGGAGTTCACCAGTGGGGTGTCATCATCTGCTTTTGAAAAGGACTTCAGGTTATCAAGTGTGTGGTTGGGAGATAACTGTGGGAGATAACTGTCAAACTACCTAATGATAGACACAGTTTCTTTCCATTTTTGTGAAAATTCTCGTATCCCAGGGTGTGACTTCAGAGCTATGATTCCTCAACAAAAGCCAAAAATGGTTTTCACAATAATAACTCAGCTCTACTTTTGCTTTCCTCAATTCCCACAAGCATAGGAGGCTGTTCTCTGTTTTATTTCCCTCCCTTGTTTCCACACTTGTTTACTCCACCTGGTACATTGTGTTGTTATGTACCTGCTTAAAAGTTTTGTCTCCTCTTACTTGCCTTTGGGGCTGTGCAGGCAGCAAGCTTGTGATACTCAGGATTGTATTTCCACAACCCAACCCGAGGAAGGGCATGCAGTCAAGAAACATTGAATGTTTTCTGAGTCAATAAACTAGTTAAAGTTTTATCATTTTCAAAACTGTATAATGGCCTTAAAAAGTAGGACGGCAGGCAAGGAAAGTGACATTTATAGAGGTTAAATGATTCAGCTAGTAGTTTTCAGAGCCAGGGCTCAAGACTAATGATAACCTCAGTTTGGAAAAGTTCATATTCATAGGTTCCTAAACATTTCTCAGTGAACTCAACTCAGGAAACTTAATGTACTTTAGCCCATCAAGTACAAAACCCTTGATTTGCTTCTAGACAGATTTTACCCACCCAAAACTGTGGTGATACTACTAAACCGTGGCATCTGTGTACCACCCTGGATGCCAAGACGGGGTGTCAAAGGGTGCTAGTTCATGAGACACAATACAGAGACTGAGAAAAGGGAGAGGGAAAGGATTCATGTAAAAAAATGAGAACTTATTTTCTTAGTATATTACCTAATCTTTGGCTAGTCTTTGATAAAAAGAAGAAAAAAAAAGATCTAAACTTCAGGCAAAGCCCAGATTTAAAGTTTGAACGTGCTCCCAGGCTAGGAAGTCCTCCCTTCACCAACGTGGTGGTACTAGTTGAGTGGGACTTCGAGGTGTTTCTGTTATGAGAAGGGCATCACAGTGATTTCCACCCACCTCTCTGCAGCCTCGCCATCTGTAAATAATCTATTTGGGTTAGAGAATGGGGAGATGCAAGCCACAGGCATGGGGCAAATAAAACCCTGATCCACACAAGGATCAAGGCCCACATTTTCCCCATTAACCTTAGCATTGATTGTCACACTAAATTAACTGGCTCAGGCTCTTTCACTGGGACCCTGGGTACACAACTCTTTGTAATATGCTTGAAAACCTCATAAACTAGTGTGGAAATAAACAGATTCAGGCATCTGATGCCTCTGGATGCATTTTCTCCCTAATCGCAATGGATCACTATCCCATGATGTCTTACAGCATATCTCTTGGCTTAGAGTACCATTGTGGAGCAAGGACTATCTATCTGACCTTGTCTTACTGCTTGGAGTCCAGTATCAGCTCTCTAATTGCCTGATGAACATTGCTCATTGATGCCTCAATATGATATTTTCTTCCAAATTCTTTATCTTTTTCCCTAGCCCTGACCCTCATCTCAACAAATCTGTCTCATTTTACTGGCAGAGTAAATTTATATCCTGCTCATCCAGCTTCCAAACGTTCTTAGCAGCTGTTATTTACACTCTGTTCTCATTTCCCAGATGTAGTGAATCCCCAAATTTTGTACTTATTATTTTTTTAATGTGCTGGGCATAGTTTCTTTCTTTCCATCTCCAGAAGTACTATTCAGTCTAGGCTTCTTTCATAGTTGGAGTCTCAATTGCCCCAAACCATCCAATCCCAGAACTATGAATTTTGCTTGTTAACCACCCCCCTCCATCTGATGGAGGGGCCCTAAATCTAGATAGGAATGTAGATAGCCTCTGATGGTTTGTAACCACACTGTTGGTAAGGACATAAGTGATTAGACCATTTCAGGGAGAAAATAATATAATTTAGAACCTGACTTATATTCTTTTCTGATCCCAATGAGTCATTTAAGGATGTGACCACCCCTCCCCAGGCAGAAACAGCATATGCCAAGAGGTGAAGAGAACAAAATGGCAACAATAATCAATGAGCTCATTGATCCAGACCCTGATGCCCTGTGGTGAACTGTTAGAGTGAAAAGTTAATGGAAGGGGAGAGGACAAGATAATGTGCATGCCCTGGCTGTCTTTCCCAGAGACTGCAATTACAGAGTAGCTCTGACCTTCTTTGTGAATAGTTTACCTTATCAGTTTTGCTCCCTCCGCCCGGGGATGACAGTCCTTAAACAGCAACACTAGGATTAGAACTCAGTATTCCTGAATAAATTTGCTGCTGGGTTTATGAAGTTGTTTCTGAAAGATCAAAGTTACACTAGGCTTTATAGCAATAAAGATGAGATTTTTCTTTCTACCCTAAAACCCTCAGTCATTATCCACAGTTAAGCAAAGGGAAACTGGGGGAGGGGAGAAGGTAAATGAAAGTACGTCTTAGTGTACTGAACTTTCTTTGCTGGGTGGTTAGCAGAAATATAGATAATGAGCATAGGACACTTAAAGGATCATGGACTCTAATTTAGACACTTCAGGTAGAAGAAATGAAAATGAAAAAGTTTAGAGCAAAGAAGGAAAATGACTGAGGACATAACCTAACAAGACAGAAAAAATGAAATACAGAAGTCTCATCAGTTTTAATTAAAGGAAATCAATATTTGAAGAGCTGTCTTGCTCAATAACAAAACGAGGGCAAAATACTTCAGAAATGTGAGCCTCTTGCAAACAAGAAAAGCTGGCTTTCATGGGGAAGCAGATATGATTTAAAAGCCTTTCAAAAGACGATCACTTGGTGAATCAGTTGTAAAAGGGACTCAAGCACCTGTTGGGGAAGCAAAGCAGAGTAGATGAGCTTCCACCCCAAAAGAGTCTTCTTTTCTTTTCTTTTCTTTTCTTTTCTTTTCTTTTCTTTTCTTTTCTTTTCTTTTTCTTTCGTGTGTGTGTGTGTGTGTGTGTTTTACTAGGAACTAAACTCAGGGCTTTTACACTAAACTACATCTCTAGTTCCTTTTTAATTTTATTTTGAGATAAGGTCTTGCAAAGTCACCTGTGCTGAGCTCAAACTTGAGCTTCTCCTGCCTCAGACTCCCACAGTGCCGGCATTACGGGCGTGTATCACCACATCTCATCCAAGTCTTTGTATTTTCAATGCATTTTCTCAGGCTGGGAGCATTCACAAACTTTGAGTCATCTCTAGGGAGCAAAGAGTAGCCACCGTTTCCTCCAGAGAGACTTGAGACAATCCCTTAACAATAACTTGAGTTTCATCTCAGTTATTACATACAAAAATACATATTGAAAAACATCAAGGGCTGTACAATTCCAACCTGTCATGTATTGTTATTATTCAGAGGCACTGTCCAATGTTCTAAGCAAGCATTGTTGGGAATTATTTAAAGCTCACCTGTCTTTATAATCCACATCAGTAACTAGAATCAAGTTCTTCCAGATCATTCTCTTTTAGGGATGGAAGAGAATTGCCTTGCATGTCACTTCTTCCTTCATCCTGGTGCCAGAGATTGACAACTGATCTTGACACTCTTGCGCTGGACCTGAATGCAGGCTTTTGATTTATTTGTTCAATAAATATTTTGAGTGCTGTCTTAGTCTGTTTTCTGTCTTAGACTGTTTTCTGTTACAGTAGAAAACTGTATATTAGATAATTTATAGAGAAATGAGGTTTATTTAACTCATGGTTCTATAAAGCAGGGAAATCTGACATCAGTCAGTTACATCTGATGATGGAGGACCTCATGCGTCATCCAAATGAAAGAGATAGCATCATATACAGCAGTACCTTGATTCACAAACTAAATTCATTCCATGATGCTGGAAAAGATGGCCATGTTTATGGTCATGCTGGAAAGATGGCTGTAGTCATGTTCATCACCCAATACAGAGTTCCAAACAAAAACAA
Source organism: Hydrochoerus hydrochaeris (assembly GCA_004027455.1). Classification (NCBI taxonomy): domain Eukaryota; kingdom Metazoa; phylum Chordata; class Mammalia; order Rodentia; family Hydrochaeridae; genus Hydrochoerus; species Hydrochoerus hydrochaeris. The sequence goes on from PVLA01000492.1 coordinate 242,495, forward strand.
AGTTTTGTCAAATACTTCTTTTTTGAATCAAATTGTTTGCAAACAAACAAAAGTGTCCATGAACCAGGGCACCACTGCAGTGGGAATGCTTGTAAGAGGGGCAAAGGGGCACATGCAGAAGCGGCCACATGTGTTTGACAGGGAAGTGGAATCAGACTCACATTTTAACAACTTGCTCTTGCTGTAAGGAATCCAGCCCCAGGGGTGGCATTAATCCATTGAGGGCTTGGTCCCTATGATATAGATGCCTCTTAAAGTCCCTGCCACCTCTCAAAACCACTCTACTGGAGGCCAAGCCTCAGCATGAGTTTTGCTAGGAACAAACCATATTCAACTCATAGCTAGCATCCATTTAAAAGGTAGCTAGGAAGACAGATAAATTACAAAATCTACAGGTATCACATGCTAACTACCAGAAAAAGGTAAGTAGATAATAAATATTATAGCCTAACACTGTCTTCTGAAATATATTTTCAATATCTCAAGACTCTGAAAATTATTTTAAAATGTTTGATACTCTTGTATCTAAAGCAGCACAGTTTTAAAAAAAATTTGAATTAATTCCAAACAGAGCTTAAAAAGTACTATGGAATGTGCAGATATTTCTGTATGCCGCCTATCAAGATAATGAGTTGAGTGTTTTAAACTACTAGGTTCCTCTCCCTTAAGTACATCTCTGACCAAAGAGAAAAGTCCAGAAAGCAGTGGATCTGATTGCCATGTTGGGATAAGTACACTGTATACCAATTCAGCATCAAATTATTCAATCAGACACCCTTTGAAAATGCTAAAGAAGTGAGTTTGCCAGTTGTCCTACATAGATCCTGCATACATAATACTATAGGAGTGTTTTTTTTTTCACTTAGGTAGTCTTGGAAACATGTATGGAGCCTGTGGAAAAAGGCTTACTTGAAACCTAAGAGGAAAGCAGCCAGGCAGACAGAGGAGGTCTGGCACTTACTAACTTTCCCTATTAGAATCACACCTGGAATTGTTTTCACAGATCTTTTATGAGATTTGGTTGTGAGACACCTGAGCAAGGAGAGAATCTTAGCCTTACAAGAGGCTAGCTACTCAAGTGCAGTGGAAGAACCCTGGATCTGTGCCCTCTGGGATTTTAGCCACAGCTTTTGAGATTACAAGTCAAAGAGGAGATGAAAGTTAAGAGGGTTGACAAGTGATCCTGAAACAGATAGATCAAAAGAATGACAGTGGGGCAGATTTGTTTTAGATACTTAGATTAGGAACCAACAGTCCCCTCTCCAATCTTATATACTCCAAATTATCTTACATATATTTTTTAAAAAAACACGAAGGGCTTATTCCTGTAAATCCCCGGGATAGCTGGATATTTCAGTAACCAGGATCTTGGCGACATCTTAATCTTTGGGTCCTTGACCCATATCTTTCCAGATCTTCAAGGCTCCCAGCAGTCTGTGGCTGCAGTATTTTCTCTTTCTTCTGAGGCATTTCTGGGAAATAAGGTCTTTAAGTTTACTGCCTTAGGTCTCTGTCTCAAGGTTTGGGATTTATAGCATCTTGTCCAGGTTTATCTACCCATCTTGGATCTTTGGGAAGGAATGATAACTTCTTTCCATCAATGTTTAGCAGACCTTTCTTTGTATACAGCAGTCCTTAGTATATATACAAAATTAATCTCCTATAATCCAAGCTGTCATAAATTCTTTTGCCCCATCCTCTTTCTGTTACATTTCTCTTCTGTGAATGGATCTGTTGTTTGCACAGAACAAACATTTTGAGTTATTTGATTACTTGCACCCCAAGTCTTGATGCCATACCTTTCCTGTTTGATTTATGCTTGGAATATTTCTGTTTTTATTCCCTTCAGATCTGTACTTGCAGGATTTGGCAATAGGTCATAAGGTCTGATTCCTATTTCTATCTTTTAAAGGACTACTGCTCCAGGATCAGGATCACAGGCCTCCAGAGCAGCAGTTAACAATAACAAAGCTGCCAGGACCAGCTGACATTTCCCCTGGTGTCCTGCTGTGCCTTGCATTGAATTAAACAGGGTCACTTTGATGCAGATTACAGAGGACCCACTAGTGCTAGGCACAGATGTGGGAATTTAGACATAGAAATGATGTTCTTTTATGCAAAGAATATAGTTGCCTGAGCTTAGAGACTCAAGATAAGTTAGATAACTCCCTACTCTGGGCCCAGTAGTATGCAGGTAACACATCAAAAGATCTCTTGTTGCGGAATGCTTCCAGGCAAGCGTCCCCCTGCTTGTTGTTTGAGTGAGGGGCTAGAAAAATTTGAGATCCTCTTGTAGTTCATGACACATGGTATAATACTTCCTTTGCATCAGATTGCACCCACCTTCTGGAAGAGACAAATTTGAGAAATTTTTGTCTAGTCGTTTGGTATTGTCAGCTAATTCATGAACTTGGCTCTGGATGAGGAGAGTAGCTGGTGTGCTCCCAGCTCTTACATGAGTAGAAACACCACTGAGGAGGATCTTAGGTCCTTACTCAGCATGTAACCACAGGTTGGTAAGAATGAGCAGCACAGAGAAATGGTTCCCTCACTGTGAAGGAATCCCTGAACTTCATTCTGTGGCTTCTCACACCCCCTGCAGGACAGATGTGCTGCCACTTTCTCCTTCACCACCCACCAAGCACAGGATCAGACTTCACCTTGCATCTTGTTGTCTCCCAATTCAAGGGGCTGCTTTGGACCTCTTGGACACTGATTTGTGACTGTGACATCTGCTATTTGTCTGGCTTTCTGTGCAGCACACATCTTTATTACCTTTGCAGTCTCGGGATCTCCTCATTGTCTCTTGATCCAATCACATCTGTGTAGCTATTTGAAGCTGATAGATGTAAAGCAGAATATCATTTGTGACTCTGCCCTACATAAATACAGTGACATAAAGACACTTTCTTCTGACATACTTAAAAGATTCATAAGCATCTGAAAGCTCTTTGACATTCTCTGAAACACTGTTCTGTACTGTTGGAAGGTCCTATTATACACACTGAAAGCCAAGACACGCATTTTTCTTTTTTTACCTTCATTTTTTATAAGACGCTATGCTGACGTAGATCTTGCTAACAAAGAATATTTCTGATGACGTCAGGATAAATAATTCCACACATCATCAGGTGGAGAAAAAGGCCTTGAATTGGTTTCCATGGAAATCTAAAGATGAAGTAAAGTAGCAATTTTAAGGCAGAGCAGCTGAATTGAAGATAATGGTAAAGTAGTTTGATAAATAAAATAGAACAAAGTAATCAAGGAGACTCCACTCAATTATTCTTTTTTGTTTACCTTGAGGTGATTAATTTGAGTACATTTATTAACCTGATGAGATTAAGCAGACCTTTCTTGTGATTTATTTTGTAATTGTTTCCAAGGTTTGACATAAGCTGTGGAGTTATTGAAAATGGAGATTTAAATTCAATTACTCATGGAGCAGGTGGTGCTTCTCCTCAAAGAATATATGAATTCCTGGCCTTGCTATGTAACACTATGAGTAAAAATTATTAATTCATCTTAAAGTATCTCCAAAAGACTTTTAGAAGTCATTTGGCACCCATATACCTATATACTTCTGCAGCTTCCAAACTGAACTTGTAACTCAAAAATTCAATGGCAGGAAATGAGAGATTTCATGTTGAAGGCTATTTTTATCCCATTATTTTTCACTAGAGCTTTCCTTGAAGCTAAGGCCGTGGTGCTATCATTTATTGAATAACTCAAGCTTTGAATGTGTATAGGTAGTTTTGTTTGACCTTGAGGAGTGGTTACCATTGTCTTTATCTTTAAAAAAGCAGCATTGGATAAAATCCTGCTGGAGAGAGTGGGAGGGAAGAGAGAGAGAGAGAGAACTTAAAAATCTTTACATAAAAAATGAAGTGACTGCTTTTTGTCTCTGTGGTCCATATATATATATTTATTTTTTTTCTATTCTTTCTGTGGGCATAGTAAGGATAGACGAGGTTCTCCTAACACTAACGCAAGCACCAGCTCTCCATCCACAAAGACCCGGAACACATCTAAGAGCGGGAAGTAAGTGAAAAGTGCTCATATGCATCTGACATAATCATGAAGCCATGTGCTGTCCTCATTTTGTCATTCACTCATATCCATTCAGTAGAGGTGTGGAATACCATTGGTATGCCTCATACTGGGCTGCTCACTGAGGAAATGAAAGGAGTAATTCATGTATCATTAATATGGGGTGTATGAAGGACTAAATGAGGAAGGGAGAGAGAAAGAGGAAAATGAAGGGATGACTTTAGAAAGATAGTTCAGGGAATGTGAAGGGCATAAACATCAGCTCAGAAAGGCAGGGCAAGATTTGCACTAGGAGTTTTAAAAATTAAAGAAGCAGTACTGGTTAATCATTTTATGATTTGCAAAATACATGAAAATCTTTCAATTCATACATTGAGATTTAGGTTTCACTGAGACGACTCTGGAAAGCCATTCCATAAATCTCTAGGTTCAATTACATTTATGTTTTTCACCATATCACTGATTTTATGCAACTTGCATATTCTTTCCTTGGTAATGAGCATGTACCATGCCCTATATGGAATTACCTTTTTGGTATTGCTGAACCTTTTATTGGGCGAATATTTGCAATAGTAGATTTCTGCCTTTGGGCTTCTTCTAGAAAAGTGAAATTGGCTGATCTCTTCTTTTGGATTCAGCAGAGCATGACAATATGAAGCAGCATGTTTCCCTGCAGATGATGCCTCCATTTAGGCACTAACCCTTTAAAGTAGCTGCAGCCCTCTTGTGAATGACTCAGGTTCTCTGTGAGCATTCTCTCCCAGGGTGTGGGGGCTCTGTGCCAGGTAGAAATATATCCAGCCTGCATCTAGGGGAAGGTGAAAGATGCCTTCATCATCCTAAATGCTCTAATTGAGCAGTAAGATATGTCGCTGCAAAAGCACAGCTTTGCAATGAAAGGTGAATTTTTAATGGTCATATATTTTATGTATTCAGCATTGGACCGTAAATGCTGCACTTTGAACATGATCTGATAATTGATTGCCGAAGGGAAAGATCTATTGGCTGCCTTTTTCTCTTTTTTCATACTCCTCCTGAATATAATTTCAGGTTTGCATATAAAGTTGTATGCTGGCTCTCTTGGAGAATAGGAAAAGTGGTAGCAAAGATGTAAGACTGAATTTCTGAGCAGTTAAAACTTGTTTCAGTTATTTATTGCTGAGCACCACAGTCAAAAATGCTATATAAATTATGAAAGAAGAGAACTGATGCCCCCCCCCATTCCCAAGCAGCTGAAGATTTCCAAATTAGTCCCAATTCACTGTGAGCGCACACTCTCATTTCCCAGAGATGGTGCTGGACAGCCACTTTTTAATGCTGTGCTTGTAGCAATGACAGTTTCTGTTGGCTGCCTTGTGCTTACCTGTCACAGAGACAGCTACAGGGTTCAGACTCCTTTTATTAGGCCATGATGGACAATTATGTGTTTGTGATTTGCTGCTGGATTTCAAAGGGTATTCTATTTTGTTTCATTGGCCTTTGCAGGAACACCATCTTTTTTTTGCAGGAACACCATCTTTTCACCTTTAAAGTGAAGAATCTCAGTGTGAGTCACCAAAGGAACAGTTGTTTGACTCTGAGTTAAGATGAGGTAGAGAACGCATACCTCATGTTGTACCCAGGTGGCTCACTATAGGAGGCCGGAATAAATACATTCTTAAGTAGATGCCATGATCTTATATCACACAGGCTATATTTGGACACATCCAAGCTTCTGCTGCAGTGAGAATCTCCTTCCAAATGGGAACCAGGTGTCTTTCATTTGCCACGTATAGTGACTCACAGATTAAGCTAGTTGTTGGTAACTCTCTACTATTTTGGTCATTTGTGCAAAATGGGACATGGGTGTGTGTGTGTGTGTGTGTGTGTGTGTGTGTGTGATTCCCTTGTATTCTGTCCCTCCCCTTTCTTATCTCCCATTGGTTTTCAGGGCATGTTTTCTTTTGTAGCCATTGTTCTGTCACAGCACGGTTTCTCTTCCTCAGGATATCTTTGTCATCAGGAGCAGGCCTGGCCTTATGTGGCTATGGTGAGACTATTGAGGGCATTTTTCACACTTCACAGATCTGTGTCTATCAAAGTGTGGACCCTGCATTATATAGTTCAGAGAAAGTTGTTCTATATAATTAGTTCCTGCTGCATTGTCTGTGCCCATCTTTGGTGTTGGTGTATGTGGTGGCAAGCAAATGCCAGTGGAGAGGGTACCATTCTGCCAGGCTTTCTGATGTTATTTGACCTACTGAGAGCAGGATACAGTGGAGCAGACTTTTAAGAGTTTCTCTGTGGTATTTTGAGGCAAGATACAGGTTGGGAGATAGAAGCAGATTTCTTCTTTGAAAAGAATTGGAGTCTCTGTTTCTTTGAGGATAATATATATATATATATATATATATATATATATATATATATGCCACATTGCTTCAAGTATGTTCTGTGGCTAAAAATATGGACAACTAATATGTTGTGACAACCTGTGCACTGAGCACTTAGCACATCTCTTGCTCCTTAATCCTCACTCACAAAAAGCTCAGGAAATGAGTCTTTTATTTCACACCTGAAGAAGAGAAGATAATAGTGTTTCAGAGAAAATAATAGTGTGTTTCCATTTGGGGTCTCTAAATGAACATTTTGTTACAAACCTTCTTTAGCACCAATAATAGTAACAATAATATATACATATGGAGCAACTACTTTATACCTGTGTGCCACATAGATGAATATAAAGAAACAATGGATAAAGATACAAAAATAGATAAATATAAGCTACTATAGGTGCCCACAAGGAACACACAGTCTTAGGAAGGGAGACAGAGGGAGATGGCATGGCCCTGGAGTCAAATATTCACCTGTAACTAGTGACACTGTTAGACTAGGGCAGAGGTCATGTGGTATATCAATGAAAGCCTCTGAGAAGTGACTTCTGAACTCCTCTCCTTGCAAGGCCAGGTCAGAGGAGGAAAATTCAGGGTGGTCACTCAAGTGAGCAGAATCCTCTGTATATTGCTCAGAATGAGTTGAAGCAGTGGCTTAGGTCAAGCTAAACAGGAATGGCCAATTCCAGCTTTTTCTGACATTCAGTTCACTTGGAGCCGACTGAGAGATTCGGTGCAGCATGCTGAGTAGATCAGGAAACCTACAGCTTGGAAGTAATGTCAGTTTTGCTTGCTCTGTTTCTTTGCCTGGGTCTGAAACTGGGTATCCAAAGCTCTGTTTCAGGGAGGAACAGATGGAATGGGATGTGTCCAAGCACAAGAGCCAGACTGCACTGGCAATGACTTTCAGGGAGGTGTAAGTAGTTTTTCTCTATGTTGATGGTGAGCCAAATTGACACGACAAAAAATATATCAGTGCAGAGCCATAGCACAGCTATCAGAAAGCAAAGGGATGTCTTGTAGAGGTATCACAGTGGTTGACCTTATGGCCATTCAGGCCAGGCCTCTGTGCTGAGCCTCACATTGGGCCCCCCTTGGTAATGTGAACTTATTATTCTGGCTAACAGTGGGCCACAGTCAGTCCATGTACTGGCCCAGAGGATGAACTACAGAAAACACTGAAACTACCAAGGGTGTGCATGTGTAGTTGCCACAAAGAGCCCTTAATGTGTTCATTTTGTATCAAAATATTTTCATAATTTACATGATGTCGATTTTTTCGGTGAACACAAGAACACCAAGACTCAGGAAACATAAATCATTTTCCCAGGGTCACGCATCTAGTTCCTGGTGGAGAGCACCCAAGAATCCTGATCTTTAATATGTATCCAAGCTCTTTGTACAGCAGCAAATATTATAGTTCTTCTCCTAGGGAGCAACATACTTCAACTAATCACAACTATCAGCGGCCAACCACCAGGCTGCTTGCCTGGGTCGGCTTTGGCAGCTATTGTGAAAATAAAGAGTTTGGAGAGATTAGAAGCATCCCACTGTTAAAAAAATATGCAGTAGTAGCAATCATTAAGCAAGCACTTCTCAAATGCTTCATTTTCTCTAAAATAATACTCCATGTTCATAGTCACCCTTTCTCAACATTATTATTGAGCTACTTTGAACGTGAAATGAATCCTTTGCTCAGTGAAGTAATGGAGACAATGCATCAATCACAACAGCTATTGTCCCTCAAATCAGCCCACCAAGACTGAAGATATAGCTATATCTGTATAAAGATACAGATAGACAAACACATACACACAGATGCTCCTCATCTTATAAGGTTATGTCCTGATAAACTCATTGTGATGCAATATTGTAAATGATTTTAATATACCTAATGTAAGAAATCTAGTATAATGCATATTACAAAATGTATGATATATAAATTATTTATATGTATATTTAGAGGTATTCATTTAAAATTTTGAACTCAGGCATTTGAGATGATGATGGGAATCAGTCAGTTATCTCAGCCTTCTTTTAGATAGGCTCAGGCTAGGGATTAACAAAGACCAGTTTTAGAATATTAGTGAAATCCATGAATATTACAGGGCCAGGGCAGAGCACCCAGGCACAGTTCTGGTGAGTGATACCATAAATGTTAATTTCAGTACTGTAAATATTGACCTAAATGCATTATACCAGGGTTCAGCAGATACACTAAACTGAAGGAAAAGGAGGATGATGAGATGACCAAGTAAATTCTTGCTCACTTCACAAATCAAAGTGTGGCTCACTTGAGTATGAGATGTCACAAGATGACTGGAACCAACATGACTTGAGCAAATACATCTCACAGCAGACAGACCATTTTATCTATGCAGCATCCTCTACATGAGCAGTGAGAGGAGAACACGTCTCATAAATAAACAAAACATATCAATGCCTGTTTGGTTTTGGTTGGCAGGAACCAAATGAAAACCTTACCTATTGTAGAAAAAAGAGGGAAAGTGTTCCTTGCCCTGTGTGGACTCACCATGGAGCAGTTTTAAGTTCAGTTCAGCTGTTTGTATGTTCATTATAGGAGTCAAGAATCCTGCATGTTATGTAGTGATCATCATTTCCTCTAATTAAGAGCCATGTATTTCTTCTGAGCCACTAAGCTATGAATGCTTCTAAACTCCAAATGTGGGGTGTGTTTGTGTGGTTGTGTGTGTGTGTGTTCATTTGATTCAAAATGGTTGTATACTCTGTGGACCTAACAATTAATGGCAACATATTCAACCTTTCACATAATCACTGTAGTTTTATGTGATGATAATATCAATAGTACACTTAGTTTTCTATTAAACTCAATCTAATATGAAAGCTCATGGCAAACCAAAACATTAAACTGACTGCTTATTTTTTCTCCTGTTTTAAACAATTGGTCCTTTACAGAAAATGACAAAAGCATAAACCAGTGTCAGAGTGTATTCCTAAAAACAGCTTTTAGTAGAGCGTGCTGAGAATGAGAGTATTTGTAACCTAATTGCCTTCTCTCTAAGTATTCCCCATCCAGGAGAGTGTGAGGCCTTTGGTCTCAACAAAAAGAAAGCAGATGTATCCCAGGAAATGTATTCATTAATAAGGCAGGCAAGTAGCTTAATCTATTTGAAAAGACTTTTAATAACCAGAGATAAATAACAGACTCCACATACTTTGATGTTTAACCTTGTACTAAACAGCTGCAGCACAAGGGTGTTCACAGATCTCTTTAAATAAATTAATCAGGCAGCCTTGTGTACATTTAAAGGACATGAGGTTTGGAGTCACATAGATCTGGATTAGAATCCTGGCTCTACCCCTCATTAACTTTATACCTGCTTCATTGGATGGTTGTGAAGATTAACTATCATAACCCAACTAAGGCTCTCTTCGTGCCTGGCACATGGCAAGTGTTCACTAAATGTCAACTAGTGATTACGTTTGTTTCAGTTGCCAGCTTATTGCAGCTGGGGACAGTATGACCTGGCCAGTATGATTCTGATGAGCACTGGTTGGCTCAGTTTGCCTAGTTATCTGCTTTGGCAGCTCCTGAAATAGGGAAGCAGAAGCCTCACCCTTGGCACTACATAAGTGATGCTCATAGGTTGGATAAAACAAGAAATGAATGGCACAACCAGAAAGAAACTTTTCCCCAGCAAGTTCACATGCATCTTTGTGAGATGCAGAGTACTAACTGCCATAATAAATGCCCCTCCCAAATATGTGCCAGTCCACGCTGGTCATGTTTCTATACCTTAGTTGAGAAGTGTGTGCTGGCTGAGCATGGTGGGACATGCTTTAATCCTAGCACCCTAGTAATCTGAGGCAGAAGGGATGAGAGTTTGAGTCCAGCCTTGGCAACTTAGCAACTTAGAAAGGGGAGAGGTAGCGAGAGGCTCAGTACTCGAGAAAAAAAAATACATTGTTCTACAACTCAGACTTGGGAAATCAGGAACCAGTTTTCTCTCCTTTCACTTGCCACACAAAAGCACCGAGGTTAGGTGCTACTGCCCATTAGAACAGGGGTCCTCAGTGATTCTTTTTCCTCCCTATGTGACATGCATGGTTTAGAATTCTCACACTGCTCTGGCAGTGCTCAGAATTATGGCTGCTTTCCAGGTGCTGGCTGGGATTCCACACCTCTCCATCCCACTTGAAAAAGCAAGAAAGAGTGACAGTAAACAGGACTCTTTGATTTTTTTTTCCAATTTAAAAAAAATCTCTTCTCTCTCTCCCTCCTTCCCTCTTTCATTTATCAATTCTCTATCTCTATTTTCACTCCCATGTTTTAGCTCTCAACTCATTGCTTTGGGAGTTAAGAGAATTACAAAGGCTGAAGAATAGGTGTTGCCTAAGGCTTCTAGGACAAATAATCTTTGTTTTCAGACAACTAACCAATTAAGCATGGCCCACTATGGTTTGCTATGCTTAAGAGGAAATGGAAGCAAAGGAAAAAGCTCACATCCTATCTAAATATTATGAATCCAGCATTGACTAAAATTCTGGTATGTGGAACCGTTTTAAGTAGAGTGGAAATTTTTGATTTGAGGTCTGACTTAGCAATATTTTTCTTCTCTGGATTGTGCTTGCAGTTTCAAATCTAAGAAATTCCTGATCCAATGTGGCAAACGTTTTGTCCCATATTTTTTTCTACAAATTTGATGATTTTAGAGTTTAGTTTTATAGTTTAATATTGAGTGAGGCCAATTACTCATTTTGACTAAGGTTTTGTATATGGTACCGGGAAAGATCAAGATTTTGTTTTGGTTTCCATATGAATACCCAGTTGTGCTAGCAATATTTCTTGAGACTATCCTTTCTCTCTTGAACTACCTTGGCACTTCTATTGAAAAATCAATTGTATATATTTGGGTCTGTTTTAGATTCTCAATCTTATTCCATTTGTTGACATAGTCTTCATGTGTCAATCTTATTCCATTGGTTGACATAGTCTTCATGTGTCAGTGTTATACACTGTCTTGGTTATAACACGCCTTAAAATCAGTTGGTGTCAGAACCCTGCCACTTATTCTTCCTTGTAGTTGTTATTTCCCATATTATAGCTATTTTCCATTTTCATACCCATTTTAGAATCAGACTATAAATTCCTACAAAAAGAAAGAAAAGCCTTCTGGAATTTTGACAGAGTTTGCTTTGACTTTGTATATCAGATTAAGAACTAACACACCTTAGTGATACTGAGCCCTCATGGACTCATGCATCTATCCATTTATTTAGGTCTGCTTTATTTCATTCATTAATATTTTGTAGTTGTCAAGGCACACACCTTTCCTATGTTTTGTTAGATAATTATCACATTCTTTTGGTCCTGGGGATTGATTCCAAGGCCTGATGCCTGCTAAGCATGAACTCTACTACAATGCTCTACCCTCAAACCGCAAATATTTCATATTTTGCTGCTCTGGCAAATAGTGTTATTTTGCTCATTTTAATTTCTGATTGATAATTTTAGTATGTAGAAGTACAGTTGATTTTTGTGTGCTAAACTTATGTCCTGCAAACTTGTTATACTCACTTGTTAGTCCCAAGAATTTTCTTCCATACAGTTCACTGATCGTCTACATAGAGAATTATATCATCTATGAATAAAGAAATTGTATTTTTCCTTTCCAGTATGCATATCTTCAATTTTTTTTTCTTGCCTTACTGCACTGGCTAGAACCTCTAGTACGATGTTGAATAGCTATGGGTTTTCGGATGTGCAATTTATCCTCCTCCAATTATCTTTGTAAAATAAAATGACACATATAAAAATGGAATGAAGTGTGGTAATCCCAGCACTTAGGAGGCTGAGTTGGGAAAATTACCATGAGTTTGAGGCCAGCCTTGACTATATAGTGAGACTACCTCAAAATAAATAAAAGAAAATAAAAGAAAAATATAATTATAGTTGAACAATGCAAGCATCTTTTGAAGATGCTATTTTGGGGACGAGTTGTTGGTCACTGCCTTTATCACAAACCCAAAGCTAGATTCCCAAACTACAGTATAGAGGTTTCATGAGAAAAAAGTAAATCCTATTCATAAGGAGGACAAAAAGCAAAAATCAATCAATGAGTTGATCAATAAGTCAATAAAGCTCAAAGTGTCACTTACGTTCTTCCCATTGCCTCCATCATATTGCCTGCCTCCCCTCCTCTCCATATAGTATAGTGGTTAAAATGGCAAATGCTGAAGCACGATTGTTGCTTGAGATTTTAATACTCCCCTGGGCAGGGTACTTAAACTAGCTGAGCATTAGTTTCTTCATTTGCCAAAAGAAGATGCTAATCCTCCTGCATAGTGATTTTCAGAGGATTAAATTTTTCATTCATTCAAACATTTTACTAGATTCCAGGTACCATTCTAGGCTCTGATGATACAACAGGTAACAAAACATTCTCTGCCTATACACCCATTCCAGAGGAAGAGTTTGGTCGTTAAACAAATAAGTAAAACATGTAGTATTTTTAAAGAGGACGAGTCATAATAGGGAAAAGGCAGAGAATATGAATAAAGAGTAAAAGAGGGAAGAAATTTGTAAATTTAGTGTCCAAGCAAACTAAAAGGTGACATTAGAGGAAAGGCTTGTTTTATTTCACTGAGTTATGTACAATATAATGTATTGAGTGCTTTCTACGTGTGAGGTACTGTGCAAGATTCTTAATATACCATCTTGTTAAGCCATTACAATGAGCCTATAGAGCACGTCTTACTAGCCCTTTTTATTGAGAAGGACCCTGAGACGATACAGAATTTTCCAGTTCATATACTTTATAGACTGCATCTAAGTTTGCCCTGTAAGTTTGAGTTCATTCATCCTTTCAGAAGACAACCATTGTGTTCAGGAACTATATTAGATCTAGAAACACAAAAATGATTTGAAGATAGATCCTATTGATTGAGGCCTGAGGGGGAATAGTATTGAGTGGGTAAAAGGCTGTGCTGGAGCTGCAAGGCTTGATGAAGCCACACTTCTGCTTAGTATTTCAACTTGAGAGCGAGCCTGATCTTGCCTGAGACTCTACCACCATCATCTGGCTCTGATCCTTTCATTTCATTACCATGAGTACTATATGCAAGTGACTTGAAAGTTGGGGAGCAAGGGAGGGGGAGAAATGATACAACATTAATGGTTGGTGGCTACTACTTCATTAAAAAAGATGCTCTGGGTTTTCAGGATGATTGCTAAGCAGAGTTTAAACAAAAAAGAAAAATGAGGCAGGACTCAGCTCACTGATGAGTAAACTATAAATTTTGCCTGGAAAATGCTGGCAATGCTATAAAATCAGGCCACCATCTGTTAGTGCTTGCTTGAAGTAGCATTCATATTGGATAATTAAGATGTCACATGCATTCAAAGCCCAAATCATCCTGGAGAAGGTTCCTAGCATCCCTGGAAAGATTGTAGATGGGGAAGATGGTCTGATAAGAAGAGCATCATGTTACTTGAAGGACAGATTTATATCACGTCCCAGGAGCTGGTGTTTTGGATCACTTGAGTGGGGCTGAGTGGAGAAGAAGGGAACACCTGAGCAAATGGCTTGCTGGAACTGACAGATCATTTAATCAAAATGATCAACTGCTCAGCCTTGTGCATCTGGCAGACCTAATATACGTTTGGTCATCACTGAAAAGCTCACAGTGAATTTGGCAGTAGGAGGGGGAAGGGAGGCAAATCTGGCTAAGCCTGAAATTCTTTATTAGAAAAAATGTCATTGCTTTGTATGGTATTTTGTAGTTTGCAAATAGTCTTCTCATTGCATGATCTCATTTAATTTTACCAACAGTATTCAAAGCAGAGATTTTGTCTATACCTTACAGATGAGGAAACTAATGCTGAATGAAATTATGCATTTTTCCCAAAGCCACATAGATAGTAAATGGCAAAACCATAACTGAAATCCCAGGGCCCGTTTAAGTCTCAATCCTGTTATTTTTCCAATTTGTAGGATCCAACCACAGGCCACTATTAAATTAGAGCTAATTAAATGCCCACCTTGGCCACCCCCCATAATATTTTCCACCTTGATCTATAAGTACAATAGAGAATTTACAAAATTAATTTCTAACAATGGTGGTAAAAACTGTTAGATATAACAAGGAGCAGGATGTTTTAAATAATACAGCGCCTTGTTCCAAGTGCTTTACATACATGTGTTATCTCATTCAGCCCTGAAAGGTACTTTGCCACATTGATTCAAGGCACTGAATCATGGCATTGGCCCATACCATACCTGGAAGACTCCCTTGGAGTTGGGAGTCCAGGCACGATGAGCAGGCGTAAACCCTTAGCACGGCTGCACTGTGGAGTGTAGCCCTGGTAGTGATTCTCCCAGCCTTGGAGTTAAAAGCAGTGTGATTCTCAGCATCAAAGATGATACTTGTCAGGATTGGGAGGGTTGGCCTTGCTTCCAGGTGGCTTTTCCACAATGTCCCTCTTCCTCCTCGTCATGGTTGCCATGGAGATTTGTGTACTTCTCTGGCTTGATGGAGGTGCCTTCCACCCTGCATTTCCATGTTGACCCCATTTCCCCATTCTGGCCTATGGATCCTTCCAGGATGACCTGCCTTTGTGGCGCATTCACAGAGGGCACCATGGCACCTGCTTCACTTGTGGTCCTCGTCAGAAAATAGTGTGCTGTCACTCCCTACCCACGTCACTGTCCCAAGACTGCTCCCTTCCTCAGTGCAACATGGGCAGGCCTTCCTGTCACCCCTCCTGGAATCACCAGGAAAGTGTAAAAACAGACACCATTATCTCTCTAAAGACCTCCACACAGTAACTCATCACAAGTATACTCGTTCTGGTGCCTTTCAGGAACTTTGGAGACAGCTCTGCTCCATTTAAACTGGCAGGCTTATGCCCTTCTCCTGGGGACTATCTTCTTGTCATCCTCAGGCCAGGTTTGGCTTGGTCTTCATTTTTTTCTGCAGACCTCCACATCCTCTCCCAATCACCACTCACTTCCCAGCGGCTCTCCTTGACCAGGCGTAATTTAGGGACTGATTACATGTGCCTTGTTTTGTCCTTGAGAATACGTCAAGCCTAGAGTCTGCGAGTTTCTTTCACTGATTGTCTGGGTCTCTGTCTCCCACTGGGTGCATAGAAGAAATAAATGTGTACTATCATACTATCATGGATGGCCACTTACTTTTTCTGCTTGTAATAGAGAAAGCGGTGTTATCATTCATTCCCGAGTGTCCACATGGACAGAGCATTTTGTGCTAGGCAGTAGGATTAGCCAGGCAAAAGCGAATTCCCCCAATCTCCCCAACCAGCAAATGCTTCATGGTAGGCAATTTGTGCTTGCTGTTCATAATAACCTTTCTACATTCTGGTTTTGTCTTCTAAAACATGGGGAAAGACAAAAAGAGATGCAAAGAAGTGACCTAGGACCTGGGCATGGTGGCACATGCCTACAATCCAGTACTTAAGCTGAGGCAGGAGGATTGTATACTCAAGCCCAGGCTGGGCAACTTAATGATTTGGCAAGACTTTCTCATTCGAAATAAAAACAAAAAACAATAAAAATAAAAAGGACTAAGATTGTAGCTCATTTGAAAGCTCTAGGTTGAAGCCCTAGGTACCTAAAAAGAAAAACAAATGCTTACAAATAGGTACCTAAAAAGAAAAACAAATGCTTACAAAGGTTACAATTGAGCCTATAATCCCAGCACTCCTGAGGTTGAGGTAGGAGGATCATGAGTTCATGGCTCATCTGGGCAATATAGCAAGATCCTTTCATGGGGTGATTTTCAGTCTGTGTTTCATATGGCCCTTGGGCAGGACCTGAGAGCTACTGTAGGTGGGAGGGAGAGAAAGGAGCTCCAGGCCCCCACCTCACCTCTTCCAGAGTGACTTCATTGAGTGAAAGAGTTGCTACCTACTGGTGTAGAGCCAGCCTGAGGATGCCAAGGCAGCAGAGCATGAGGAAATAGCCCTTGTCCACCAAGCCCCAGCTTCTCAGTGACAGTAGAACAGGTCTGTCTGTTGGACTGTCTTGCAGTCCCTTTTCCTGCTGCTGCAAGCTCCTAAAAAAAGGGGGGAAAAACAGAAATGCTTCCCTTGTATGGCCAGATTGCTCTGAACAAATGAATAGGGCCAGACCGCCAGGTGATTGTCCCCTAAGATTAAAGCCTACACCCAGGCTGAACCTGAAACACTTGGAGGGGAAAAAAAAGCCACAGGTTTTGAGTAATGCTCCCCAACTGGCTCCTGTTCTCAAGACTAAATGAACATACACTATTTCCACTCCATTGCCTTCAACTGGCCTCTGTTCTTGGCTGTAATGAAACCTGTAGGGGAATAAAAGAGCATTAGCTTGGAAAGAGGATTATTTTTGTTGCTTAAACCATCCTCTCCTGGAAAATAGTCAGGTGGATGCTTAGGCCCTAGTTCCTTGTTCATCTGAATGCCATTGGAAGGCTGATGGGTTTTTGCAGTATTTATTCATCATGGGTATTTTACACAATCCCAAATGCAATTTCATACTAATTTTAACTCTCTCCCCAGTGCTTCATATCATGTATGTTTGTGGATTATTGCAACCTTCTCATCAACTATAGAGTGCGGTTTTTTATAGGCCTAGCAGTCTCCTCCTTGCCTGCCACATGCACCTTTGAGAGTTGAGTACCCTGGCACCTATTCTGGATTGCCTTCATCCTTCAGAAAAGACCATGTCCAAATCCTAGCTCATTGGAAAGAGCTGTCTTTTCGTTCCAGTAGGCGTGCATTTGGATTCCAGCTCCAACATTGCAGAGGTGTTACTACTTTGTAGCTCGTGTCCTCATCGGTAAACTCAGGTAGTAATTAGACCTCCCTCTACTAGAAATTAACCTCTTAAAATTTTAAGTAACAAAAACCATAAAAATCATATATACTAATAGTATAGCATGAAACATTTGATATATGTGTTACATAGCATTTACATCAGGATAAACATATTTCCTCAAACATTTATCATTTCTTTGTGGTGAAAACTTTCCAAATCCTTTATCCTAGCTTTCTGGGGTTGCTTTGTGTGGCTTGGGTTTTGTTGTTGTTGGTGGTGTTTTAAGACAAGATCTCATTATGTAGTTCAAGCTGATCTTGAACTCACTATGTAGCCCCAGGGTGGCCTCCAACTTGTAGGGATCCTCCTGCCTCAGTCTCCCTAGTGCTGGGATTACAGGCATGTGCTATGAAGCCTGGCTCTCTTAGCTTTTTGTCAGGTACAATACATAATTGTTATGTGCTAGAAATCCTTTGAGGATTCAGTGAGATAACTTAAACAAACCTTCTGGTATATATTGGTGCTTACTAAATGGACTCCTTGTTGTCACTCGTATATCTAAATGATTAGTAGGTCCCTTCTTCATTATGTCTTGCCCGGTATAGCCTCAAAGCACCTCTGTGTCCTCAGAACAGTGCCCATTTAGTATTCAATCAGGCACTAAGAAGTGCTGCTCAGGTGTTCATGCCTTCAATCAAGACATATTTATTGTGTTCCTAATATGTGATAAACACACCACCAGATGCTGGATAGGGGGTGGATCATATAGAGGTGGAGAAGGAAGAAAGGAAGGGGGTAGAGATAATGAGGCTCAAATACACAAATTCAGTTGACGCTCTTTAACATCTCCTTTTCTGGTGGAGAAGATGCTCTTGTATACAAGTAACTACAGTGCACAAAGCTCTGTGTTGTATGTGGAAGGTGCCATGAAGGATGTGCCCCAGAGAACTGCAGATGCCATAAAAGAGAAAATTTTAGAACTAACACTTTTTATCCTCGACTTTCCCTCTGTTTGCTCATTTTTGCAGCTGAGTTATGGCTGTAGTTCCTTCAGAAAGAGTGGGTGTATTTTCTTTTATCTTCCACAGAGTCTACGGAGTGCTCAGTGCACTCTCGGTATGTGCATGGATACAGGGCACACATCTGCAGAATGTCTGCAGTGAGCAGAACACAGTGACTTTGACGCATCTTGGGAAAGACCACTTAATTTCCTTCATCTTACCGTAAGGGTGGAAAGGGTGCCACTCTAACTCATTGGGCAAAAGGTTTAAATGAGTTGGCCTCCTTATGAAAATTAGATGAATAAATAAATAAGTAAATTCTTCTCCTTACGTTTTAAAGATCCTTATACTTAATTTAAACAAAGAGCAATATAGGGTTTGGTATTGTAGCAAGTGTAGGATGCGTTGCATTCCTCCGAGCCCTGTGATTTTGCCCATGCTCACACCCAGATGGCTTTTCTATTGGAACCTACCTTTCATCCCTGCCTTTCCAAACTATTGTCTGAGAAATCGTGCCTGAAAAATTTTTTTTAAAGTTTTATTGATGTATACATCTCCATGAATTTGGGGATAAGTACACATCTATGAGAACATCCTTACCATCAAGGCAATAAACATGTGTATCACCCCCCAAAGTTTCCTCCTGCTCCTTATATTGTTTTGGTATTATTTTGGTAAGAACACTTACCCTAAGATCTAGTCTCCTAGCAAATATTAAGTACATAATACAATGTGCTTAGGTATAGAGGTACTATGCTGTATAGTAGATCTTAAGGACTTAATGTACTTTGCATAACTGAAACTTGGTGCCTTTAATCATTGCTCTTTTCTCCCTGCCCTGGTAACCACCATTGTGCTGTGCTTCTCTGACTTTCCTGATAATGCTTCTGATGGCTGGTTGAAGCCCATTCCCTGGCCTAGCTCTAGCCATAGCTAGGGCCTGTTGGAAGTCGGATAACCCTCTCCATCTCAGCACGCCATTCCACTCCTCTTGTTTACTCATGATAGTCTTTTCTTTAACCAATCCAATAGTGTGGAGATTTGAAGGACTGAAAATTTATCTTAACTGCGACTGAGCTGGATATAAGTATCAGTGAGGGGAGGCAGAAACCCTGAGAGTCAAAGACTGAATGTTTCTGCTTAGACCTGACCCTACCTAGCTTGGCCACCTTGAGAAAGAAGCTTAGCTCCTCTGGATCTGTTTTCTCTGCTGCTAAGTGAGGACAAGATTTGCTTACTCAGGTACAAACAAATAGCTCGACAAATCCCCATCACCACTGTCCATACAAATAACAGAACTAGAAACAGAGCTCTTTTCCGGGCAATTTAATACCATTGCGTTTTAAGGGTAGTGGACTGGGAAAGTGAGTTTTAAATGGGGGAAAAAGTAATTTAGGTCTCCCAAGATAGTGTTTATCTTGGGAGATAATGTTCTGTTAAGAACACATTTCAAAGAAATGGCCTAATTCTGCAGTCTTCTACCCAGGACAGCAGGCCAGTTCAGGAAGTGTTTTTCGAATGGGGCCATAAGCAAACCCCTTTCAGTGAAACTTGCAGCTGCTTTGCAAAAAGGAGAAAAGTGGAGTTTTCCCCTAATATATTTACAAACCATCACTTTTCTTTTGCCAAACTTCATTACCACTCCAAAGAGCTAAAGCTTTCAGATTAATGATCCTCATCCCAAAGAGAAGGCATTGACTGCTAAAAGAAAAAAAAATCCCAGCAATGCTATTTACAATTCTGTATTCCTTGAGAATTAATGTCAATAACACTGTTGCAACATTTTTCAAAGTAAAGGATGGAGTTCTCTAATTGTCTAAGAAAAAAAATCCAAGTCTAAATTCCCAGAGGAAAAACCTGAGTTTAAATCATTAACACCACAAATCTCTGATAATTGTCGAGTGTTTGCAAGCGCCTTAATCAGGATGGTATGTCTGAGTGGCTTGTTTTTATTTGATCACACTGATTAAGTTTCTGTAAGCTAATATATGTTGCATTTACAATTCAATTAAATGAGAATCTCCTGCCATTACTAGATATTACCAAAATGCCCTGATGGGTGAAGACTAGCCTTGGTATTTCCAATTGCTGCTAACTTCCTGATTATATAATCTTTGTATTAAATGAAATCGATGGAAGCTCAAATTAAATTCAGCAAACTTTAAGGAGTAAATATGTTTTCCCCATACTTTTGGTATATTTTCACCTCGAGGTGCAGAGCACATTAGTTGGAACTCATTGATTACCTTTAATGATAAATTTTACAGGGCTCTCTCCCCTCATATACCAAATTCTTAGAACAGTCTATGCTGTTGAAGGCACTGTAAATGCGGGTGATGAATAGGTGTGCTCTCTATTATATATGTATTATGGCTGTGCCTCTCTAGGCTGTAGATAAGAGCTCTCTTATGTAAATGCAATTGCTTTGTAAATGTAAATGCTTATTGGGTCATCGATCATCCTGGTGATGGAAAAAACAGAACACAGGGGAGGTGTGAGTAAAACTGTCTAGGGACAGAAAGGAAGAAAATTGCTAAGTGGGAAAGGGATAAAATCGATGGAGCCGGAGAACATTGTGGAGGGGGCTAGGATGGAAAGAAAAGCTGGGAAGCTACAGGAGTAGCTAGGAGTGACTGTGGCAGTCACTCTCTGGCTTGTGTCTACAGAGCCCTCTTGCTTGGGGTCCTGAGGACTGACTACTACAAAAAAACAAATGGGCATAGTCAGTGTGGATTTGCAGCAGGAAGGAGTGAAATGGAAAGCTCCACTGAGTTCAGTAGGACTGGGCCACTTTGGATCGTTTGCCTGTGCATACGTGGTTTGGAGTCTTTTAAATCTTACCCTCAACAGCATCCAGAATTGATGAGAGACTTAACTTCAAACAGGAGTCAGGCAGGCCCAGGAGAGTGAAGAGGAACCATGTAGGTGAGAGCACCTCTGGAATTTGCTCACAATAGATTTGGCCCTTTTTATGGGGTCTAGAATTCAAGACCTGCTATAAGTCAATCATGTGACTCACAGAATAACAAAACCTTCTAAATCAATGTGTAAGACATCTTGGAGATAAACAAGGGAAATGCTCTCTATTTTTGCCCCACATTTTTTGATATCCTGCCTACTTCCAAAAAGAATTTGTTGTAACTTTTAAAGCATTCTTATTTGGGCCTAAGGATATTTAAGGACTACTTCAAAGTCCGTA
The DNA here is from genome assembly GCA_004027455.1 of Hydrochoerus hydrochaeris. Lineage (NCBI taxonomy): Eukaryota > Metazoa > Chordata > Mammalia > Rodentia > Hydrochaeridae > Hydrochoerus > Hydrochoerus hydrochaeris. The sequence goes on from PVLA01000492.1 coordinate 263,913, forward strand.
TATACTATGTAAATACAGAAGAATAGTTACATAGAAAGAAGAATATACCAGGGTTCCATCACTTTAAACAATAGATCAGCTTTGGGGCAGTGGTGCAGCCAGGGAAATATTTTGTGTACTTGCTACATCCTTCCCTTGGGTGTCCTTGTGGACCCCATATCTGCAAGGATCTTAATTTGTTTTCTAATAAAACAAATTTGTATGCTAATAAATTCAAACTAGTGATTACTAGAGGCCTAATATGTCAGTTCACACAATTTCCTGTGATGGCTAGGGAGAGATTTGAGTCCAGAAATACTGCTAGTAAGGGCTGAGCCAAACCTGTCAAGAGCCCATCACCTAGTCACAGGCCAAAAGCTCAGCACATGTCAAAACCCAAGGCAAGGAAAAGAGTCCTGATTCCAAGAGTAAAAGGGACTCAGCAAGAGTGAGATCATGCAGTTGGAGCTGTGTGCCACACTAGAGCTTTTCTGTAGTCAGCAAGCAAGCATTAAGGAAGAGGAGGCAGAGCCCATGTGGTTTGGATGGGAGAGGCTGCTCCATCTGCCTTTCTGGCTCTCCTCCTCCAAACCTCCCCACACTTTCTCATGATGCTATGCCCAGCTTCCTCCCCTCTGTTCCAGCCTGCTTTCTCTTCCCTCCCTAGGCTTTTACAGTTCTTTCAGTCCAGACCCAATCCCCTAACTTCCTGTTGTTCCCCTCCATCTTCTCCATGCCTTCAGCCTCTCCATCCCCTCATTCTGTTATCATGAATCCTCTTTTCCCACCTGTCAGTTTCCCCCAAGCACTGGCCAAGTCAGCAAAAATCAGGCACACGGGAGCAGTGGAACTCAAGACTTCTGCATATGGGTTCAGAGGTTAAGCCCTGTGTGTGCCGGGGTGGGGGAAGTGAGGAACCAGAGAACCACAAAGAGATCCTTAACCCTCCCTGGAGAAATCACTTTCCTCTGACCTCCTTGCTGGAGGGTCTAGGTGCTCTTAGGCAGCTCTGGGCTTGGCCTGTGTCTTTGACCGCATCTCACCCACCACCCTTAGCCTTTAGCATTAGCCCTACCTTTCTGGCCCCTGTGGAACACTTGTGGGGAAGTGAACAAAGCTAAATTGGTAACTGATAAAGGTGTAATTTGGGCTAGGAGGAAAGTGACCTTTGGCTAAGATCTTCAGGATAAGAGAGCCTGCCTCCAACAAGCATAGGACACTTGAGGAAAAATACAAGTAGCATTTCTGACAGAAGAAAACTTTAAAACTTTCTTTCATTAAGGCAGTACAGATCTCCAGCATTGGTTCTGCAGCCACCCTGCTGTGATGTGAATCCCAGCTCTACTCCTTACAAGCCAGCTGTGTGATTTGAGGAGAGTTGCTCAACTTCCACGTACCTCCGCCTGCTCATCTATAAAATGAGGATGATAATACTAGTACCTGCTTCATTGTGTGGTTGGAACAATTAAATGAATTGATGCATGTTAACCATCTAGAAATATGTTTAGCATACAGTAAAAAGTGTGTACTTGTGGTCTTGATTTTAGATGTCTGCAGGACTTCTATGAGACTGTCTCAGTTACTTTCTCATTGCTGAGGCATGATACCCAATACTTACAACTTAAAAGACGAGAGGTTTGCTTAGGCTTACAGTTTGTAGAGGTTACAGCCGAGATGGGCTGGCTCCAAGGCAGGACAGCATGGCAGAAGGGTACAGCAGAGAAGAATTGCTCATGGCATGGTAGGCAGGAGGCAAAGAGAGAGATCAAGGGAGGAGAGAGGGGGGTAGATCCAGGCTATGCCCTCGGTGACTCACCTCCTCTAATCAGGCTTCACCTCCCAACATCCCATTTAGCTGTGAACTCATCAGTGGGCTAATCCACCAATGAGTCTCATGCCCTCATGGTCTAATCACTTCCCCAAAGTGCCACCTATGACCACCTGAGGGTTCGGAAAGACATCTAGATACAAATCATAGCAGAGGCCTTTAAAGAGGCTCATTCAGGACTCAGACTCACTCCTATGTTTTGTGTGAATGTGTTTCCCAGTGTCAGAAGAAGCTGACCCAGGGCTTCATAGGGAGTGTGCTAAATAAACCATTTCCAATTTCTGGGGCACTGATACTTGTCTTCTGCCATGGATGCAGTCTGCATGTGCACTTTCCATGGATCCTAATCCACAAAGATCAAGGAAACACTATAACTTGCACAAACCTGACCCCAAAGGAACAGCTCCCTCAATAAACTCATAGAGGTAGGCCACACCCCTCAGCTAAGTTGATTGGATTTATTATTCCAAAATCAGACATTGAACAAGTGGGCAGTTCTGGGGCCTTGGGCTTCTGATACCATTTAACATTAAAAATTGCACTTGGAAAGAGACAAAGAAATGCTTGGCTGCAAACATTTAGAACACATACCAGGCATGGTGGTAAATACCTGTAACTTCAACAGTCTGGGAGGCTGAGGCAGGAGGATCACAATTTCGAGCCCAGCTTGGGCAATTCAGCAACTTAGCTAGACTCTTTCAGAAAATCAAATAAAAAGGGCTGGAGATATAGCTGTGTGGGAAGGGCTTGGGCTCAATTCCTAGTTGCACACACACGCACACACATGGCACAAGTTTAAGTGGTAGGCAGATGTAGGACTATCTAATTTCACTTTTGTAAATCTTTGGCTTCTTGTGGTGCCTAATCTGTACCTGAGCCTTCTGTGAATGGTAAGCAGTTCCAAAGTGAGGGTGGAACACTCAGTTCGGTTCCCTTGATTCCTTTTCATGCCTTTAACCTGGCAGGGAAGGAAAAAATAGCTCCAGTTTTCAGACTAGCACGAAACCAGAAGGAAGATGCGTTGGAGCATCACTTGACCTTAGAAAGTGGGTCTTGGTCTGATCACTGGAGGTGGCCTCATGAACAAGGAGTAGGTCTCTGGCACCACTGTGGTAGCACAGGAGCCCTGGGAGGAGGTTCTCTGAGCTAACGAATGTTTCCTTAAAGGATCCTGAAATGTGTGAGGGGTAACACATATTTTATCATAGTTATTCTGGCTCTGCGAATGCAATGAAAATGTTAGCCTTGGCATATCAATCGTGTTTTACAGATGACTGTAATTTCCTGAATGTCAAAACTCCGAATTTTTCTACTAAGCAAACTTTTCAGTGGCAAAACAGATTGCCTCCATAATGTATCACTGTGGGCAGGAAAAATGAAATCTTTATGCACTGTATTATGAATCAATGAGGCATTGAGATTCTTGGAAGGGTAAGTGGACTCTGGAAAATGAAAAACTGCTGCTATTCCATGCCTACAAACCGCTGTTCGAGCGATGGAGGCTTCCGTGGCATTCAGCGTGTGGGCTAAAGGAATATCAAATTCAAGTTGAAACTGGTTCCTGACTTTTGCAGCATTTTGAAGGGTGAATGTCACTGTAAATATAGTGTGACTCGGGTCACTTAACAAACCCTTGCCCAGAGGCCTCCACATCTGATTCCCTTTGTTTCTGGGCTGATGGCCCTGTGGAGTTTTTTGCTAAAGGAAGGGAGCCTTAGAGGACTGCACATTTCATTAAGAGCACAACAATCACACCACTAGTGAATAATTGTGAAATTTGTACCACGCATCTTACACTTGTGCCAAGTAGTCTCTGAGGGACGGCTCACTGAAAAGTCATGGCAGTGAAATGGGTGCATACACAGGAGGAAACCAAGACTTAGAGCTTAACACAAGCAGGGGCTTGCTTCCAGAACTTTTGGACTTCAGAGATGCTTAGCTCAAAGCATTTATCAATGCATTATGTTTTCTACAAGCTTCTGGGGGCAGCAAGGACCATGAGAAGAGAGAAGGAAGACCTGCCCTTTCTCCAAGATGTTCACAACCTTGACAGGATGAGAAGACCCAGACAGGAGTTCCAAAGTCAGATGACCAGGGCCCCTAGGAGAAGTCCAGTAACCCTTTCTGGAGGTTCAGAGAAAATCATGGCTGTGTCAGCCATGGACATCAGAAAGAAAGAAGTGGAAAACAGTACTCCATATCCATGGTTTCAACATCAGTGTATTCAGCCAACACAGGATAGAAACTCTTTGAAAAAAATAATATAGAACATGTATACTTTTTTATTGTCATTATTCAGTAACAAGCACAGTGTAACTATGCCATTTATTGGTATTAGGTATTATGAGTAATCTAGAGATAATTTCAGTGTATAGAAGAGGATAGTTGTAGGTTCTACGCAAATGATGCATCATGTTGTAGAAAGGACTTGAGTGCACATGTGAGTTTGGGTATTTGAGGCATTCCTGAAACCCATCCCCTTGGGTTTCATGCATATTTTTGGACAGAGAGGTAGAGCAGACAAGATTGCACCTGGAGGCTGCAGTGTGAGCAAAGATACAGGCAGCCATGTGAGCTACAGCTCAGTTCCTGAGCATATGTGAGCAGTGATGGAATGAATATAAGATGAGATCGAACCAATAGCTTAATGAGAAACAAATCCACTAAAAGCCAGTCTGCTAATTTTCTCTGCAAAATTTTATGCTTAAATGCAATTAAGATGGAAAAAATCTTATACTTTATCTTTTATGTCTTTGTTTTCACATGTATTTTTATACTAGATATTCTTGACAGGTCCTAGATCTGCAGCAATTCTAAGGTAGCTTAGTATACCTTTGGGGTCCTCTATATTTCTTCTTGGCTTTCTTCTTTGTCCTCAGAATTTAATGCCCACCTCTATTCATGCCCAGTACATCCTTTTCTCTACTCCATCCCTCCCTGTCCTAATGAGTGGTCTGATTATTAAACCCATAGGATAAATATTTTAGAGGTCATTTATTTTACCTCATCTGATGACTTTTAATGGCTTTTGACCCTCCACAACCTGTACCCTCTCCTCTGTTCAACATACACACACATAAACACACACACACACACACACACACACACACACACGAGATATCCTTAAATCAAAGGGATAAACTTTGTATTGTGGCCTCCTGGCCACTGCGAGTTGGTATTCCCAGCACCGCTGAAGTCATGATACCCAACAAAGCTGACTCTGGTTGCAAGCCTGGTTAGGGTTTTGTAGAAGGCTCTGTACTATGTCGTGAAACATTCCTTTCATTCTCAAATAAAATAAGCAAAGTGGCATGGGGGACAAAATGAGTCTGGATGTCTAGACGTGGGTTTAAGACATATGTAACTGGATCACTTACTAACTGTTTGACCTTTCACCTCTTTGTGCTCTAATTTCTATGTCTATGAAATGGGCTGAACCCATCTCTTTTATAGGCTTGTCATGAGGATCTAGTGGGAGAGAAAGCAAATGTGCTTTGTTAAAAGATCTTTGCCACAGAGAACATTTTGGGAGAGGAAAGAGGGTGTGTTTGCTTCCGAAAGGTTCAGAATAATAATTCTCTAGTCTTTGAAAATGAACTGAGAATCAGAAATGTTTCTGATTAGGTCTCTCAGAGGTGACTCACTTGTCAACTGAACTGAACCTGGTACCCTGAAAAGCAACAACACCAGCCTGCCCAAAATGTACCTGCCCGTATTTCAACTGTCAACACATCCTCTCCTCCACAGAAGCAGGTGAAGGTCGATGTGTCTTTCTCACACACATTTCTAGTAACACCTTGATTCATGAATGTTAAATGGAAAGAGGTAGGATTGGGAACAACTGGACTTCAAAAATAGCCTTAGGGAAATCAAGACTTGTTTTAACTTACTGTGTTCATGACTGATTCATGATTCTGAAAAGGGAAAAAAGAGTTTGATCAAAACTGTCACCAAATAGCTTCATTTTAAATTCCTTTGCTTTTTTTTTGAGCAGAAAGGAATGACTTCCTGATTGTGACTGTTGAAGCAGCCCTTTTGCCCAAGTATCATCACTAGTCACCTGCAGGCTGTGATTTTAGGAAGGTTCCTTGCCCCACTGACTCCTGAAATTCCACCTTAAGTGAAGAGGGTAATACACTGCTGCTTAGCGGTGCTTGTTTAAGACAGAAATCTGCATTTGTGGGCTACATGCATGATGCTTGGGCGAAAGAGGGCTTTCTAATGATGTTCTTTAGATTTCAACAGCCTAAGCAGAAAGCCTGTGGGGAAAGGCAAGGAGAGATACGGAACAAGGGATGGAGGGTGGAGGAGAGCTGCGTGTTCTGACTACTATCAAGGATAAAAGAAACAGCAACTAAAGGTACCAGTGGGGATAGACTGGGCAAGAAGGGCTTTCTTCACCATTTCAGGTGGCATGGTGACTACACAAGTCTCCCCTGGCTGCAGAGATGCTAACAGGGGCATGAACAGCTGCAGCAGCTAGAGGGGAAGAGGTGGGGCCCGCAAGCATGAGGACAGTGCCTTTCCTGCTGATTGGTGGGAGGGAAAACTGACCTACACAAGGGTAGGAGAGGGCAACAAGGAGCATTCTGGACAGTTTCAAGAATTCATGGCAGATGTTCCACCAGTTGTTCCACCAGTTTGGGTTCCCCTACGGTTCTAGGCTCTGTGCTGAGAGACAGGAAAGATGATGCATAGTTCGGCTCTTAAGGTTCTTAAAGAATATACACCCTGTTTGGCAAGAGAAGTGGACAATTGATATGTGCAGTTGTTGCTTACTGGGCATTATGGCTTGTGTCTAGATGTTGACCCAAAGCCTCACGTGGTCATAGTTAGGCCTTTTGGAAGTGGTTAGATCTAGGGCTTGTGCTGCTAGAATTGATTCATGGTGTGATGCTAGGTTTAAGGGTGTGAATGATTCCCACCCTATGGGGCTTGCCACTTGTCACTTACTTGTGCCTTACTACCTTTTGCCTTGTGTCTACCATGAACTGTTTCTCCTCTGAGATTCTTCTCTGCCATGCCACCCTGCCTTGAAGCCAGCCAAATATGGGAGAAATAAACTGAGCTAAATAAGCTTTCCCTCCTTTAACTTTGGGTGTTGGGTATTTTCTTTCAGCAAGGAGAACAGTAACTAAGACAGACAATAGTAAGAAAATACTGAATGAGGATGTAGAAGATCTGGCTTTTGGTCCTAGTAATTGTGTGTCCTTTGTTTGAGACTTAGCTTCCTTGTCTGTAAAATGGGAGTGCTGCTATATCTTGTCCTGTACACTTTACAGGATTGCTGAAGAACTAAGGACGGGAGAGACTTCTGATTGTTATTAACCTATCCACCTGCCTCTTTCCCCCCACCTTTCTCCCTTTTTCTCTTTTCCTTCCTTTCCTCCTCCTCTTCTCCCTCCCTCCTTTCCTTCCTTTGTTTTCTTAGGATCTGATATTCATAGATTTTCTTTGCTAGTATAAAACTATGGTGGGAAGGGGAGTATCATCTAGAGTAATCATCCATCCCCTTGGATTTGCCTTCCCATGAGTCTGTGTCTTGGAAGTGTTCAGTTCCTGGGAGAAACGCTAAATCAGAGGGGAAGCCCCGTAGGTGGATTATGCATCATGTACATGAACATGACTTCCCACAGGCTTATATTCAGGGTCAGTGACTGACCGAAAACTTCAAGGGTGGTGCTCCCTTCCTGCACTTGCCTTGATTTGGGGTGCCAGGGTCAGATAACATCTCTAAGTGTGAGCACTGACTTTGAGCCTTCCTGTATAGGTTTCAGATCTCACAGTGGAGAGTAAGTGAGCTTGTACCAACCAGAGGGGGGGTACCTTTTCCTAAAAGCTGATTCCTGTTCTTCAATCATCTTGAGCATGATGTTCTAGAAACTGACTATGGAGTCAGAGATATGGTTTGGGATTCTAGCATTTGGGATTCTAGCTGGATTACAAACTGGCCACATGACCCTGGATAAGTCTCAGTCCTTCATCTCTGGGCTGTGGTGTTCACATTAGTAAAGTGTTGGGAGCCTGCCAAACCTCTGGGCAAAATGTAGACAATGGGTGGCTCCGATCTGTCACCTTTTCAGGGACCTGCCTTTAATCAGCTGACCAGTTTACACATCCACCACATGGTACTCGCTGGACCAGAGAGTAACCTGTAGTGTGTAAGGTGAGGTGTGGAGCACTCTTGGAGTCCCCCTCCGGGGAACTGCTCCCCACCATCACCAATAAAATGGCCTTAATTTTTTTCCCATGAAATAAGGCCCCATTTTGTACAAAATAGAGCTTGTAAAGTGCCATTTTTAAAAGAAAAAAATTCCTATTCTGTCACAACCTGTGGGATATTTATGTTGTAATGAAAGAAAATGGAACTACAGTATAACTTACATTTTACAACCTGCATAATTATCAGATTTCACATACCATAAGTTTTCCTGTTCCCTCACATTTTAGACAGGTATAGAAATGGTTTTTTCTCTAACATTCGGAACATTACAGTGTGATGTTAAATTGTTGAGAGTGAAGGGTAGCAAAATCACTAACCCTTCACTCCCCAGGGCTACACCAGAGGCCATGAGATATCTTCTTTTGCCTTAAAAAGGAAACACAACTTCCAAAGTCCTTTATCCATGCCACGAAAATTAAACTGCTGTTATACAGAACTTATGGAAGTCTTGCCAGCTTTCTGCATTAACATAACCTTGCAAGTAATTCCTTGTGCTCGAACAAGATCTCTATGTGTTCAGTGGCCCCTCCTGTGCTCCTGTGCTCACACCAGCCTGGCAACGAATTCTTCAGGTAGAGAGGTTTGGTGGCAGATTAATGAGTTGTTTTCTTACTCCCAGGATTACCACTGTAAAGGGACAAGGTACCTATACCGTATATAATGCTTATTTCCACACACATCTGGCACAGTCACATTATGCCATAATTATGCCTTTTGCAGCCAGGATATCTGAAGAAAACCCTTCCCAGGGAAAAGGAGGCATGACCCCTCAAGCCCCTGAAATTCTCAGTGCCTCTGATTCTTCAGTTTAAATGAATCCCGAGGCCTGCTTCCCCCACGAAAGCCTGGGTTTGCACTTCATTTCTCTCAGCACCTTAGAATAATATTAGAACTCATTAAAATCAACTGAGGGCTCAAGGAGGGTTGCCTTCATTTAGGGGGAAACTTTTCCCCTGCACGGTTCTGGAAAATAGCACAATGCTGAGAGCGGATATTTTCCTGACTGGATTTCCTCTAACGGTTTCTCCACAGCACACTTGAGGTGCTTGCCTCCCAGACAGCAGGCCCAGGTGAATTCTTGAGACTAGCCACAGCAGGCTCAAAATGGCCTCAAATAATATTTATTGACTGCCTACCACGTGAAAAAGCCCTGCTACTTGTCTCTGTGAAGGTCCCTGAAGAAATGATTCCATGTGTCTCTGTGTTTCACCCAGTCTGGAGATGCCACAGAGCAGGCTATCTGGTTTCCACATCTGTGGAACAGAAATCCTGGGCTAAGATAGCTGCCAGCTGCACTCCTACTCTAAGCCCCGTGTCTCTGAAGTACTCAGATCCCATTGCTGATGCTGTGTAAGGGGCTCTCAAAACCTGCTGGGTCAGACCCTCATTCACATCCTGGCCTATCCAGCTGCCTCCTACTTCACATTTCCTGCTCCCACTGGGCCTGCCATGCTCCTGGCCTGGGGCTGTTGAGGCTATGTGCATATCCAAGTGAGAGCAGGTAACCAGTGGGCAAGGGCACGCAAGCCAGGGACCCAAGACACACCTGTTAGACCTGTTAGTGCAGCTACAAAGACTAAATTGGGCACCCAGTGGGGCAAAGACAAATGCCGAACAAACCTGAAGATAGATCCTAAGCATCTCTATGATTTTAGAAAGGTTGACTAGCACCCTTTTGCTGAATATCCTTCTCTGTGTTACAATAAGAGAAATAATAGTAAGAAATATTTGTTAAGTGCTATGTTTCAGGCACATTTTAAGGACCTTTTCTATAGTGCTCTTTCTAAAGATCCCTGATTTTTCCCATATTCTAAATGGGAAAACAGATGCATGGAGAGGTTAAGCTATTTGTCTGATATGACACAGCTACTAACAACCAGAGCTGGAATTTGAACCCAGGCATTGTGGCTCTAGAAGAGCACTGTCCAACAGAAATACAAAGCAAGTCATATAGGTAAATTTAAATTTTCTGGTGCCTACACTGAAAAATGAAAAGATACAGATGAAATTAATTTGAATAATATTTCATTTAACATTATATCCCAAACATTATCATTTGAACATAGAATCAGTACAAATAATTAATTAATTAATTAGGTATTATTTCATCTCCATATTTTAGAAATCTTAGTGGAATCTGTCTCAGAGGGAGCAGTGGGAGAAGAGGACTGAAAATAAATCAAGCTATGACATGAATGTGTCAATTTCTCTAAGTAAATGTAAATATTATGTACAGCAAATGTATGCCAATAATGTAAAGCTCTTCTCAGTTGGGAACAGCCACGTTTCAAGCGCTTACTAGCTATGCACAGCTGGTGGCCTCCCGTGCTGGACAGCGCAGGTCTAGAACACATGCCCTCTTCCTTACCTGAACAGCACCTGAAACGAAGGCCTTAGCATTTATTGAGAAGGCTGTGTAAGAAAGTGGCTGACACCTATTCAATCATGACATGTATTACTGTCCTCTCCGTTGTGCTGTTTGCTTAGTCATAATGCCCCTGCCTGCATCACCATGACTGCGTACACCTGATCAGATCTTTCCTGTCCTTTGAGGCTTTGTCACCTGGTCCTCCTCCAGGAAACCATCCTTGATGACCACAACAGACGGTAAACTCCTACCTGACTCATTTGTACTTACCCCTAGGTGGCGCTGTTAATGCTTAACTACTGTATATTCTGCCTTTACCTTTTTTCCTTCCTTTATTTCTCCAACTAAATTCTTTCTTTGAAAGCAGGTGCCCATTTACACATGGCTTCCTCACCATCCCTACAGCTCTAATTGTGGTCACTTCTAGGTCACTGAAATTGGATTCATTGATCAGGAATCCATTTGGCAGTTGTTTTCAACCCAAGGCCAAGGTTCTCTCCTCCAGGGCTGAAAAGACACTATGCCTCCCCTATTGCACCTGCCCATTCCCTAATTGAATGTCACAGGAGTATGCATTATATTACTTTCTGGTGGTGACCTGGATCACAGAGTGTTTCATCGCCAATAAAAAGGCAGAAGCAATGGGTTTTGGAGTCTAGGAGTCTAGAGATACTAGGAAGCTGGGTGTGACAGCTCATGTCCATAATCCCAGCACCTCAGGAGGCTGAGTTGAAAGGACCGCAAGTGTAGGGCCAGGCCTGGAAAATTAGCAAGACCTCGTGTGTGTCCGTGCGTTCATATGTGTGTGTGTGTGTGTGTGTGTGTGTGTGTGTGAGAGAGAGAGAGAGAGAGAGAGAGAGAGAGAGAGAGGTCATCCAAGGAGCAAGAGAACAAGACATTAATCATGGCAGCCAGTGGGGGCACTTAAAAATTTCCCTGGGATTTGGAGCTCACTATTCCTCACCCTCTCACCCCAGTTCTGCTCTTGTTTCAGTGCTAGAGGGATGAAGACAACCAAGCCCTATCCCTACTCCAGAGGATAACAGTCTGACAGGGGATGCCACATAGGAGGGAGGAGTCCCTGGAGAGGAAGTCTGGAAGCCCAAGTTTGTTAATCAGTGACAAAACAGATATGAATGTGACTTGGACGGATGATATCCCTTCCTGGAGGTCAGGCTAACTCACCTACACACTGAAGGGAGTTTTGTCTAAAAGTTCTTTCCACCTCAAAAGCACCCCGAGTATTAATGAACTGAGATGCACAAAGTAAGTTCAGAATGCAAAACATGTGGGAAGAGAAGTTTAAGCTGCCAAACTTCATGATGCCAAAATTGAGTAGATTCTGGGTAAAGTTTGGTGACTATGGGTCATAAAGCTTGGAATTTCACATCTCGTTAAAGAACCCAGCTTTTTCATTGTTTGCAGAAGCCCTTAGATTTATGTACTTTGGAACCTACTGGCCTTTGGGAAAGAGGAGAGTGATTTCTTTTAAAAAGAAGTAAATATCATCATGACTGCTTATGTGAAGAACTCCACCTTGAATTTGAATTTAGAAGCATTAAAAGACTTTTTTTTCTGGAAAGAAAAAAAAAACCATTACTTTCCTGATTTAGACCATTTGTGCTTAATTAAGTATCCCCACAGCACACAGGTAGGTGAACTTTCAGCTAACCAGAGGAAGAAAAAATAAATTCATTAAGGTGTTAGTTATGTGTCTGGGCATGGTGGCATACTTCCCATGATTCTAGCACCCTAGGAGGCTGAGGCAGGAGAATTTCAAGTCTTGAGTCCAACCTGGCAGTTTAGCAATTTTGGGACTCTTCCTCAAAATTTGCAAAACTTAAAAATTAAAACATGCTGGGGTTGTAGATCAGTGTGAAGGTGCTGAGTACAATTCTCCAGTACAGCAAAGAAAGAAAGAAAGAAAGAAAGAAAGAAAGAAAGAAAGAAAGAAAGAAAGAAAGAAAGAAAAAAGAAAGAAAGAAAGAAAGAAAGAAAGAAAGAAAGAAAGAAATGTTAGCCTCTATAACAGAAAAGTTCCTTTGAGTGAGGTGTAAAGCATGGCAGAAAGACTCAGTGAGGACAGCCACATGAAGTCATACATCACTCAAAGACTGGGAATTGTTTTGAGACCCATGTACTAGATATGTTGAGCAGATTTCATAGAGTACCTGCAGAAACGTACATGGTATAGCCTGCTACACACCTAGGCTATCTTGTAATCATCATATATATGTCTCATATCTGACAGATATGCAGCATGTGACTGTAGCTTGTTTGGTGAGTATAAGCCCGTCAGGCTGTGTGAGTTGTTTTTCTGTGCAGTAGGTGCCATGCCTAGAATAGTTATACCTTCCTCAGGAGACGAGTTAGTCCCTTGAATGAACTAGTAAAATCCTTGTGGTCCTGCAGGTCAGTGGGCTAGCAAAGATTAGCTCTGCTCTCCATCTCTCCTGAATTTCTCAGGGAAACTGAGTCATGAACTCATACCATTAACATAGAAGGAGAGGTTCAGTGTCCGGATTATTCAGGTCTTTCCAGTGTTGAGAAGACAGTCAGAAGTTTCCTGATTGTAACTGCTTCATGGAGCCTATTTGTCTACAGATACGTAGCTCACCCTCCTCACTGAAGCACAAGACTGTTGTGTCAAATGTACTAAAAACCACACCTCTAAGTGAGTGTCCACCTACTTCAAAGTAGTCCTCTCAAGAAGCACCCACTTCTTTTCCGAAGCTGCTTTCACTGCCAATCACAACATTAATGGAACTCCTCTTTGGGGACTGCCAGCGTGTGAGTCCTGCAAGAAAATCAATCTAAATAGCAACTCCAGAGCTGGAGGGATCCAATCCCATTAAAAGCACATTTGCCTTTGATTCAGTTGACTATGCTTTTATTTAATCTGTGCTCACATATAAATGTTTGATCAGAAAGCCGTCCTCCTTGTTTTGGTCAGGTTATTTACGTGCAACAGGGAGGTCTGTGCAGTTGCTTTAGATGTTATTAGCTGAGGGCAGAGACCAGACTTTCAGCACTAATGACAGTATCATACATAACCCCCCTATCTGCAGTTTACTTAGGACCACCAACCACAGTTCTTATTTTTTTCCTACTCATTACTCCAAGAACAAGATGTATGTGCAAAGGCTGAACTTCAAAAAGCATACAAACTAAGCTACAGGTATAAGAAAATGTTTACTCCTATTGATTTTGGGTTAGGAATTTGTTTCCTTTCTTAAATTAACTTTTTATTGATCACTCCTATGACCTTAACCACTGTGAGTCTGCTGGCCTTCTTCCATCAGAAAGAAATGGTTTTGATATTTATTTCCCCTTCGAGTAGTGCAGGGAAAGCCTGATCATGGCCTTTCGTGAACCAGCGGGCTCAAAGGAAAGTAAATATTTATAGCACAGTGCTCAAAACTTCGCCCAGGCTAAGTTCTTGGACCTGCCCTAACCAGGCAGGGGACCCCCTGTGTTTCTCGTAGGAGGCTCACTTGGTTTGGATGCCTGTAGAATCTCTGAGAGACTTCTGATCTCTGAAGCACATGCGGTGGTTCTCAGCTGGTTCATGTTTATAATCCCAGGACTTGGAAGGCTGAGGTGGGAGGATCACAGCAAATTCAAGGCCAACCTGGCCTACGTAATGAGTTCAAGGCCAGCCTGGACTACATGTGAGATCCTGTCTCAAAAACAAAGTATAACAAAACAAAACAAAGCAAAAAACAAAAACAAAAAACCCCACAACAAAACCAAAAACCAAAAACAATGGTTCTCAAACGTGTGTGTGTGTGTGTGTGTGTGTGTATGTGTATCTGTGCTCACACGCATCACAATTCTTAACAGGGTTGGCTAAAAACACAATGTGCCAAGTCTCCTAGTGCCTGAGTTTCTGATTCAATAGGTGGACCGGGGAATGTGCCTTTCTAGCAAGTTTCTCAGTGATGTTCATGTAGCCCATTCTGGGGCCACACTTTGAAACCATTCTTTTAATTTGTTCTTATAGCCAGAAGTCCTGCGTCTGTGACACAGACTTTGGACCTCATTCAAATCACCTCCCTCTGCATCTCAGTTTCTTCATCCTCATATTGGAAATGATATAGGATTCATAAGACTGTTGAGAATTAGTGTGTAAATGCTAGGCACAAAGTGCCCCCAGCTCCTTGCTGTGCAGTCGCTGTGAGGAAGTCCCCTCTCCTGGCAGCCAATTGTTTCCCTTTTTTCAAGTTAGTGAATGCTTTTGGGCCTGGTTGAATGTGTCATCCTGAGTAATTAACAGACATGAAAATGAGGGTCTACTAAAAATACATAGCTTCAGACCAAAAATACTCCTTGAAATTAAATTGATTCTCAAGGGCTATTGGCAACTCCCAACTTGTTGGTAAATCCTTCCCTCTCCCTCCAGGCCATGATTTCCTCACCTCTAAAGTGCTGGATTTGACCTTGGCCTGTGTGCAAGGATGATTTTCTGTCTCAGGGATTTCTTCTTTCTCTGATGAGAACAGATTTCTGTGATTTAGAACTCAGGCACTTCTTTCCCAAAGTTTGTTAAAGTAAGGATGAAAAATATGTTTCTCATATTTATTCACTTACTTTTTTATTTTAAAGAGAAAAAACAAAAACAAAGATACAGCATTTCAAAACAAGACAGTAGGAGGGTAACAATGGTTAATGCATTGTGTGTTTTTATCTTCAAAGTAGTTGCTCATATCACAAGATATATAAACTGCTCAGCTTTTTAATCTGGGCTGCTGCACAAAAAGGTACAACAGCTAAAAAATAACTGGATCTCCACAAAATGTTCCATTCAGGAATAAAATTACATCTGTTATTTTATAGTGACATCTAGTGGCTTTTCCTTATCAAAGAATAAGATATGCATTTTTATTGTCCATCCTAAACTCTCTGCGTTCTTTTGATAATCTCTTATTAATTCCTTACTTTTATGCTAGACAAGGGGCCAAGGCAAGAGAAGCTTCCATTAATAAATGATGCAAATTCTCTACCCTCCCAGAGCTCAAAGACCAGTAGAAAAGGTATAAAAATCACTAGACATCAATAACATATTGTGATAAACTTTACAATTGGAGAATACCAAGGGAGTAGGTGCAGAGAAGGGGGAGTTTATTTCACCCAAGAAAGTAGAGGAAAGCTTCATGGAGGAGACAATGATTTAGTAGCATATTGAAGTAGTTTGCCAGGTTAACTATGAAGAACAGAGAGTCCGCTCTAAAGAGGTGGCCTAGAGGTTGCATAGATGTGAAGCAAATTCACTGTGCACTAGTTGCCAATTTATGTGAGCTCCATGAGAGAGACACATGTGTCCCAAGGTACATGAAGAGAATGTAGTGTTCACAGATAGGCAGCAAGGGAGAAGAGCAGCCTAGAATCCACTATAAGATGTTCCCCTAAGCTTCAGGAAAGTATCCAATGTATAGAGGCCCAGCTGTGCAGAGCCCACAGGTCCCACAGATGAGGATTCTTAATGGCAGCCCTGGGCAGTGTGCCTCACTTGGAAAAGCTTTGAAGGACACTGTGCTCCTCGGGAAGAAAGAAATAAAGCCTAGGCTCTCCTGGGCAGTTGCTGTCTAACTCCAGATATTAAACACTCCCTCCCAAATTCTGAGGTTTCTGAAGAACAGGACTAAGGCCCAGGCTGTATCAGGCAATTCCTCCCTCTCCCTGGATACTGCATTTCCAGCACATTCTAAAATTATCCTTAATAGCTGCCAGCAAGAAAGCTGGGAAAACTGGGTCAACCCAAGGCCACCTGGAAAACCGCTCTGCAGTAGAAGGTGACAGACCTTTCACTGTGTTGTGCCCACATAGGCACCAGGGGCAAATAGATGCGCTGAGGAATCAGTCATTAAATTAACCCAGGTGTCTCATGGAGAGACCTGACTTCCATTCTAAATTGTGAAACCTAGTTATTTTAATGAGATGCCATGTTTGGTCACAAGATAATCCTGTCCAATTCCTACTAACTGAAATGGTCTCCCCATGATTTTCCTGGGGTTTCACCTGCCTTGCTCATTTAAAATTAAATCAGTCCATTACGGAGCACTCTTCAACTTTATGTCAACCTTAGGGGAGATTTCTAGCAACTGCCATGGATCCGTTCATGGCTGCATATTATTCCGTGTTGATCAATGCCTGGATGCAGGAATTGCCAACCAGACAAGAAAGCATAGTGAAGATACTGGGCAGCTATAATCAAAATCCAAGTGCACTTCCACAGCTCATACTTCCTCTAACCAGGGAGAATTGGCAGGGCCGCAAATAACCTGCATCAGTCTAGGACAGTGTACACTGGGTTTCAGAATTTGGTATAAAGTGAAAGAATGACACCGTTTCCTCTACTGGATGTCAGTGGTGTAGCGTGGCTGCCTGAGGTCCATGGAATGTGAGGCCACGTGAAGATAAATAGTGTCAAGATGGGGCAGATGATAGGCTGTCCCTGCTTGTACTCATCTGATCATACCTGGAAGGCCACGTTCCAGGAACATGGATGTCAATGGAGGCACACAACTGGAAGCGAGGGACCTTGAAGCGGTGTACAGAATGGTTGAAAGTCATAGTTAGCATAAAGAAGAAAGCCTAGGTATACAGCAGTGCTGTCTTCAGATCTCCAAAGCCACACAAGTAGAGTGATAAACAGATCCCTAAGTAAGGCCTTGTGCTCTGGAACTACCGGATTTTGCTGGTCACTCTTTATCTTTCTCTTAAGCCCAGTCTCCTCTCAGAGTCCCTCCAGCTGTCCACTTGGATGTCTCATCGGTTTCCTCAAACCTTCCTCCAGAAACCTTGGAAGCATCTTGGGCTTCACTGTCCTCTGTTCATTTTGTCACTAAATCTGGTTTCTGCCTCCTATGTATTTCACCAGGCTGCCGCATCTCCTCTTCCTGCCTTGTCTTCTGCAGTAGCCTCTAAATGTCCCTAATTCCATTGCCGCGCATTGTACATAAAGATCTTTCCTCATTGTGCTGCTCCTCTGCCTAAAACCCTTTAAAAGTCTCCTTTTTTGCCTGATTAATGCGTTTAAAATTTCATTTTAATTGACATAAGCTATGTAATTGTACAAATTTATGAGGCATAGTGTAATAATTTGATGGAGGTATATAAATTCTTTAAGGTGGTCTTTGAGGCCTTGCATAATCAGACCCTTAACTGTGTGTCCCTCTTCAGCTCCTCAAGGGATCCTTAATGCCATTCTCTCCCATATTTACAATGGGCTGGCTGGTTTCTCAGTGCCTTTGCTTATGCTGCTCCTTTTGTCTCGTACTCTTTTCTTTCTTTTTGCCTTAAAAAAAAGCTACCTAAAACCCTTCCCTATCTTTAGGCTAGGGCTAGGCATAAGACCCTTATAAGGGAATTTCCTCACCCTCTGTGCTCCAGTCATTGGTCATATATTCCATTGGGCCACTTCCCTTGGCTTGCCATGCCTTAACCCTGTCTCAGCCCCAGCAAGCACACATTAGAGGCTGAGGGGCAGCAAGTCATAAACTGCACCACTCTGGCCTAACCTGGAAGAGTATGCCTGTGTCCTGTGTCTGGTGTCCCTAAATGTGCCCATGCTCCCATCACATTGAGCTTTCACATTCTGTGTTGTTCTGCTATTTCCTTGCAAACCTCTACCTCCAGAGTGAGGAGCAGCCTTGGTCCTATATCCAAAGAAACCTCAAGGCTTTATCCTTACCTGCCTTCCCACTCCAGCACACCCATGTCATTCCGAAGGCCACGAACACCGTAGACCTTCCCCTCCCTTCGTGCATCCTTCTTCCACCCACGAGCTCGTGTTTCCCAGCAGCATCAAGGGCTCTTGAGGTCGTCTGGGCCCCTGTCACTATTTTCCTTAGAAGAAAGTGGCTGTTTAACTCATGGAATCTCTAGAGGTATAGTCACATGAGTCTAGGTAGCCATCACCCAGGCAGTGTGTGTGTGTGTGCGCGTGCATGTGTGTGTGTGTGTGTGATCGAGAGTGTCCATATTGAGCTGTTGTAGTCTCCTATGGCCATTTGGCAGCATTAAGGTTGAAAGCGTACTGGGTCACATACATCCCTAACATTAGAGGCTGTCTCAGTATCTGCCTCTCTCTCTCCGTGTTGCTTCCCTCTTTCCACTCCTACTTTTGATATTCATTCATTTATTCAGAACATATTTATCAAACCTTGAGGACGTTCAGTATGAAGCCTGGCCATACCAGTACACATGTGTAAGTCTGATGCTTATAAAACATTGACTCTGATGCTAGCAAGTGGTTAGGATCTGTGTGGTCTGAAAGGCGAGGATGAGTTTTTAGGAGTTGCACTGCAGCACTCTAAGCTGTACCAGAAGAGGTCACTGTAGGCTTACACCAGTAAAATAAATTAGGGCAGGAGGTCCACAGCTAAAGCATGAAGGAGACTCCATTACGGAAGTTTCAGTCACTCAGCAGCCTTACATTACAGGGCATGCGTGGAAAACCTGGTTAAAAGGTTAATCCAGATGGGTCACTGAACTAGATGAATTTCTTTTTCTCCAATAATTAGACTAATTACCACTACACTATCCTCAGGCCTATCATAAATGCTTGATAAATATGTGCAGAATGAATGAATGAATGGATGAATGAATGAATAATGAATAAAAGAATGAATGAATACCGAAAGTAGGAGTGGGAGGAGGGAGCCTGTGCATACAGTAGCCATCTTCATTGGTGAAAGGCACAGGAAAACAAACGCTGCTACTCTTTAGCAAGCTTTCTTCACATAGATGAATTTTAGTAACACCATAAAGGTCAAGTTCTAGAAGTACAGAGATAAATGAAGGTGCTCTTGCCCCCTCCTCATCCTGTCTCACATTCTTCTGTGCTCAATGTTTACTTATTCCCAAAAATGTGCAAAGGTTTTTTTTTTTTAATATCACCTTCCTGTTATTTTTTTGCAGTGCACTTGGATTATCACACAGAGTTTTTTTGTGTGCGTTGACACATGTCCCCATCTCTCTCCTTCCTCTTCCCCAGTACAGTTGACTGAAAAGTGGTTAAAGGAGTCTGCAAGATTCTGAGGGTGCTAGACAAAGGTGAAAACTGGAATGAATGGGAAGAGGGCTGTAGAAATATAGGGCGAAGTCCTTGTTTTAGAAAACAGTTTAAATGAAAATGCAAATGAGTAACTGTAACTTAGTATGGAATGTGTTTTAGCAAAGACTATGTATGGAAGCACTATAGCAACAGAGGAAAAAAATGACAGCAATAAGGGAAAGAGATTTTTCTCAAAGGAGAGGTGGGACTTGGACTGAGACTTGAAGGGTGAGTAGAATTTTCCAATAGAAGAACGAAGTCTATGCCAGGTAGAAGTCTATGCCGTGCAGGGAGTAGAGGCATAGAAGATAGATCCCAGGAGGCTTGAGATATTGCAAACCCAATAATTGAAAGAAATGTTCCACAGGGGACATTCAGCCAACCAGGAGGCTAAGAGAGTTCTCTCTGGCTCCTTGTATGCATATAGGGAACCAGCCCCTCAGATGGGGATGGATAAACTTCACACAAGCTGAAGCTGTCCCCCTGTTTTCCTGTAAGAAGGTCATGCCAACATTCAGTGTTTGCTGCTGTTTTCCTTTCACAATATATCCTTCAGTGACCTCATTCATCATCTTTTGCCTCTGAATTGAAATTCATTTCTCATGAAAAGCACAACCAGGAGGTCTTTTTTTCTCATAGAGTATCTGGGATCATAGACCTTTGACATTTCTGGGGTATGGGGTGTATGTGTGTGTGTGTGTCTGTATGTACGTACACTTGCTGTGTATGGGTGTTAGCATGTCACTCTGTGGCTTGAATATTTGCTAGCCTGTTATTCGAGTAAAGAACTTTATTTGGAGATAAAAATGAAAGATAAACATACAACAAAGTCTCCACAGTTGCTTGCATCCATATGCTGTCCTTTTAGTGGGTAAAGAAAAGGGATATTTTGGAGCCAATAGACTTAACTTTCCTCTCCTGGGAATATTGCTGTAGCAGCAAAGATTCAGACTAAGGTAGTTGTCTCCATACATACCATTGACAGCCACCATGTCTGTTTCAGTCTGTGACTAACCACAATGTTTATTTCTGGAAGCCCTGGGTGGCTCTGCAAATCTGTACATTCCATTTCCATAATGTATGAGCTGTGGTATTGTGACTGCAACCAGAATCAAGAGTTATTATGTCAGACACTCCTTCAATGCAATTTGGATTTTTAATAAGATTTTAAGATTCGAATGGAGACTGGGAAATGATTGTGTATATTTAACAAGAAGGGTTAGAATTAGAGCTCATTTGTCATTTATCCATTTCATATCAATAAGTTGTTACCTTTCATGGAGTCTTCATTTCGTGATCAGTTAATGGAGGTTTAGGGTGGAGAATGTGAAATAAAATGGCTGCCTTCTGAGCCACTGATATAAAATGGCTGGAGAGGGAGGAGAAGAAAAGGGGAGGAGAAAATAGGAGTGAACAATGACAAGGCCAGTGTCTTGAGTCTGTAATTTTTTTATTTACCTATTTTAGCTACAGTGTCAGCAAGTTGGGTGGAGGACTTCTCTATCTGATCAGGCTTGTGGAATTTAGAAGGGGAACTGCAGCACAGTTCACAAGACAAATGCCACCAGATCCTTGTCATTCCCTCTTTGCTTTCTTTACTGGCCAGTGAGCATCACATATGTCATGTACCTCCTGGACTCCACTCTGTCACCCACATCTCTGATTCTTGGTCCCTGTGCTTTATTCACAGGAACTTCCACTACATCACCATTCTCCGAGATCCAGTGTCCCGGTACTTGAGTGAGTGGAGGCATGTCCAGAGAGGGGCGACCTGGAAAGCATCCCTGCACGTCTGTGACGGAAGGCCCCCAACCTCGGAAGAGCTGCCCAGCTGCTATACTGGTGATGACTGGTCTGGCTGCCCCTTGAAAGAGTTCATGGACTGCCCCTATAATTTGGCCAACAACCGCCAGGTGCGCATGCTCTCTGATCTGACCCTCGTAGGCTGCTACAACCTCTCCGTCATGCCGGAAAAGCAGAGAAACAAGGTCCTTCTGGAAAGCGCCAAGTCCAACTTGAAGCACATGGCTTTCTTCGGCCTCACTGAGTTTCAGCGGAAAACCCAGTATCTGTTTGAGAAGACCTTCAATATGAACTTTATCTCACCTTTTACCCAATATAATACCACTAGAGCCTCTAGTGTAGAGATCAATGAGGATATCCAAAAGCGTATCGAGAGACTGAATTTTCTGGATATGGAGTTGTACAGTTATGCAAAAGACCTGTTTTTGCAAAGGTATCAGTTTATGAGGCAGAAAGAGCATCAGGAGGCCAGGCGGAAGCGTCAGGAGCAACACAAATTTCTGAAGGGAAGGTTCCTCCAGACCCATTTCCAGAGCCCGCGCCTGAGCCAGAGCCAGAATCCAAGTCAGAATCAGAGTCAGAACCCAAATGCCAATGCAAATCAGAGTCTGCCTCAGAATCTGATTCAAAATCTGACTCAGAACTCGAGTCAGAATTTGAGCCAGAGGGACAGCCGGTCAAACCAGAAACAGAACCCAGGCCAGAAAGAGAATGATAGCAGCAGCAGCAGCAGCAGCAGCAGCAATGGCACCAATGACTACATAGGCAGTGTAGAGAAATGGCGTTAAGAGGCTCTGAGAGGCCCATGCTCACATCTCCCAAAGCGCCACCCCAAACATGGCATCTCTTAAAAGATAAAAATATCCCAACACATCCTGCTTCCTTAATTTTGGAAGTTAAAAAAAGTTTAGATGTTGCCTTTACAGTTGCCTTTCAATGAAATGCTACACCGTGAGTGGGTGAAACAAATCTCCATATGTAATTAAATTGTCTTTTTAAAGGGGGTTGGGCTATTTATGAAATCCAAAAGCCAAACCAGACTCACCAGAAATTGCTTTTTAGATATTTTAAGAAGTTCTTAAATTAGGAATGAAAACATAAAATGTGGCCATTTAGCTTATGGATAAGAGGCGAACTTTAAAAGATGTTCCATGCACTGTTAAAACTCAGTCTTGGAAACAAAATATTCCCCCTGGCTTAATAGAGCATAAACATCAAATGAAATGCAAAACCTTTTATTTTCTTCTGATTTTTACAAGGGACCTATTTGAGCACAATACCAATTGATGATACATTTTACCCAACTGTAGACAGTAAGGAATTCCTCTCCTAAACGTGGATGATTTTATGTAAAAATATTTGCCTTTAAAGTAGTACAGGGCTCATA
This sequence comes from Hydrochoerus hydrochaeris, assembly GCA_004027455.1. Taxonomy (NCBI): domain Eukaryota; kingdom Metazoa; phylum Chordata; class Mammalia; order Rodentia; family Hydrochaeridae; genus Hydrochoerus; species Hydrochoerus hydrochaeris. The sequence continues at coordinate 286,559 of PVLA01000492.1, forward strand.
TCTTGTAAATTAAGAGATCTTTAAAATTTTAAGCTTTTTCTACCTTTTACTGTTTAAAGGTTTTAAACAGGGTCTAACTTATACTAAACAAAGCCTATTTTTTTCCAAATGAAATACCAGTGTTAAGATCTAATTTTCAGATGCTTTCAGGGCACTGTAATTTCAACAATTCTAGAATCTCTTTGGCGCTGCTTCTCATTCACTTTAAGGCTTCTCCGAGCTATGCTCATTCCAAATGAGCCCATGTATACAATCTTCATCATCTAAATGGTGTGCTGCTGAATTTGTTGTGATATATAATCCTGGATTAAAGTCAGGACTTTCTTTCTATAGAATTGTCTTATCAATATTTGTGTAGTGAGGTCCCTATCAAGCAACTTTTGAACAGGATAATGTGTCTACAAATATTGCTGAAGTTCTTCTCGATCAGGTGGAATCACAGCTGAATGTGAACTGTTATTTACTTTTTGTACATCTTTATTGTAATGTTTCCAGTTTGGCTAGCTATTTCTGGCCCACTGGTTCTTTTTTGTGTGTGTGATGAAAAAATTTGTAGACAATTATGAGTGAAGAAAATTGCTAGGACAAGTACTAGGATGGCCAGAGTTATTCAGTAACACTAAAAGCTTTCTTGATACTTTGGGTTAACCTTTCTGTATGGTTCTTGTTTATGAAATAACAAAAATAGAGAGTATTGTGCAGGGAAATATCAGAACATATACTTTGAGGAAAGTAATTTGGTAGTGTAAGTCTATGTAAAAGTTCTTTTATGATATCAATTATGAATTGAGCAGAGTCAACGAAGCAGTTCCTATGGTATATAGATTTTGCTACATTTTCAAAAGAACTCACACTACCCCCAACCACCAATCAGCCAAAGTAACTGGAAATGGTATTTAAAATTTAAAATGTGACATCTTAAAACTGTGACTGTAAAGTCCTATCTTGTACAGTCTGCTCACATGCATGATCTAGTTTCATCAGTAATAATATGGCCACAAGCTGAGGAAGAAGCTGAGTATTTGAGCTTAAAATGGATTTCCTTAACTCTGAGCCTGTATCAATATGTGTAGCTTTTGTTTTGTCTGATAGTATTGCAGTCCTGGGAAGTCTGAAACCTAAAAACCTGGAAAGAAACACACACACACACACACACACACACAAGCCTTGAAGTCAAAGTGTTTTAGCGTGAAACTATTTTGTGTACCTTGTGTTTTTAAAATATTCTGTAGATCACTATGGTATTTCATTTTGTTACTTTTAATTGAAAACGTTTCCTCTTAAAACTGACAGATAGTGTTAGAAAGCAGGATGAGGTCTGAGCCAGTGGAAAAACTTTGTTACAGAAAAAAATATCTGTGTTATTGCTGTGGTATGCATGGTTTGCAGAGATTAAGTGCATCTCTGTCTATACTGACTATTGTACATAGGGGTGTTCTCAGCATATATGTTTGTCACCATCGTGTAAATCCTATGATTTAAACTGTAAACATTTGTCCAATGGTGTAGCTTAACAGATGATTCACTGATTTTGTGTAATTTAACAATAAATATGAAATAAAATTTAAATAATAGGCTATGAGTCATTTTATGATTTCAAACTTTGTTGATACTAGTCAGTCTCACATCACAGACCAGGTAAGAGAATGAAAAGTCTCGTTCTAATCCCCAATATTAAAATGGCTTTAATTTGGGGTGCTTCTTTCTGGGAGTCCATGTTTTGAATAAAAGAAAATTGTCCATAAAATACAAGGTTTGCTGTACAAACCAAGTATGCACATGCTTAAATTTAAAAGTTACTAAAGTAGATGCTTTCATATTTAAAAACATGTGGAATGGAAGAATAGCACTCTCAATTTCCTGTGTGTCCCTTCTGTTAACAATGTAGCAGTTAAAGTATGCCTGAAAATTTTGGAATTTATAGTCCTGAGCACAATTCGTTATACTTATGATCTGTGCATGCATGTTTTTTCAAGCTCTTGTGCTAGGACCATGTATGGAGCTGGTTTGTGTTTGCTTGTTTCCAAAGATACTTTGGAGAGAGAGAGAGAGAGAGAGAGAGAGAGAGAGAGAGAGAGAGAGAGAGAGATTGAGATTATAATCCAGTATGGCCAATGTATGTAAAATCTAAAAGTGTACCTTGATTTAATATAATAGTCTTATGCATTTTATATGGTTTTTTTGGCCTGTTAGCCTTCCTTCTCACTTGTCCTCAGAAAGAATTAAGCTAAGCAAACAAAAACTGGATGATTTGTAGAAAACACTAACAAGAAATATAGGATATATTGACTCCCAATATAACCCCTTGGGACTTAGAATTGTAATCTTTTATATGGTGAGAAGCAAGAAACCTCATGCTTTTGATTGTCAAAAGAATTTGGACCACACCTTAAAAATTCCAAAGTACAACACTCAGACCTTCACAAGTGTGTAAAGCCCTGAAAAGGTCAGGAGACACTAGCCTGAAAGTGAAGCATATCAGCTGTTTTTCAGCTTACAAGGCACTGCTCGGAAAAACCAGATCAGGGGTCCAGACACAACTGGCCTGGAGCCAGTTTGCCCTCTTTCTGCTTCTGTAAATACTGTTATCAGCACACCTTACTGCCTAGTTCTTTGCATATTTTCGCTGGCTGCTCTCAAGCTGTACCAGCAAGAATAGTTGAAACAGGGATCCTATGACTGGAAAAACCTAAATTAGTTCTTATCTTGAATTTGGAGACAAGTTTAGTCAGTTCTAAAACTAGATGACCAAATGAGATTTGCAAAATATTGAAAAATTAGCAGTTTCGCAGAATTTAAGAAAACAGAGAGATGTGATTCAAATGACAAGCTCCCTAAGATCCCAGGGCCACAAACTACACGTATGGAGTACTTGCCCTTGAAAGATGCTCCATTAGTTCTGAGAGTGAGGAGAAGCTGAACTTTCTCTCAGGATTGAGGAGATCCAAGGCAAATGCTGTGTCAGCGTGAGTGAAAGCTTAAACAATTCTTCAGCAGGCTCAAATACTTGATGTCTACCAGGTCCTTGAGTGTGCAGGTGTGTTTGATCGTGGGTTTATAAGAATGAAAACTATGTAGGTGCATAAAATAAAAAATGAAATTACCTATATAACCCCTGTGCCCCCAAAGTAACTACTTGCCTTAGTCACATTCAAATCTAATATGTCTCACACGCAGACACAACTGCGAGTAATATTTATAGAAAAGATGAAACCATATTGTTCTCAGGTTTTTGAGTTCTGTATTAAGACATGTCTGCAGCACGTACTGTTTACACTGTGTGTGTGGATTGTGTGTATGTACGCCATACACCTTAATTCCTCTTCTCATCCCTTCTCCTCCCCTCCACCTCTTGGGCCCCTTCAATGATCTCTCCGCTATCATCCTAACTTTTTTCTTTTTTACTCAATTTTCTTTCTAATGTTGATTGATTAATTGATTGCAGTGTTAGCGATGAAATCCAGGGTCTTCCATAATATAGGCAAATGCTCTTTACTGAGCTCTATCTCCAGTCCTCAGTTTCCTTCCTTGAAAATCTCAATGGTGTGTCATGATTTTTCTTCCAAAAGAGGAATATAGTGGGGTGTTGACCGGACCACTCAGCCCAACTGCTCTTGGTGTAAGAGGCTGAGAGCAAAGATTCTAGATACTTCCTGGACTTCAAGCCAAATTCCACCAAGCACTTGCTCTATGACCTTGGGAAAATCATTAACGTCCTCATGTCTCAGCTTCCCCTTCTGTAAATAGAGAAAATGAGACCTAGACAGTCAGATGGTAATTGTGAAAATTAAACAAGTTTATAAAGCACATAGCAGTAAATTGAGATGCAGTAAATCTTACATGTCTGATAGTTATCATTTTTACTGTTATTAGCAGGAAGCCTAGCTGTCTGCTGAATTCCCATGTCTTCAGAAAGGACAGACTCTAGTTATATCAAATAATTAAAATATTGGCAAGAAAATAAGCAAAAAATGGAATATATTCTACTGCTACCAACGTTTTAAAAGATTTTCTAAAAAATAAGTAAATATATTTCAAATGTCACACCATTAAATGTATAAGTATCTTTCCTAAGAATTGCTTCGGAGCTGTGAATGTAGCCAGTGACAGAAGTATTCTGAAAGTTCTAATCTACAAAATGCCAAGTGAGTCACAGCTCTTCTCTCTAGCAGTAAAAGTGCATCATCTAATAGCCCAGGCTGACTTGGGACTTACTTTATCACACATTAGGAAAGATGACTCACTTCCAGCCCCCTTCCTTCCCCGCCCATGTCTCCACCCAGCACCATCAGAGCACAGTCCTGTCTGTCTGATGAGATACGGGAGTCCCAAAGGTCTAGTCGCCTCTATCACAGGTCTGGCCTGTGGCCTGGAATCCCCATATCCTACCTATGGGTGAAAGTGGCATGATCGGAGGAACCTATTAAAATGCATATATGCCACCAAGCAAGGAGAAGGCAGAGTAATGCATTAAAAGTTAACACATACTAGTTTATGAGATTACCAGTCATGAAGGGCCCTCAGGGAAAGGGACACACAGGCCTTGTGAATTAAACTAGCTCATTTCAATTTTTGTAAGAAAAGAAAAGAAAATGAATGTTTGCTTCTATCCTGTTTGTGTTTTCAGATTTCAGCCTCATTGCCTTAAGGGTAGGATAAGGTTCAAAAATCCTCATCAAATTTCAGAGTTGTATAAATTCTATTCTCATGATGTCTGGTTAGATCTTGTGACTTCATGACTATTGGTAAGATTTAATGATGCCTAACTGGGCTAAGAAAAGTTGAACTGCATTTGTATCTTAAACATGCTCTATTGGATTTCATGTGACTTAAGACCTTTGTGAAACTGTAACCTCACAAGAACACACCATGCTACGTTTTGAATAGAACTAGCCACCAAATACAGCCAGCCCTAAACAACCTTCCCATGGATTAACCCAAAGCACCAAATATGTGGTATTCTCAGGTCTCAAGGTGGTCTTCTGTGCCTGAAGCCACGCAGAGAAGGGTCATTTGTCCATCAAGTTCCTTGAGATTAGATAGCAAAGACTTCATGAATTTCATCACAGGTGCACATTTAGGCTTCGCAACTCTAGGTAGGTAAGAGTAGTCTAAGTGAGTAAGAATCCTCTAAAATTATTTTCACAAAAGTGAATCCATTGACCTGTCTACTCAGAATTCTCCCTGATGTGATTAGACAGGCAGATTTCCTGGGTCCCACTGCCGATGATCTGAAGTCAACTCTCTGCAGTGTAAAGGGAGACCCTGTGTTTTCAGAGAGATCCTCCGTGCTTCTGCATCTCATGTCAGATGGATGGCTGCTGTCCTAATTGTAGGTCTGATCATAGTATTACCCTCCTCAGAAAGCTCTGATGCTTTTCATGGCTTTCAGATTGATGTCCTTTCTCCTCTGCTAAGTGCACAATGTTGTCTGCAATCTGGTCTCATCTCCTCTCAGGCCCACTGCTGAGTATCACTCTATTCAGACCCGTGCTCCAATTAAAGTCCCTTGCACCTTGTCCCAGGCTTGGATCTTCCAAGATGAATTGGAATAGGTTTATCAGGCATCATTGACTCTAACCTAATATATAAAACCTTAAATGGGCTGATAGCTATCTTAATAGACTTTTAAGGAACTCTCATTAGCACTGGCACAAGTGTCAACCAATTTGAGGGAGCAAGCAGAGTGACAACAACCCCACCCAGAATATGTTCATGCAGAGCAGAGGAAGCCAATATTGGATGGTTCTAGCTGGTGGAACCTCCAGGTGGGCTGGAGACTAGAGGGTCACTTGAGTCACTGTGGAAGCTCCATTCCCAGTTTTTGATGGTTTCCATAGCCTGCCCACCACATCTCACATCTGGTAGCTAGGCAGGCCCAGGCTCTGGGAGCAAGCCCCTCTTGAGTCTGGAGCCATTTGTTTGACCAGCTCTGCCTTGCTGACCAAATGCACAGCTTCTAGATTTTTTATTTTGGTCTTGTAGCCCATTCATTTACCAAACTTACACTGAGCACCTTGCTATGAGATAGGGCCCACAGAGCAGGAGGCTGAGAAGGCAGCTCAGAGAATTCTTGTCAAGATAGTGGTTCCTGCCTGTGTACCTGTCCCAAGACCAAGAATTGTGCTCTACACAGCCATGAATGAATCCTCCTGGTGAGCTGCTGCCTTCTTGAGTCTCCATCTGTCTCTTGCTCACAGAAGCTCTGTGGAGGAAGGGATTGGCACTTCAACTTGAAGCTGCTAACCATGAATGGAAACTTCTGAACTTGAGGGGCTGGAGATAGTATCACAGCTCCACTGCACTAAAGCAAGCAGAGTTCTTATTCAGCTAGGAGACCAGTGCGCCTAGATCTACCCATGCCCCAGCTAGACAGGAGTTCAGTGAAAATGCATCCTGACCAGTCCCAATGCTACCACTGCCGCTGCTCCTGATGATGCGTGCCATTTCCCAAAAGATGACTGCATGCTTCATCCTCTTGGCCTTTCATATAAAATAATGGTGGTGGGGCAGCTAAAGTGTATTGGAATTGCATTCTAGCTGAGATGTTTTACTAAGTCCTTTAGACACATAAGCTCCTCTAATCTTCCAAAGCCATCCTATATGGCAGGAACAATTGCTTCCCACATCTTACAGAGGAGTATGCTGAGATTCAGGAGTGCTTACTAAACTTGCCCATGACTTCAGGATCCAATGTAGTTCTAAATCCAGAACTTGATCTATTCACTTTGTTCATTATTTAAATAAAGCATCTCATTATGGGGAGATTCAAACCTGTACAAAAGTAGAAGGACAAACCTCCTGTTCTCTACCATTGAGCTACTATTCAGGAATAGTCAACATTTGACCGATGTCATTTACTCTTTGTCCTTTCTTAAATTTCCCTGTAGTCTATGATATACTGAAGCAACACCAAGACATCCTCTGTAAGTGTTCCATATGGATGGATCTCTAGAAGAAGTTTTATTTTATTTTTCAAAAGAGACAGTTATGTTTTCTAATTTCCCCATTACATGGGGAAGTAAACTGAAGTTCCAAGAGACACGGGCCAGACCACACAATTTGTAAGTGGCAAACCTGGCTTTCACATCAGTCCTGTTGGCCCTAAGGCCTTTGTCCTGCCCCATCTGGAGTTATCTTCTAGAACAGAGGTGCTCCAAGTCCTCTGGAACAGCACCTGGAGGCAGAGATGCCTGAGCTCGGGACATAGCCAAGCTAAAAAATCAGTCCTGGCAGTTCTGGTGATGAATACTGGGTTACATTGCAATTAGAAACACTCACAAAATACTTGGCTTTCCTCAGGGAAATTCCTATGGACTGTACCCTGCATACCACTTGTCCCTCCGCCAGCAGGGACACAGTCCATGCTCTCTAGAGGGGATTTCTTGGTACCTTTGCCCTTGGAGAGACGGCCTGCCATGGCCTCACCCTTGAACCTAGTAGTACTGCACCCAGAAATACTCCTCAAATTCTCCTACATGGAAGTTGAAAACTCAGCCTTTGGTGTGAGGATATTTGACCTGTATTTCTATGCTTTGCTTTCCACAGGTAAAATTCCTGGTTCAAATGTAGGGCACCTGAGAGTTTTTTGTTCTTCAACAAAATGGTTTTGGTGTCTGTAGTCTGAACTGTGCCCACCATGCTTTCCATGTAGCATTTCTTATTAGGGACTGTCACTAAACACAGTTTACATGCTGTGCCTCTGCATACTGAAGAGTGAATACACTGTTTACCTTTGGTGGGCGAGATACATGGAGAAGATCAAAAACTCTTTTGACATCATGTGAGAGGAAAGCATATTTAAAACATTTCTCAGCTCTAACACCATCAGAAAAAAACATGTTCCACTTTCAATCCCTTTGCCCCATTTCCCAGTGCCGGGACCTGGCTAATACCGCCAATTGCCAGTATGAGGGGTTACAGCAAAGGATGAAATGAAAGACAGAGACAATATCAGGAATGCATAAAAGGGGAGCTGGGAAGTCAGTGCCTCATGTTGGGCAAAGACAAATATCTCTTAGGCTGGCCCACTTTTATTTTGCCAGTGAGAAGCACAGGGGGAGGGAAGGGTACTTTTCCTGGAAGATCGATGAGATAGTCGAATGAACAAGTTCAGATCCTTCTCCACTCCTGGGTCTTGGGTCCTTGCCCTCCCTGTATTGCCCTCAGCAGATCTCATCCTGCCTTTTGAGTGCCACAGAGTCATAGACCACTGAGTCGTCAGCCTTGGCCAGGAGAAAGTGGGCGTTTCCACACTCCAGCTGGCCCGACAAGACAAGACAAACACAGCCTCCTACAGCCCCTAGCCTCAATTTATAATTTGTGGTCCACAATACCCCACGTTTTTCTTAAAGTCCAGAGAGGGCAAGTGACAGGGGATAAGTAGCAGAGCTGAGACACCATCCCAGGTCTTTCTGAGTATGGTGTGTTCCTGCAGCACTGCCTTGATGTTTAATAAAAGAGTTTCAGCATTTTCACTTTGCTTTGGTGCTTTCTTTTGAATGGCCTATTGACCTTTAGTCTAACTCAGAATCTGCTTTTGGAATTTTTCCTACAATAGTGACATGGGCCCAGGCACAGTCTCCAGAGCCAAATTCTCTTTGTTCTACACTCTGAGCTGTGTGACCCAGGATAAATAACTTTATCTCTCTGATCCTTACTTTCTCCATTTCTCACATTTAAGTTGCAATCATTTTATCTTATAGATTTGTGGTAATGATTAAAGGAGGCAGAGAGCATTTAAAGCATTTTAGAACATATTTCTGGTACTTGGAAATTCCATTGACTACTAGAGGAAGTATTTCTGCCACCAGAGCTATTGATTATTATTTTTGACAAATCAGCTTTATTCATTCAGTACATTTTAATGAAACACCTACACCGTTTTTCTTGAAAATGGTTTACATTCTTTCCGTCATTCATTGTATTCTGATAAGTTACCCCATACTTGAATTCACTATAAATAAAAAGAAACGCTTCTACTTCAAATCTCTGCAAAATAGATTTCTACAGTTTCTCTTTATAATTTTCAGTAATTCTTTCCTCCATGGGTTCTGTGCTGTATTTTATACATACTGGGCATTTTATTGGCCAGGGTAACATCTGTGTAATGTGGGCAGTTCCCTTTGTTTTCTTTTGGATAAGGATAGTGACAATGTTTATCCTCAACAATACCAGGGGTTCCTGTTTCACAGATGTATATGCTATGCCGAGCTCTGCACTGAGAATCCCTCCTTCACGCACCCAACAGTCTCTGAGACACGAGACTCATGCATCAACTTCATCCTCCGCATTCTCCACAGCAATCACAATGGTTATGTGTCTCAACTTTTGTGCTGAAAACTAAGATCATCTTCAGTAATAGAACAACATGTTAGCACTAATTCTTTGCATTTCATTTGAAGCCCCAGCCAAAAGGAGCACTTGGAGATCTCCCATCACAACCTCACCCGGCACTTCTTTACCTCTGAACACTGTGGATATGCTGCTCTTTGTCATATGATCTGGTACTGGCCTCTCACTCTACTTTTCTCTGTTACTCTGTTGCTCACTCCCCGACCCAATCATGCGCAGGTACACTCTCCCCCCACCGCAGTTAACTCCTCCAGGAAATACACACAGCAAAGTCATAAAAGGTAACAGAGAAGACATAATAAGGGGGACTCAAGAAGGAGCTCCAGGGCGTGACTTAAAAGGAGACGTGAAAGACAAAAAGGAGATAGCCATGCAAAGAAGTCTGGTATCAGAGTAGAGAGGAAGCACATTTTAGGTGCTCAGCACATTTGTTCTATGAATTGATGAGTGAGTGATGGGCATGTAAGAGATTCTGCTGGAATTAATCACCCTTGCTCCTTGTATTTTCTGCTTTGGGTTTTTCTCCAGAGACAACGCTGGCCTATCAGGGCTCTGTACACCAGTCTTTCAGCTGACAGTGAGGTCATGACAGGCACTTTCAGAAGGCGATGTCCTGCCTGATCCATTCGGACCATTTCCTAACAGGCCTCAGTAGAGATGACCCAGCATCCTGTCACCAGGCCTTGCACAGCCTTCAGGCTGGTAACTCGTCCCATCAAGCTCTCTTCAGCAGTAAACAGCCTGTTACATGACAAGTGGGGAAATTGTCCCACCTGGTTTGCATATACTCTGAAAAACTGGAGATGCAGGTATATTCTTGGAGGTTATGGAGTAGGGAATTTGGGATCATTTCTGTACAGTTATATACCAGATCCTTAGGAAGACAATCTCACAGCAATCTAAACTTATCTTAAAAGCTTATCACATATCACCTTGAATTTTATTTTTTGTGTGCCTGCCTTATCTCCATCATTGAACTATAAATATATTCTTCAGGGTAAGAGTATGCCCTTTAGGTGTTGCCTCCCCAAATTGACTTGCCCATAGCAGACACTGGAGATGTGGGTTTGCATCAAGTTTTTCCTGTGGGGAAACTTGTCTGAGCCATCTTTATTGGAGCATATTTTTGGAAAAGCTCCTCTAAGTTGAAGGGCAGCTCATGGTGTGGTGGGCTTGCAACCACAAGCTCCATGTCAGGTCCATCGATAATATGGCTGCATTCAGGGGTCGAGAGAAAGGAGCAGAACCATAAGGATGTGTATCTACCTATGGCGAGATTTCTTTCAGGGATTTGGTGTGCAAATGTAGGAGCTGGTTAGATTTTTAAAAAATATTTTTAATTTTATTTAAAGGGAAAAAAATAAAATAGAAAAAAGGTAGAAACAATACACAATTTCAAAAAAAATGACCAGTAGGAAATCACTAGTTGATATATTACATATTGTCCTCTTAGAAATAGTTGTTCAAGTTACAAAACTAAAACACACAAAGTGGCCATTCAAACATTGAGACTGCAAACAGTTCTGCTCAATGATCCAACAAAAACTTAGTAATACGGTTATCAATTCTACAAACTTAAACATACATGCAGTTATATACTTTAGAGCACTTTCTTTTCCTCTCTTTTTTACAATAGCAGTTACACATTTGGGGTTTTATTACTCCTACAGTTCTTATTTCTTTTTACACTAGAGACACAAAGTGATATTTATAAATATGATTCTTACTTATTTCACTTATGAAGATAGTCTCAAGTTGCCTCCATTTACCTATGAAAGCCTCAAAATCATCCTTTTTATAGCTGAGTAATATTCCATTGTATAAAAATACCACATCTTTTTCATCCACTCTGCAGTTGATGGGCATCTTGGTTGTTTCCAAGATTTAGCTATCAAAAATTGTGCTGTTATGAACATAGGAGCACATATATCGTTGTGATATGACCTTTGCAATTTTTCTGGGAAAATACCCAAGAGGGAAATAGCTGGGTTGAATGGAACTTTCAATCCTAGTCTTCTGAGAATTCTCCATACTGATTGCCATAATGACTACACCAATCTTCACTCCCATCAACAGTGGAGCAGTGTTCCTTTTTCCCCCGCAGCCTCGCCAACATTTGTTATCAGTTGATTTCTTGATGGCAGCTGTTCTTTCTGGAGTGAGATGAAATCTCAATGTTATTTTAATTTGCATTTCTGGAATGACCGGTGATGGTGAACATTTCTTCATGTATTTATTTGCCATTTGTATATCTTCCTCTGAGAACTGTGTGCTCATCTCAGATGCCCATTTTTGGTGAGGGTCTTTGAATTTGGGGGCTTGATGTTTTTCAATTCTTTCTATGTTGTGGAGATCAGTCCATTGTCTGAGGGGTTGCTGCCTAAAATTCTTTCCCATTGTGGGTTTTCTTTTCATTCTGTTGGTGATTTCTTTTGAAGTGCAGAAATTTTCAATAATATGAGATCCCATTTGTTGATTGTTTGGACTGTTTCCCATGCAGTTTGCGTTTTGTTCATGAATTCTCTGCCTACCCCTATGTCTCCAAGACTTCTACCTACCTTGTCTTGCTGGTTATATTTTTGGTGTCCATTGCTGAGGTTTGGAGTTCACAACGGGGAGGGGGAAGATGGATGGATAGTAGGGAAAAGCAAGAACATGGTAGAACCCAGCAGGATGGCTGGAAACCCTTTTTAGCACTGATTACTTTGACTCTGATGTCATGAGTATTCAGCAGAGGCCAAGACACATTTTCACAGAGGTAAATACACATTCTTGGCTCAGAAATTGGAGAAGCTGAAGAATACAATACAGATGGAACAGTCACAGGCCCAGCTATGCCCCCACAGCAGAAAGATGAGCTAGCAGGTAAGTGACCAGGTGTGTGAGTGGCAAAATGTATGATGCTTCCCTTCTGCCCTGCAGATCACCCTCAAGAATCTCTTGTGACCATTTAAATTAAGACATAAAAGAAAGGAAATCCTGGGAAATGAAGTTCAGCCCAGCCAGTGTGATGTGTTATAAAGCCAACACCATGGTTTAGGCTCTTTGGTGCCTACAAGCTAACAGATATTCATTATATAGTTATAGTGGAAGCCAGTGACCTGCTGAATATATTATACTTGTTTAACCAACTCAGCTGTAGTGTACAAACCTCCCTCATTTAACAACCAGGTTCCATTCCAGCGATTAAGTGAATTAGTTGTCAAATAAGAGATTGTATATAGTATGTACATTTCAATATTCAGAACAACGAAATGGTCAAAGGAAACTCCAACTTGATGAACTTGCTTTTATTGTATAACTTTCATGCAGTACTGTAATGTATAACAGAACATAAAACTACAGTACTGTACTGTACAGTACAATCAGCAAAAATTACAGTACTGTATAAACAAGGTGTGGTGTACCAAAAAAGACACTGAGGCTCTATAAACAAGATGCACAGAACCATACAAAAAACCCTCCAAAAGATCATAAGACCAAAAAGCTTGCCTTCGTGGTAAGTTCGAACAAACCTTAAACAAGTAGGTTGTTAAATGAGGAACGTTTGTGGTAGTTTAGTGTATCTATTTTAGAAGACCATTTATTTGGATTTCGGGATTTCCAATTTAGTCTTTAAAGCTAGTTGAGGCAGAACCAGTGCATGCTTATTTATGGACACAGGCACGTACCCTAACAGTGACAGGTTAGGGTACAGTGGGTAAGCCTTACTACAGCTTTCCTTTTCAAATTTTGTTCTTGTTAAATGAAAAAAAAATAAAACTGTCACAGGGTCTTTGCAAAATTTCAGCAGAGAGAATCTTGACAGACTGCCAGCATCAGGGCCTTGCAGTTCACAGATATGGACACCAGATGGAGCAGTGATCGTGTTTATGGCGTGCACTCCGGGGGAGTGAGTAATCAAGACTAAATATTCAATGTTCTTGCTTTGCCATATGGGACTTAAGCATTGTGAAAATAGCAAATGTGGAAGACAGCCAGGGAATTTCAGTGTTTTGCCAAATATTATCCACAGTGTTTGAGAATGAAGAAAATCTATTTACACCCACATTTGGCTTTGAAATCCTGGTGAGGTATACCCAGTATGCAATCCGTAAATGTCAGCTAATTATGAGCTCTTTGCTTTGTCACTTATACAGCAAGCTATTAAACTGTGGTGCATGTTGGCACTTTTTATCCAACAGATTTGGTTCCAGCTGGACATGTTCAGTGGGCTTTGGGGTGGAATGGGACACAGAAGTTTTTTATTCCTCTAACCACGGATGTTTCTCTTGAAGCTGAGATTATGAGGTTCATTTATTTTATGCCACTTAAATCCTGTACAAAGTGGTGAAGACACACTAGTCCAAAGTGGATTAAAGGTTTTGGTTCAAGTCATCTGGGATGCCTTGTCTGCTTTGAGCTTATCTGGGGTAGAAACTTTTGTAGGCCTGGTGAAAATTTCATTAAAAAAACAGGGTATCAAAGTAACTGCAAGCTAACTTTAAGTGGTTTAGAAAAGAATGTGCAACATAACAGGAAAATCCTGACTTGCCATCAATTTATTCACTCGTCAAGAAAAGTAATTATATGTCTATAACACAGTAAATTTTATTCCATTTAAAAGTAAAACTTAGTGTTCTAATATTTTTTACTAGTAGAAGTTGAACTCAGGGATTTTGCATTGAGCCACATTCTAAGCTCTCTCTCTCCTCTTTCTTTCTTTCTTTCTTCTTTCTCTCTTTCTTTCTTTCTTTCTTTCTTTCTTTCTTTCTTCTTTCTTTCTTTTTTCTCTTTCTTTTTTCTTCTTTCTTTCTTTTTCTTTTCTTTCTTTGTTTCTTTCAGCAGAGTTTCATTAAGTCTCTAATTTGCCTATCCTTTTGTGATCCTGCTGCCTCAGCCTCCCAGAGTTCTGGGTTTACAGGCCTATGCCCTAAACCCAGCTAATGATCTGTTTAAAAATGTTTCAAACATAGTAGATCTAGTAGGCTGTATGTACATGTGGTATTTAGCCTTGCTGCAGTCAGGGTATTGGGCTGGGACAGGAAGGTAGGGGGCTCAGTGGGATACTGTGAATTGAGATCATAGAGGAAGCAGTTACAATGTCAATGTGTAACCTGAGACCATAGGAGTGAATAGCTGAGGTCAGAATAAGATCATTGGAGAAGTGGGAGGGCGCAGAGGCTGGGTGAAGCATTTATGCACTGTGAGCACAGTAGGGGGGGGGCTTGTTGGTGAGCCAGGTGTGTGGGGAGCAGAGACAAGGTGGGGCAGTAGGGGTGTTGCAGGTTTTTGGGAAGAAGTGTTGCTGGAGCAGTATTGAACTTGGATGATGCACCTTGACCACCAGGTCCCATCTCAGCCCTCAGCGGTAATGGTTAGGAAGGGAACAGTGGGAAAAACAGGACCGCTTGGCTGAGGTAAGCTTCTGCTTGGCAACAAATAAAGGGAATAATCAAAGGGCCAGGGTGGAAGGATTTCTGCAGTTGGAGAGGGAAATGGTGACACTGGGGAATGTACGTGATGAATAACAGGAAAAACTTACTCATAAAGACAGTTTTGTTACAATAGAAAAAAGATGAGCAACTGACTATAAGAAAGTAACTGTACCATATATGGCATTCCCATTATCTACCTCAGGATAGAAAGGAGTCATTTACACCAATACGAAGAAGACAACCCAAGAACCAAATAAGTAAAACATTAAACAGACAACTCACGGGAAAAATCAGAATGGCTAATTAACATTTGAAAGGTGCTCAACTTTACTATGTTTTATGGAATAATCCCTCGGCATTGATAATGGGGAAATGCAGATCCAATCAAAAGCATTGTGCTTTCTTTTGCCTTTCAGTTTAGCAGAATAAATAAATAAATAAATAAAAGATAAAGTTCAGAGTTTATGGTGAAGAGAGATACTTTTGAGGGTGAACTAGATTAGCCATTTCAGATAGGATTTTGGTAGCTTTTATAAAGTTTCAATCTATAGGCCAAGAAAGAAGACTTTCAGGAAGATTTTCTGTTCTAAACCAATTACTCAATGTATACCCAAATGTTTGTATACAAAGATATTTAGCAAGGCGTTGTTTGCATTACAAAAATCGAGTCCATATAACTGTCCATCAGTTAGGCCAATAATAAATAAAATCTGGTTGCAGCCATACCAGAGAATATGCACTTATTAAAAGTTATTAAAATATATAAGACATTTATGGTTATTAAAATAAGACAGGATTACATGTACGGACATGGGCTGATCTTGAGTTGAAGAGCACTCTGTGTGTGTGTGTGTGTGTGTGTGTAATTATATAGGAATAAACCTGATAGGAATTTAATTAACTCTAGCTCTATGGAAGGATTGTTGATGTGAAGGAATAATGTTATATTTCCCTTTATATACATTTTTCTGTATTGGCATAATGAGCAGATATTAAAGTATTATGGAATTTAAAAATAAATTTATTTTAAAAGATATTACTAGAATTATCAAGGCTGTAATTTCTCTTCTCAAATTGCCACAGGTGTCCAAATAATCCTCAGCAATCAATCCAAAAGCCAAGACCTACGTGAGAAGCAGGCTAATGGCTGTGTGCTGCTAATAGCCCTGGAGTTTGTTCTGCTCAGGCCCACACAATTCAATTTCATTACAAGATTGTCCTGCCTGGCATCTGCTCAGCAAGACATGAAGTGAGAGGCTGGAGTGGGGAGCAGGGGGCATGGCTAGAAAATCGTGTCTTTCTTTCCTGCTGCTCCCTTTCTTGCCTAACACACCGAAGACTGTCTTGCTCTTGACTTTTTGTGTCATTTCTCATTTTAGGGATTTCCAAGTCACACATAGACACTATCACACTCTTTTGGTCCTTGTCACTAGAGCTTCATGTGGGCTGGATTGGGACTTTGGTAAAACCATTTCAACTTGCTTTCCCAGGCTCAGAGAATTTCATACCTCAGCCAAGCATGCCTCTTGTTCTTCCTCCTCTGTTTTCTTCCTAGGACTCTTAATGACAGAACTCATTTCCAGACTCATAGAATTGCCCCACATTTCCCTCGTGACCACCTGGGGGCCATCTAGCATAGTTTGGGGCTTGTCAAATACATTTTCCTCTCTACACTGTCTTTCCTTCCATGCTTTGGTTTCTAAGTCTCTGTACCAGGCTGCCATTCCATCAGTGCTCTGTCCACATTCAGCCCCTTGTCTATTGACCTTCGTAGAGGACAAAGCAGCCCTAATGTATGCTATCCACTTTAGCTGCTTACCGCACCTTCTTTGCTGGTTACCTGAAACACATTCCTAAGGCACGTTTGGCAATTTGTAGCCTGGAGTACGTTTTTCCAACAAGTCTACAGATTAATAGTCACACATCAACATCAGATTCTGACCTACAGTTACATTTGTAAATGACTTTCCAGCCTTCTCCACTAGCTCCCCTGACGTGTGTGACTATATAGAACTCTTTTTCTGAGACACCCATTGATTATTCGCTCTCCCCTCCTTAGCTCTCTTTGACCTCATTTTGTGTTACCCTAAGAAGTTTTATGTGTCAAAAGGAGTCTTAGCTCTCTCTGCCTTTCCTTCTTATACTCTTCTCCATCTGCTGCCTTTTGCTGGCATGGGTGGGAGATAAAACAGTTGCCATCTACCATGCTATCTCTTATCTCTCTATTAAAAATCCCCATTCCTTTACTTTCCTGAAATTAACAGGCATATTTTGCGTTTCGTCAACTGAAGCATTGAAGAAAATATTAAACAGCCTTAGGTCAGTTCCCTGCCTCTGGTTCTCATTGAACTATCAGAAACTACTTTGTCAATATCATCCTCTAGAGCCAATTGTGTCTGGTCTTATATTTTTCAAGCCTTTTAATGAGTAGGTCATGGCCAAAAGCACAGTGAAAAACTTTTCTAAGGTCAATACATCTCATGGTGCTTGCTACCCTAAAATTCATTAGGCTTGTCATTTGTTACCAGTAAAAATTACATTGGATCAGCATAATATTTTTCTTTATAACATACTGCATTTTGTTACTTAGTATCCTGTGATGTTCTGACCATTTTACAAAATTTTGACTGTGGAATTAAAAAAAAAATCTTGACCTGTGAGGAAAATTGAATTTACTTAAATTTTTTCATCTCTTTGAATTTTCTAAAAAAAATATATTTCTCCTTGTCTTTTTTCTGATCTTCAGGAACTCTGGCTTGTAAGAATTTGTAAAGATGGTACAGTTGCTCTTCAAGGAATCTAGGTGATTCTTTACACAATTTAAGACAGAAGTCCTGTGAGTCAGTTTGGATGGTCACTATCAAGGGACATTGTTCAGTACAATTCATACAAATGGAGTTAGGCAGCCTGCGTTGCTTTGTAATTTGTGAAATGTGTGTGTGCACACATCGAAGTTTCCTTTTACTTTAGTATAATATTTTTAACTACATTCCCATACAAAAATCCACACTATTTTCTTTCCCCTCAGTGCATTGTATGATATTTTCCAATGCATTTGTTGCCATCAGGATCTTATTCCTTGCTTTGGTTCTCTGTATTTATTTATTTATTTTTGAGACAGAGTCTTGCTGTGTTGCCCAGTCTGGCCTTGAGCTCCTGGGATCAAATGACCCTACTGTCTTTAGTCTCCCAAGTAGTTAAAAATTATAGGTATGTGCTACTGTGCCTGTTACCCATTTAATCTTTAAATGTAGTTGTTTCAAATCTTTTGTGGGCAAGAGAAAGGCATGTAGAAGTAAATCCACCTCCTGAGGTTAACATATGTAGAGTCGTCACAATGCACTCATGCTAAGGACTGTAATTATTTGCTTGGAGAAGTAGTGCTGGGAGAGGGGGGGCTAATGCAGGAAAGGGGCCCCTTCTTATCCTACGGTGGAGCTTGGCATCTAGCATTTAAATAACTACCCTCCAGCATTATAAGCCCCATGTTCTTTTCTCTGCATAGTACATTGTGTTTCTTAAAATGAGTGCATGCGAAGCCTGGCCGCTGGCTCTAGCTGTTGTGTTTCTCCTTTCATTTGTATTCTGACTGCTTTCCTTAATGTAAGGGAAATGTAAAAGTTAAGTCCTAATGTGGATGCAAGCATGCTGTCTTCATATTTTAGCAGATGACAAGCAAAAGACTTCTTGCTGGAAATTTCCTCTACTTGTGTTTGCCTCCTATAAGAATTGGAAAGGACACATAATGATTATTATATCTGATAATGGCTAGCCTAATTAGGCATTTATTATGGGCCAGGCTTTGTGTTAAACTGCATTGTGGAGTTAATCCCTATTTTGTAGTTGGACAAAATGGAAGTTCAGAGACCTTAACTGACTTTTCCCAAGTCAGCAGCGCTGACCACTCCTTGGGGCCCTCTTCTGTAAGAATGGAGTTGGGGAGTTCTAGTATCTGAGATAATTTGGGGGAAGTCTATCTTATTGTCTGTTAAATGAGTATCTATAATTTATGTCATCCCAGGTTTCATTCAACGGAATTTTTAAATAAACTGTATTGTCTCTATTATAAAATATGCACATATTTTAATATTTGGGAAGATTTTTGCACCAAGTGTCACCATTTTGTTTCATGTCTTCTCAGTTTTCCTTTTATGCATAAAATTTCTTATTTGTTTTATAGGTTTTGAGATACTGTCAATTTGGTACATTTAAAAAGTTTTATCTTTATAGCATGACACGTATCTATAGTTTTCTTTTTTTTATTTTCAAAAAAGCTACAGAGTCATCAGCTGGGTGAAATGTTAGGCTATTTTGTTTTCATTATTATAAATATCCTCATATTTAAAGGCCTTGTGCATAAAGCTTTGTATTTTGAATGATTTCACAGAAATGAAAATATTGAGTTGAAGAATGTGAATCTCTTTAAAGTTCTTAATAAATGCTTTCAGGATTGATTTCAGAGCTAATCACATCAATACACAACTTCAGGGTGTGCTAGAGGGATACCAAGAAGGAAATATTTTCATAGCAGCCTGAAGTGTGCCTGAATTTTCACAATTCATTTGCAGAATTATGGAAGATTAAAGCTTCTGTGGAAGGAAAGGATTCTGGGAATTGCTTATTATAATTGTTCTTCAGATAGAAACACAGAGGTTGTGATTCACAAAATGTTCCACTAGGGAGTTAGAGGAAGGTCTGGGAGTTAAAACTAGAGCACATGGCTATAGTTATATACTTTTCCTACTACCATTCTACACACTTCCAACTTGCTCTCATAAGGATTCCACAGGTATTTGTAGTTTGAAGAAAAGTATGGAGAAATGAAAAAAGCCTAGAAACATAGATGTGGATTATTGATGGTGGATCACCAGTAATATTTTGGTCAAGAATGATTTCTTGGTCATGTTTAATTGGATCAAGTAGATTATCACCACATCTGCCAATATTCATGGCTGTTTGTAGAAAAAAAAACAGTGCTGAAAGAAGTCAAACTTTGCTTTTGAGATGACAGGTCATCATTCAACTCTTTTAATAGGTTTATTATGGAGGAGCTAGGAAATGGAAAATATTCTTCCCTGAGATCTAACCATGGAATAAGGAAGGTGAGAGATGTATTCATGACAAAGTTGGAGAGGTATTAGAATGCATGCCACAAATCATTCAGTTCTAGAGGGAATGGTGAGGATGATGGAACTCTATAGGCGAAACCTCTGTACTGGAATTGAGGGGAGCAGGCACTTCGGTAAGGGAGACCCTTTAAGTGAAACCCAAGGAGCCAGAGGCTGTAGTTAGGAGAGTATGGGCAGCCTGTAGTGAGGAAT
Source organism: Hydrochoerus hydrochaeris (assembly GCA_004027455.1). Classification (NCBI taxonomy): domain Eukaryota; kingdom Metazoa; phylum Chordata; class Mammalia; order Rodentia; family Hydrochaeridae; genus Hydrochoerus; species Hydrochoerus hydrochaeris. The sequence continues at coordinate 306,651 of PVLA01000492.1, forward strand.
GAGCCAGGATCAGGGAGAAGCTCAGAATATTGAATAGGAAAAAAGAACCTTAGAAATACTTGAGAACATCAGTTCCATCTGCTTGTTTGACTGAATAATGACATTACCAAACATTTGTATCACACTAGGTAAGGTACAGCTCGAAGTTCTGACAGAACTGAAGTCATTTCATCATTTTTATCAGTACATGTTTGCAATACAAAATGAATACATCGTGGGGAATTGGTACATATACATATCACATCTGAATCCTTTTAAATTCTCCTTTCCCCACCTGCCCTGCCCTGTTTTTCCCTTCAGAGATCCCCTCTCCATTTGCATAAGGTCTACCTCTCTGTTTCCTATCATCTGTTTTTCGTTTTGCCTTTTACATGATTTATGCATTGGGCTTCTTGCACATTTCCCTCATTTTATAGATGGGGAAGTACAGACATGGGGAGATGAAATACGTTGCCCCAGCCCACATAATTAGTGAATGGTGATGTGGGATTTGAACCCAGGAAGTCTAGTAACAGGATCCAACCTCTTAATGACAGTGTTTTGCTGCCTCACATGGGAGTGAAAAATAGAGGCCTAGGGAAAAGAACGTCCTCTCCCGCTGAGATCATCGAACAAGCTAATACCAGCATTGCTATCAATGGCCCTGTTTAGTGTGCTTTCTCCCTTCTCTCTGTAGCCTGTGAAATTTGCAGCATTAAGCAGCTCGTGCAGAATCAAAGTGCCAGAACATACTGCTCTCCTAGTAATGTGGACCACTCTGTTCCCTGAAGCTGCTCATTACTTTACAGGTATCTGAGTAAGATATTAGGGCCTGAGGGCTGTTCTCTGTCCCCTAGTTAGAAAGGCAACATGACTTCACTGCTATCACTGGCAGAAGTACTGCTTGCTCATACTTTTCCTTATTAGTGCAGTCACACCTGGACATGCATTCCAGGATAGATACCTGCTTTCTAGGGTTGCATGGTTTCCTTCCTAGATAGCTCCCAGGGTTCGGAGTCTATAATCATCCCGAGGTATAGGGACAGAGGAGGAAGAAGGAAAAAGGAAGCAACAGACTGTTTGTGACATTTCTGGAAACAATGGCTCAGACTTTTGACCTCTTTCTGACAAACCTATTTGCCAAAGTAGCAGATACTTTAATAGCTTGTACCCCTTGCCCTCAGGCTTCTTCCTGGAGTGCTGCATTGTCTCCTCAAATGGCTTCTCAACATTGCAGGCCTGACCCAATCCAATCCCCATGCCACTGCCTAGAGATCTTTCTCTCATACAGAGCCTATCATGTCACTCCTTGAATAAGCACTTCTGGATTTCCTCCATTACCTTTGGATACCATCCAAATGCCCAAGAATGACCTTCAGAGCCTTGTGGGAGTTGGTCTCCACTCATTTTTCCTAGTTTCTCCCTCACCCTCCTGACATACCTCAGCTACACTGGACATTCAGACTTCCCCAAACTCACTGTGGCTGCTTATGTTGCCCTATAGCACAATGAGTTTGGGCTTTGGAGGAAGCATGCATAGACTCCTCAGTTGAGCAGTATATTCACATGGCTCTAGCGAACCTCTCACAGTCTCATTGTGTTCATCTGGGAAATGGACATATTAATACTTGCCTTACAGATTTATGTTGAGATTTGAAATAGCATACAGAAAGCGCCTATTATAGTGTCAGTTATGGTTTATATCTAGAATGCTCCCCTGGCTTCTCAACGTTGCAGGCCTGACCCAATCCAATCCCCATGCCACCGCCCAAAGATCTTTCTCTCATACAGTGCCTATCATGTCACTCCCCAAATAAGCACTTCCAGATTTCCTCCGGATTTCCCCTCATGTACTCATAGGTGAGGCTGTGGGGCAGGGATTGGATCATGTGAGTGTAATACTCGTCAGTGGATTAGTCCACAGATGATTTCATATCTAGATGTGAAGTCGAGAGTTAAGCCTGATGGGAAGGGGTGAATCACTGAGGGAGTGGCCTACACGAGTCTATCTCCCTCCTCCCTTCATCTTTCTCTCTGCTTCCTGCCACAGTGCCTTGAGCAATTCTTCTACACCATACCCCTTTACCATACTGCCCCACCTTGGAGCCAATGCACTATGAACTGAAATCTCTACAGAATGTGAGCCAAAATAAACCTCTCTTCCTTTAAGTTATGGGTATCAGGTATTGTGTTTCAGAGACAGAAAGTAACTAAGATAGTGTCTATCACATAGCAAGTACTCCAAAGATAGAGAGGAAGAAAATGTCATTGTTGTCTCTGGACCTTTACCCAAAGACATGCAGTTTTCTCTGCCTGTAATGTCCTGACCTCTTTCCAGTCACCTCTCTTTCCCATCCACAATCTGGTAGGAACATTGCCTCATCCCGGAAGTTCTCTTGGGCCCTTTCCCCATCTCCTCCTTTGTGGAAGCTCTTTTTTTACTTCCATAGCTCCCTGGAGTTCCTGGACATGTAGTTCCTTCACTCTCTCAAATTTCTTTTTTTTTAATTTAAAGAGAAAAAAAAACAAAAAACAAACAAACAAAAAAACCAAACAAAAAACAAAAGCAAAAAAACCCAGAAAACAAGGGAAGCAATAATATGAAATTCCAAAAAAATGAGATAAACTAAAATAAACACTAAGAAATCACTAGTTGACAAATTACATACTGTCATCTTAGAAATAGTTGTTCAAGTTACAGAATTAAAGCACAGAAAGTGGACATTCAAAATGTGAGACTGCAAACAGTTCTGCTCAATGATCCAACATAAACTTAGTAATATGGTTATCAATCCTACAACCTTTAACATACATGCAGTTATATCCCTTAAAGCACTTTCTTTTCCTCTCTTTTTTTACAATACCAATTACACATTTTGGGTTTTATTACTCCTATATTTCTTATTACTTTTTTTTAGTTAATAAATTACATATTGTTCTCTTAGAAATAGTTGTTCAAGTTACAGAATTAAGGCACAAAAGTGGAAATTCAAACATTGAGACTGAAAACAGTTTTGTTCAATGATCCAACAAAAACTTAGTAATGTGGTTATCAATCCTACACACTTAAACATACATGCAGTTATATCCTTTAGAGCACTTTCTTTTCCTCTCTTTTTTATAATAGCAATTACACATTTGGGGTTTTATTACTCCTACATTTCATATTACTTTTTAAACTAGAGACACAATGTGATATTTATAAATATGATTCTTATTTATTTCACTTATGAGAATTGGCTCATGTTGCCTACATTTGCCTATGAAGGCCTCAAGATCATCCTTTTTATAGCTGAGTAATATTCCATTGTATAAAAATACCACATCTTTTTCATCAACTCTGTGGTTGATGGGCATTTTGGTTGTTTCCAAGATTTAGCTATTACAAATTGTGCTGTTATGAACATGGGTGCACATATATCACTGTGATATGACCTTTGCAGTTTTTCTGGCAAAATACCCAGGAGAGGAATAGCTGGGTTGAATGGAACTTCCAATCCTAGTCTTCTGAGAAATCTCCATAATGATTTCCATAATAACTGCACCAGTCTTCACTCCCACCAACAGTGGAGCAGTGTTCCTTTTTCCCCCCCGCAGCCTCGCCAACATTTGATATTTCTTGATGGCAGCTATTCTTTACGGAGTGAGATGAAATCTCAATGCTGTTTTAATTTGCATTTCTTGAATGACCAGTGATGGTGAACATTTCTTCATGTATTTATTTGCCATTTGTTTATCTTCCTCTGAGAACTGTGTGTTCATCTCAAATGCCCATTTTTGGAGAGGGTCTTTGAATTTAGGGCTTGATGTTTTTCAATTCTTTATATGTTGTGGATATAAGTCCTTTGTCTGAGGGGTTGCTGGCTAAAGTTCTTTTCCATTCTGTGGGTTTTCTTTTCATTCTGTTGGTGATTTCTTTGAAGTGCAGAAACTTTTCAATAATGTGAGATCCCAGTTGTTGTTTGTTTGGAGTGTTTCCCGTACAGTTTGTGTTTTGTTCATGAATTCTCTGCTTACTCCTATGTCTCCAAGACTCCCACCTACCTTGTCAAATGCCCAAAGCTTGGAGAGCCTGCCACCTCTATAAATCCATTCTGAGCACAATATTGTTCCCATTTCTAAAAATGAAAGTTTTAAAGTCTCCACATTTTCATTTGTCACTTTCCTCTTCGATGAATGTTATTCTTGTGCTAAAATTTGGCATCACGTGACACCTATGCTTTATTTCATTCAAACTGCCAAAGGACAATTAGTCTTCTTTACATATGGTTAATCAAGGCCCAGAGGGTTTAGAGAACTTGCCCAGTGTCACAGCCGGATGTTTCGTACGGTGCCCTGCCTGAAGTGAAGTTGCTTATAGATCACGGACCCCTGACCCCTGGGTGTGGGCCAGAGGAGGCAGCTGTTAGAGATAAAGATTGGGAGGCAGAACCAAGAATCAACAGATGATCCTCCCACCAGGCCAAGGTAGGTCAGCATCCTGTCCCTGTCATTCACGGAATGGATGAAGTTGATCCACTGAATTCACCTCTCTGTTGCCTCAATTTCCCCAGCTCAATACTAGTCTATATACAGAGTTACTGAGAGAATGAAATGACTCAATACATTGAGCCTATTCAATAGAATATCTGACAATGTAGTAAGCCCTTGATTCAATGTTAACTATTTCACTGTCTTCAGGAAGCAGAAGAGACAGGGGAAATATGTTGGTATAGTATTTTCTTTTCTTTCTTTCTTTCTTTCTTTCTTTCTTTCTTTCTTTCTTTCTTTGTTTCTTCTTCTTCTTTCTTCTTCTTCTTCTTCTTCTTCTTCTTCTTCTTCTTCTTCTTCTTCTTCTTCTTCTTCTTCTTCTTTTTCTTCTTCTTCTTCTTCTTCTTCTTCTTCTTCTTCTTCTTCTTCTTCTTCTTCTTCTTCTTCTTCTTCTTCTTCTTCTTCTTCTTCTTTATTTTTGTACCAGGAATCAAACTCAGGACCTTGCACTTGCCAGCTATATCCCTGTACCTATAGTCACTGCTAATAAATTCAAAATTCTAGGGGCACTAGCTTCAAGTTAAGTTCGATAAAGGATCCAGACAGCAGCAAGGCATGATGGCCTTGGCAAGGTATTAACAGCTATCAACTGCCAGAAGCAATTCAAAAGGGAAAAAGTCTAGGCTGAGGATGTGACTCAGGGAGAGAGTACTTGTCTAGCATGCACAAGGCTCTGGGTTTAATTTCGTGTACCACACAAATGAAAACCAAATTGAAAAACCCAAGAAGGTAGTTGAAAGGATGACAAGCCTTGAGATAAAATATTTTGTCATTTCATTCTTTCATAGAAAGGCCATGCCAGTGAGGGCCATGCCCGCAGCCTTTGGGAAGTACATTTACAAAAGTGCTGGGGATTTTGAAGAAGACAACACCAAAAGCATTAGCAGTATCTCAGAGATAACTCACTGTGGAAAAATAGAAGACACAGAGGCACAAAAAGATGCCAAAAAGCGTTAACTACCACCACTGCTAATGCTTTTACATTTAACTTTTTCTATATTTTTCCTATGCAAAATTTTTAATGAAATTATTCTCTACACACAGGGTTTTTAATGATTTTTCTTAAATTAAAAATATACCTTTCCTTTTCCTGACATCAAGTTTTCATCTATACTTAATTTCTTTTGTGACCACAGTGATCTTAAAGAGGGAGGTACAATGAGAAAGTGGTGTGGGCTTGTGAGGAGCTCTGGGATATGCTCCACTTTGAGAAAAAAACACACTCAAAACCTGGCAGAATGAGATTTGGAGCATTGTCTCACAGTGTCATCTGCAAATATAATCATTTTGTTCCACATCCATGACTGTAGTGACTGAGACAGTGCTTGTGGCCTTGTCTCCAGCTCTAAAGAGCACAACTGACCAAGAGCCTCAGCTGCTGTGTTCTGCCAGGTTGGACCTCCCTCCTTGGCTTCTTGGGGTCAATCTTCCATGGCGAACTCAGGCCATGTGCAGCCTATCCAGCTGATTCTGTCTCACATGTGTTTCCTTTAATGAAATCCTTGCACATTTCCTTCCCTCTTGGAGACTGATTCTCGCAGGAGTGAGACTAACACATTGATCTACAGGGGAGATGGGACTGGGTCAGAGACCTACTTGTCTCTGCCACCAGGCCATCAGACCAGGACGCTGGCCAATAATGACTCTAAACTTTTCGGGATGCTGATTTGCTTATACCCGTTCAGAATAATTTGCCCAGTTAAACTCTTGGGGCTGGAAGGAACCAAATTTACCTTTTGAATGCCAACAACTAAAGCTTTGTAGGATATACTATTTTCTTTTTAAAACTTCAGATGTTCTAGGTCATTTATGGTCTACCAAATTATCCAGTGTCACTCAAAGGACAACCTTTTTAGGCACCTCCATGCTGGTCCTAATGATAGATAGCTTCATTCCTTCCACTTTTTTTTTTTGCCAAAGCTACTGTCCTCAGTTACACCCCTGCCCATGCCAGTAATTATAATAAGAGCTAACACTTACTGAACACTTAATTTTTACCAGGCACCATGCCAAATACCATCCATGGATTATTTTGTTTGATTCTTACAGCTGTTTCATAAGGTAGGTCCTGTTTTTTTCCAGGAGAACTTAAGTGTGTGCTGAAAGTCATATAAATAGAAATGGCAACATTTAAAATAAAGTTAATCTTGTTGCTCAACCTCTGTTAACTACTGGCATGGACTCACCTGGAACACACTCAAACAGATTTTTTAGCAGTGATATGTCTAGGTCAGGTCCTCAGGCTTTGCTCATTCCCCTAGGCTTAGCAGGGACTTTTCCAAGCCCTGATTCTTGCCTGGACCTGTGAGGGGGCAGTAGTGCTTGAGGAGATGGACTAGAGATGGGGTCAAATTATTATGCAAGGAAGTTTGGAGCTGAAAAGATAGTAAGTGCGGTCTAATCTTGGCATGTCCACTGGAATAAGAGTCGAGATTTGGGAAAAGCCTGTCCATTTCCTTCTTCACACTTGGGAAGACCATGCTCATGAAGGATCTAATCAAGCAATCATGGACTATAAGCACAAAAAGTAAACAGAAATGATGCAAGCAGGGCTTTCCTCTCCCCAAAAATCCAGGGTGATTTTATCCAGAGACAGAGTCCTCATTTGTTTCAATAATACCAACCACTTCATGGCATCGTGTCTGCCCTAATTGCTGCCATTCCTCTGTGGCAGATGAAGTATCTGGTCTTTTATGACCCATGGGATGTTGTGCAAGGATTAGCATAATAGAACCACCTCCTTCCAAAGTGGCATCTCGGCCAGCACCCAGGCACACATAGACCATTGTATGAGTCAATTAGAAAACTACTGAGTGTCTCTTCAGCCACTCAGCCTACACTTATGCTGGGTGCTCATTAGTTCAGTCTTAGTGACAAGGCTGTAACTGACAGCTGTAACACGGTTGGCTTTGGCCACTGTGTTGGGGTGTTGCTGCTGCTGCTGCTGCTGTTTTCCCCCCTAGCATCTGTCTCAGCAGTGCCTAAGCTGATCCCTCCTACTGACAGTCAATTCCCAGTGGGCTGGTGGCTGGGTCCTCACACTAATCACGAACAAGCAAGATGAGGTAAGCTCGCAGTTTTTGAGGTAAAGGGCTCTGGAAAATGTGTTCAAGAAATTCCACATTCTGAGCCACAGGACTGGATAAGGGTAGGAGGAACTTCTCCAGAGTGGGAGTTTTTGAACAATTCAGAGTAGCTGTTATTAGGCACTTACTATGTACTATTAACTGGGCTCAGTGAGGAAGGGAGGGGTTGAAAAAAGAAGGAAATTTGTAATTGTCTTCATAATCACTATCTGAATCAGCTTCGCTTTTGGTAAGACTTACCCAGTGCCCGCCTATGGTATAAATGATCTAATACTCAGAAAGTGTTATGAGAGACGTATTAGTCCATATTACAGAAAAGAAACCTGATTCTCACAGCAGATAATCTACCTACAGCTAGTAATTGGCTAAACTAGGACAAGAGGCAATGCCTAGCTACAGGAAAAATTATGTTCCATTTTGGATTAAAATACAGGTGAATATAAAATAATTATAATTTGCCTGCCTAAAGAGTGTACAGCACATTTCCAGATGGAATTCAATGCAGAGATAAAAGGCACATTACTCATAAATGGCATGATGAAGGCAGGGAATGGCCAGGAAGGGGAGGAGTTAGTGAGAAGAGGCAATGTCATGAAAGACTGCAGACGACAGAGCTTGAGGAAAGGCTGGAATGATACGGAGGATGAACAGAAGGAGAAGGAGGGTGTCCCGGGGTGGAAGAGTAGAGCAAACCCAAGCTTGCAGATGATAGCATGCCAGAGAGAGCAACGGACTAGGAGCAGAAACTGTCACTTTACCTTGCCTACGATTCAGCACAATTCAGTTCAACAAAAGTTTCTGAGGGCTTACTGTGTGCCGGGGAGGCACTGGGCTAGGCAAGAGGGATAAGGCTGTGAGCAAGACAGATGAATTCCCTGTTTTTGTAGGGTTTTTATTCTACTCCATTATTGGCCCAGCATTTACTACATGGCTTACTTGTTTACTTGTTTATCGTCTGGTCCCCAAGAAATTATACACTGTGACAGTAGGAACTATATAGAAAGATTCTAGTTGCTTTTCTAGCTTTCATTGTTTTTTTTTCTCCTACAACACACCCTGATTCATAGTTGAAAATACAAGTTTTAACCACCTGCTTGGAGTGTGTCTTGATGAGCCCATTACCCACTCCAAGCCCAGCTACATAATTTACTCTCCTTACTAAAGTTCTGATTCTCTTAGAGGATAGAACACACTCAGGCTTCAGCTGGTTCCATTAGAACATTTGCTGGGAATTCTGGGACACGAGTTTCCTCTTCTATTGGTCTGAAGATGTGGGCCTGGTAGCTGCTGCAGGCGTTTATGAACAGGCAGGGAACATTTGCCGGTAGGTAGGGGGCACCATGTGATGACAAAGCTGACACTTCAGGGACAAGATGGAGAAATCTTGATGACATTGTGAAGTTGCTAGATCAAGCCTCACCTGAGGCTAAATCTGCATCTAACCGTTTCAGTTATGTGTACCCATTTGTGCCAAGTTTCCTGTCCTTTATAACACCAAAGATTTGAGACTGGGACATTAACTCCTGATTATTGAATCTCCAGTGTCTTCCTCCAACAGTGCTGGGAACATAGTATTTATTTAATGGATCCTTGATGGGTGAAGGAAAAAATAATTTAAAGGCAAAGTGAACTATTTTTCCTGTTTTAAAATTTAAAACATTTAAATTAATATTTAATACACTTAATTTCATGAAGTATATCACACATGCAGAAGTGACTAAAACATAGGTTTATTTATTTATTCGCTTATTTATTGTGGTGCCGAGGATGGAACCCAGAGCCTCTCACATACAAGGCAAATGCTCTACCATTGAGCCGCTTCCAGTCCACCATATGTCAAGGATCATATTAGAGAACACCTGTGTGACTTTTCCCCCACTTAGAAGTGGACCAGGGCCAAAGTCTTTGAAGTTCCCTTTATTTCTTTCTTAGTCATATTCCACATTTCACTCTTCCTCACAGAGGGAACCTCAGTATGACCTTGTGTTAATCATTCCTGGGCTTATCTTTCTAGTAATACCACTCAAAGAAGCAGTTGTTTGTCTGCTTTTCAAAAACTTCATTACATACAAAGATACAGTATGCTTTTATGATGACATATTTCACTCAGCATTTTATTTGTGAGATTGATCCATATTTGTGCTTATCCTTGTAGTTCACTTGCTTTCAGTGAAGTGCAGTATTCCACTGTGAAACTGTTCTACAATTTATCCATGAATTTTATAGTTTGTCAATGCACCTTATTATCATCAGCATTATTTTCAGTGTCATTACTGTCAATGTTTGGGTTACTTCCAACTGCAGCTACTCCAAAATGATAACATACATCTCTTGGGACATACACGCAAAAGTCTCTCATCTATATATCTAGAAGTGGAATTGCTGAGTCATACAGTACAGGCATATGCTTACATAGGCAACTGAGTTTTCAATTTGCATTTCTACCAACAGTGCAAGGGTGTTCGCACTGATCCACAGTCTCCCCAAACATTTAATGTGGTCAGACCACTGAATCCTTGCCAATCTCAAGGGTGTGTAGTAGTCTTTCATTGTGGTTGATTATTTAAGGATAATGAAAATTATGTTTTGGTTCAAATTACTTTCTAATTTTCATTATAGTTTGTAATTTCCCCTACTTTGTTTTTTTTTATTTGCAAGTGTACATTCTTGTTACCTTTTAGTTCTTGATTTTTAATTTTATTGCATTGCTACAGCACAAAGTGAACCATGTAGCTCTTCAGATTAAAAAATTGCTGAAGCTGAAATTAAATGAAAAGTTTCATGCATGCTCAAAAAGTTGTAGGTTTAACAATTGTTGGGATTCAAGATCTTTATTTGTCTCTATGACAATTTTGTTACGTGTATTTCTTTTAAAATATTTCCTGTTTGCTTTTACTTTTTCTGTGAATTCCTGAGAGGCATATACTAAAAATCTCCCAATTCTGTGGGCTTTTCTATTTATTTTTATAAGCCCTTTGCTCACACATTTTTGGGGCTATGATGTTGGAACCCCCAAAGTTATCATTCTTTGTTCTTATGATTTAAGCTTATCATTATGAAAAGTGGTCCTCTACATCTTTGGAAATATTTTCTGCCTCTAAGTCAATACTAATATAGTTCCATTGAATTTCTGTTCTTTAGCATGTTCAAGGCACATGTTAGTTCCATAATTTTTTATTTTTGTCTTTCTGTATCTTTACCTTTCTGATGTGTCTCTTATAAACAACGTTTAGTCGATCTTTTGGCCTAATCTAGTCCAAACGTCTTTCTCATTAGCTGAAGTTTTGGGCCATTGACCTTTGATATAGTTAAATATCTATTTGGATTTATAACTATCATATTATTTTATGCTTTCTATTCATCTGGGCTCTTCTGTGTTTATTTGTATCACTTGTTCTGTGCTTTGTCCTAATTATTTTAGATGGATGCAATCTATTTTATCATTCAGTTTTCCTCTCTCTTCATTTGAAAGTTACAGATGTTATTTCTATTAGTTTAGTGTTTGACTCTAAAATGACAGCATCCATGCTTAACTTAGAAGTATTTTGGTCATATTCCTATAATTTTAGACAACTATTAGATGTTAGAACACTAACTGCATTTATTCTTGTCCTGAGATAGATAAATGGAGAGATGATAGACAGACTATTAGACAGAGTCCCTTTATTTTCATCTATCCTGTTCTTTTTAACCCCACTGAACAATGTAATTGCATAATCAGTATCAAACTCCCTATCTCAGGTAGCTGTCAACTTACTCCTCCATCAAAACCTTGTCAGGAAACCACAAAACCTCACACTGTAATCCCCAATTTCACTAATTGCCCTAAGTTCCAATCTTTGCTTACATTTTAGCCCAATTACTGCCAATACATTTGCCAGAACTTTGATACTTTTAAGTTTTTAACATTTCGTTCAACATACTTAGTGCAGTTTTTTAAGGTAAGAAAGCAAATGGTCTTTTTATGTCTTTCTGTACTTCTGTCATTTGTGTTTCCAAAAGAAAAAAAAATATCATGACCCCAATTAAGTGATGCATTGGAATCAAGGAGAAATTCATAGTTATACAAGAAGCCAATGTCCTAATCTGCTGATGTCATTCAAACAGTTCTAAAATTCTTTTAGGATCTCTACGAGAATACTTGCTTACTTTTCTGTCTTTAATGAAATTTTCTTTTCCTTCAGACCTATATGCATTCAAAAGAAGTAAAAATGTCTTTTATTTTATTGCAACACTGTAGTTTTAGTTTACTTTTCTATGGGAGGCACTGTCTTTAGTTATAATTACAGTAGGATATTTTGAAATACTTTGAGCCTCTCTATAACCACCATGTATAATATTTGGTGTACCAAATATCTGACTTATAGATGAATTTCAGCAATGCAAACTATTTTTATGACAGCATCTCCTTAAAACTTCACTTTAAAATATTTAAAATAGTGTTATAACCACATTAAAGATTATTTTAAAAGAAAATGTTTTTTAACTTCTAGCAACTAAATACAACTATTTTCAGGGCCAGGAATTTAACTCAGCAGCCTAAGTGCCTGCTTGGCAAGCATGAGGTCATGAGTTTGATCCCTGGTACAAAAAAATCTAAATACAACCATTTCCATTTCTCCTTATCTCCTTCCAAAGTTTATTTATATGCTTACTTAACTTACTTGGTTGTAATCATAATAAATATACTGTTGAATTCCTCCTTGAAACTTCCCTATGTCTTGTAAATATTCTTTCTTGTTACACAATTTCATATTTAGTATTGTATCAGACTGATATATTATACTTTACATAATGATTTCCCTATTGCCAGATGCTAAGGTATTTCAATGTCTCTCCCATTGTAGTGTTATAAATGCATTTGGCCATATACCCATTTTCTTCTTTTGAATTATTGTCTTAGGAGAAATTCATAGAGGTGAGTTTACTGGGTGTGAGGCTGGTAACACTTCATGGTTTTAGATACAAATTGATCACTAAAAATATTATACCAAATACATAATGACACCAGTAGCTGATGTTTATACTTGTCTCCTTTGAAATCCATGTGTTATTTTTCTTTTTGTTGTTATTGAATAACATGTAGAAACAGTGTGTTTATTTAACATATATTTGTTAAATTCCTAATGGATTAGGCTTTGTGACAGGAGATGTGGACACTGAGATGAGTAAAATACGGGCAATGCCTTGAAAAAGCCACAGCCTTCTGGTGCTTGGTAAGTACTGAGACAGAGATCTCATACACTTCCATAGGGAGGCAAAAGCAGAGTAAATTCAGTATATAAACTTCTGCTTTCCTAGAATATAGCAGACTTACTGTGCAAATGGGTTCCTGCAAAAGACAGGAGTTTTCCAAAAGAGGGGTATCTCACTGTGGTTTCTGGTTTAACGTACATTCCTTTATTTATTACAGTCATCCCCCATGTGGCCTATTTGCTTATTGTCATTTGTCTTATATGAATTACAGGTTTATTTTATTTTTCAGTATTTTAAAATATTATTTATAGTAATGTTTGTAGCAATGTAGCATCACAAAAAGTGCAGCTAATAAAGGCAATCTGCTGGAAGAAAAAACAGAAAGGACTGTGATTATGAATTGGGTGGTTAAGGTGTTTGCAGGTTCTCCAGTTCAGAGCAAAGGAGTTGTTATGGTTGCTGCTGCCATGTTGAAAAATTAAACTTGATTCCAGGAAGAGCCAGTTCTGTCACAGCTTGTTGGTTATATCTTGAACGAACTAAAGAATCCCAGAAAACAGACTCCTCACATCACCAAAAAGGGGAACATTATATTATGAGTACATGAACACTTTGGTAAAAAGATAATGAAAATGTAGCAGTTCTCAAATGCTTTTTAAGCACAAAGACTGGTAGGGGTTATGGCCATACTCCCCTGCTACGGAAGAACAGAAGGCAGCAAAACATGTTTTATTTTTAATCAAACCTATCAAAATGTTTTAAGAGTGTGCTTCAGTAATACCATCTTTCCATTTATGACTGAAAGGGGGTTGAGGAGCACTGCAACTCAGAGTTTCAAGGACTGGCCTTTCAGGCCCTTGAGTCTGGGTTCTTCATTTTCCAAATGAGAACACTGATGTTATCATAGACGTCATCCTGCTTCTCAGTAGAGATTTGATCGAGGGGTGGCTAGACTTCCTTGCTCTGTGGTCCATTTCCATTAGATCAGTGGTCTTCAACCTTTAGAAACACAAAGAGATTGAGAAGTAACTAGAAGCACTATGGAGCACTGGGAAAATGGACTGAAACAATTTCTGGGTACATTCTGTAGTGGCTGTTACCAGGTGGGGACGAGTCCTGTTTGTTTAGTCTGTCAAGTGTGTGTTCAGATAAAGGCTAGCATTAAAACAAGCACGCGTAGGAAGAGGCCACTTAGCATCCTTTTCCTCGCTGCAGTGAGCTGGCCATTACTTTTCATTAAATAATATTCTGAGCAATCCACTTACTCATCATTAAGAGCTATTAGTAGCTACTCTTTGTTGCACACAGACCCAAATGGAGCTCTATCAAGAATTATTGTACTAAAGAGTTGCTAATTTTCAAGGAGAAAATTAATAATACTGGAAGCAGAATTTAGATCTTCTAAATATCTTCCCTGCTGCCTCTGGAAAACAAGGCAGTCACATCAGACCAAAGCCTGAACTGTGCTGCAGTTCAGATTTTGGTCACAGGGGAGCACTCATCTCTCAATTGAGACTTCACAGAATCCTAGCTAGTGTCACCAGATTTTTTGACTCAAGGGCTGTCCAGTTTGAAGCCTGGGTCATGAAGTGGGGCCAAAAGGAAACAGAAAAGTTCTCTTTTAAGCTAAACGGAGATCAACTCCAATGTGCTTCAGCATTTCAATACAAAAAATGTTCCCAAACTATTCCCAAAATGCCACTGTAGAATAAATGGATTTGGGTTGGTCATGTCAGGTACTTTTTATCTCCTCATGGCAAATCTGTGTGGTGGGACTGGAGGGGTCCCAATTAACAGGCATAGCAGGGACATCGGATGGGTTACCTAGTTGACTCAGAGGTAATATCTACACCACTTTCCCCCCAACTCATCTTCTCTCCACTCCATCTCACTGGTTTAATCATTATCCTCTTTCAAACTGCAAATTCTTATATTTCATAAAATTTGGTAAAAATCAATTGAATAGATTATAATGAATGCTCCAGCTATTGGTGGTGTTACTTGGGTAGAGATTCAGAAGTAGGTTGGACCAAGGAATAGGGAGCCAGAGCAAATTAGAGTCAAAAAGCTTTAACTTCATTAAAAAATATGTACAAAATGTACTTTATTTCCTTGACCATCTGGCCACTTGTCAGTTTAATTTTTGGCTTCATAACAGATGAGTGGGTGACTTTGGACAGATCTTGTTTCCTTTGTTGGTTCCAAGATTAACAGATAATCCCGAGGCTGTTCAATGTATATTCTCAGCCTATATAGATTAGAGCCATCAGGATGTAGGACACATAGTGTGAGCTAGAAAACTATTCCAGTTACAGATAGTTTTTAATTAACAGGGGCTTTGTATCAGCTTTCCTCTCTACTCAGCTAGAGTTCCCACATCAGAGCAGGTGCATCCTGTTGTGATTACAGAACACAACAAAGGGGAGATCGAGGGCAGCGACACTTCAGGCAATTAGGACCAAGTGAATGCATGCTGCCCTGCTCCCTGGTTCCTGCTGCTTCTGTTCCTCCTCCTGATGAATCCCCTCAAAAAGTCTCCCTTATGAAAACTTTTGCTCTAGTTGCTAGATTGACTTCTTCACTTGATAAACATTTACCGAACACATTTACTGCTAGGTACTGTGCCCTGGTATATAGTGCCAAGAAACAAGGGCTCACTAGCCAAAGTGGAAGGCAGTTATTCATGAAAGCATAAAAGTAAACTGAGTTGGATATGTTGATGCCAAAAACTGTGGAAGATTTTCTCATGTGAATTCATTACCTTTTCCTCTCAGTGGTCTCTCTTTCTCTGCCTTTGTGGGCGAGCCTCTCTAATGAAAATGGAGTAGACAATTACTCTACTCTGATGCCATGGAATCCTAGAGAGAATCTTTCTATCAACCCTGCCCACTATTTTGAGATGGCAATAAGTTCTACTAAAGCCAAGAGCAGGTCATTTCATAAAACCCAGACCGAGATTTCTGGCAAATATATTATGGACAAGCAACCAGACTTAGCATATGGCATCAGATGGGGACAGTGGTCTTCCTAGTTCCTAACTTTTCTACTTGGATCCATCAGAGAACTCTTCAAAGCTCTATATCTGAAGCCAGTCTTGACCTAATAGGGAGAAGAAAGATGGGAAGAGAATGGTTATACATAAAGCTCATGGACCAACAACATCAGCATAACCTTGGTGCTTGTTAGAAATACAAACGTTTAGGCCTCACTCTAGACCTACTGAATATAGATCCAGAAAGAAACATTGCCATCAAGAAATCAAATAATAACAAATGTTGGCATGACTGCACTGTAAGAAGTATGCTTTTACACTGTTGATAGGAACGTAAAGTAGTAAAACTATTATGGATTTTAACAAAATCCCTAGGTGATTTGTAAACACATTAAAATTTGAGAAACAGAACTCTAGGCTGGTAATTGTTAAGCTTTTCTATTGACACCCACACAGTGCCCATTAGATGTGCAGAACACATTTCCTTGTGTGTAACCAAGGTTATGAACTCTTCTACAGCGTGAGCAAGAAATGATAAAACAGCACTGTAATACATCAGCACCATATCATCTTAAGGAGTGAATTTACCAGGGAGGTCTTTTTTTTCTTTTAAATTATATTTTGCTAGTACCTGTTTGAAGTACATGAAATTTTCATTTATCTTAAGGAGTAGCACAGATGCATGACACATCTTGATACTTTTTTATTCTTCTTACCCTCCCCACTGACTCCCTTCCCTCCATCTCCAGATCCCCTTTCCTCATTTTCACCATTAATGCTACTATTATCATTATTAATTCACTTTTACAACATGAGTATTTAAGCATGTGTGTCTGATTTATTTCACTTAAAATTATATTTTCTAGGTATATCCATTTTCCTGCAAATGTCTCAAATCTGTCCTTCTTTATAGCAAAATAGTATTATCTTATGTATAGATACTACATTTTTTTACTCATTCATTTTTGATGGATATACAGGCTGGTTCCCAGATTTAGCTATTATGAATTATGCTGCTGTAAACATTGGTATGCATGTATCACTGTAGTATGACTTTTTCTTTCTTTTGGGAAAATATTTAGAAGGGCAGTAGCTGGGTCAAATGGAATTTCTAGCTTTAGATAGTTAGGATATCTTCACACTGACTTCCAGAGTAGTTTTTGTAGTTTGCGTACCAACAGTGGAGAAGGGGTCTTTATTTAGTGCAGCACATCAGCATTTATTATTTGATTTCTTGATGACTGCCATTCTTTCTGATGTACAAACAAATCTTACTGCTCCAATTTGCATTTTTCTAAAGGCTAGATATGTTGAACATTATTTCACATATTTATTAGCTATTTGTACTTCTTCTGAGAAGTGTTTATTCATTTCACTTGCCCATTTTTGATTGGGTGTTTTATTTTGGTTGGTCTAATTGTTTAAAGTTCTTTATATATTCTAGATATTAGTCCTCGCTGTGAGGAATAGCTGACAAAAATCTTTTGCCACTTCTATAGGTTGTCTCTTTATTATGTTATTTTCTTTGCCATCAAGAAGCTTTTTTTAAAAAGGAGATTTATTCAGCGTCATGATCAGACTATTACATTAAGCAATCAACAGCATGGGTGCAAAAATATTTTACATTAAAACCCTTTGTTGGAATGCTTTACACTTTCCACAGAACACGAACTAAAACAACTTGTTACACAATTAGTCACAAACACAGTCCTCTGGTTTTTGCCCATACACATGAGCACTGTCTAAAACATGTCTTCTTTGTAGCAGCTAGGCCCTGCCACTGCAGTGCTTGGCTGAGTTCACAAATTTATTGTAGCCTGTAGCTTCCTTGTCACTTCTCTGGCTCTCCTCTTCTGCTAAGCTTTGTTTCCTAGAAGTATTTAAAAACTTCTGCTGCTGTCATAGCACTGCTGCTGCTGGAACCACCAAAGCCATGTGATTTCGTGGTTTGGTAAAGTATTGGCTTCCACCACCCAGAACTTGTGCCTCCAAATTTTCCTTCCTTCATTGGTCCAAATTGTGAAGAGTGATTGTTGTAACTACCAGATTCAGTGTAGCTTCCACAACATCCATAACTGCTTGCATCATTGCTGAATCAATCATAACCATTCCCACAACACCATATCCACCTCCACCATGGCTGCCACCAAAGTCACCTCAACTACTGAAGATTCCTCCGTGACCAAAACTATCATTGCCACCAAAACAACCTCCACAACTGCCACCAAAATTTTCAGAAGCACTTCTACCTCTTTGGCCAAATGAAGCACTAGTCATCTCCTGGTGTGACAGGGCCTTCTTCACTTCACAGTTGTTTACAGAATGGTATTTCTGAATGACAGTCATCCACAGAATCATGATCATCAAAAGTTACAAAAGCAAAGTTCCTTTTCTTTCCACTGCCTTGGCGAGTCATGCTTCCAGTCACTTCATTTTTTCCCTACTGTTCAAAATAATCTCATAAGTGATGGTCTCCAGTACCTTCTTTAACACCACCAACAAAGATCTTCACAGTTAAGTGGGTAGCTGGTCTTTGAGAATGTGCTCTTGAGACCTCTTCCTTTGGTTCCGCAACTCTCCCATTCACCTTATGTGGTCCTGCATTCATGGCTGCATCCACCTGCTCCAGAGTGGCATGAATGACAAACCCAAACCCCTGTAATGCTTGATGTTTGGATGTCATTAACATACAGTCCATGAGTGTTCCTTATTGCTCAAAATGGTTTATCAGTTGCTCATCGCTTGTTTCAAATGCTCAGGCCTCCGATGAAGAGCTTTTGCAGCTGTTCAGTACTCTGTAGGAGACTCTGACTTTGACAGAATGGCAGTTGGAAGAGAGACCAATGATACTTCCTCGTGGGGTCCACCAGTAGAGTGTTTGAGAAACTTGTAATTTAATATAATTCCATTTGTTGATTCTTGTTATTATTTCTTGTGCAGTTGGAGTTCTTTTCAGAAAGTTCTTGCCTACACCCATGACTCTAAGAGCTATACCAGGTTTATCCTCCAGTGACTCATTGTTTCTGTTTTAATATTTAGATCTCTGATCCATTTTGATATTTAGTCTAGTACCTGGTGTGAGATATGGGTCCATCTTCTATCTTCTACATATAGATAGCTGATTTCATAGCATCACTTGCTAAAGACGCTATCTTTGTGCTAAAAGATGTTTTTGGACCCTTTGTCAAAGACTAAATAGCCAAATGTATCTAAGGATGTTTTTACTTCCTTTACTCAGTTCCATTTATCTACATGTCTGATATTGTGCCAATATCATGTTGTTTTATCACCGTTGTTTTGTGATGTAATTTGACATCAGGGACTGTGGTGCCTCCTGCTTCTTGTCTAGAATTATTTTTGCTATTCTGAGTCTCTTCTGGTTCCATATAAATTTTAGGATTTTTTTCTATTTCTGTGAGTAATGTTATAGGTATTTTGATTGTGATTGCTTTGTATCATATGTCACTTTAGGGAGTGTGGCCATTTTGGCAATGTTGGTTCTATCTATCAAAATAGAGGGGATATCTTTCCAATTTCTGATGTCTTCTTCAGTCTCCACTTTCAGAGGCCTATAGTTTTCACTGTAGAGGACTTAGCTTAGGTTACCTCCTCAGTATTTAGTTTTTCTTGATGCTATTGTGAATGATATTGTTTTCATAATTTTTCTCAGTGAGTTAATTGTTGGTATACATGAATACTACTGATTTTTGTGTATAGATTTTGTATAATGATACATTGATGAAGTTGGATGTTAATTCTTGGAGTCTTTTCATGGAATTTTTGGGTCTTCTATTACAGTATCATATCACCTGAAAAAATGTAATTTGATTCCTTCTTCTTCTGTACATATCCTTTTTATTTCTTTCATTAAACTGATTGCTGTGACCAATGTTTTGAGTACTATGTTTACCTGAAGTGGTGATAGTGCGTATCCTTGTCTTGTTCATGATTATAAAGAAAAATTTTTCAGTTGTTCCCAATTTCATATGATATTGGCCATTTGTTTGTTACAAATGACTTTTATCAGATTCAGGCAAGGTCCTTTGACACCAATTTTATTAAGGCTCTTTTTTTATCATGAATAGGTTCTGGATTTTGTCAAAAGTTTTCTGAATCTATTTATAGGATGGATCATGGTTTTTGTCCTTGCTTCTGTCTTTGCAATGTATTACATTTATTGATATGTGTATATTGAACCATTCTTCCACCCTGGCATGAAATCTAGTTGGTCAAATGCATGTTCATTTTGCTGATATACTGCATTCTATTTCCCAATATCGTCTTGAAGATTTTTGTATCTATGTGCATTAAGGAGATTGGTCTGTAGTTTTACTTTTTAGTTTCATCTCTGTTTTTAGGATCAGAGTGATGTTGGCTTTCCATAAAGCAGTTTGGAAGCAATCCTTTCTTTTTATATTGGTGATATAATGTCCTTAAAGTTTTCATAGAATTCAGCAGTGTTTTTCTAGAATTCAGGTTTTGAGCTTCTTTTAATTTTTAGGTTTTTAAAAAGTTATTATTACCGCCTCAGTCTCAAAATGGTCAAAATTTTTTGTCTTCCAGACTTAACTTTGGTAATTCATATGACTCTAGAAAATCTGTCCACTTTTAAGAGATTTTCTAATTTGTTGGAAAATAACTTTTCATATCATGTTTCCCTGAAAATAAGATCTACCTAGAAAACAATTTCTGGCAATAGGGCTCATTATCAGATGATGCCTCCTCTAAAATCATGCTGGCACTAGCTTTCTGAGTGGGCCTTACTTGTGGGAAACAGGTTAGTAGTGAGTAACTGTCTTGAGGTTCAATCATGTCCATTGTGATTTTATTTTCTTCATTAATAATTGCATTCCTGTGAGTATTTTCTCTTTCCTTTGGTAAGCTCGGCTAAGGTTTTACTTTTTCTTTCAATGAACTAACTCTTTGAATGGCTGATTCTCTGTATTGTCTTTTTAGTCTCAGTTTCATTAATTTCTACTTTTATTTTCATTATTTCCCTCCTTAAGTTTGGTTAGGGTTTATTTTTTATTTTATTTTTTTGCATTTGGTTCTTGTGTGTATTATATTGGCATTGTATTATACTGGCAGAAATTAGAAGTTGCTAATTTCTACCTTGATTTCTTCTGTGTGACACTGGATATTCAGGAGTGTGTTATTCAGTTTTCAGGTGTTTCTCAATTTTCTGTGTTTTCCCTAAGGTTGATTTCTAATTTCATTGCACAATGGTCTCATAGTAAACATGAGGTGTTTTCAATTCTTTTATATTTATTTAAGCAGGTTTTGTATGTTAGTACATAGTCTGTCTTGGAAAAAGTTCCATGCAGTGCTGAGAAGACTGTGTACTCTGTTGTAGTACAATAGAATAATCTGTTAATATTTATTAAGTCCCTATGTTCAACAATGTGGTTCAGCTTTGACATTTCTTTACCTTTTTTGTTTGTTTGCTTAGTTGTCTCTACAAAAATGGGGTATTGATATCACCCACTATGACTGTGGTAGTGTTTATCTAATCTTTTATGTCCAGTAATATTTGTTTTATGATAATAGGTGCTCCAGTATTTGGTGCATATAACAAGTGCTATCTTTTCTTGTTGGATAATTCACTAACTAACATATAGTGACCTTTGTTTTATTTTCTGATCAGTTTTAGCTTGAAATTTCCATTGTTTGAGATTGATATCCCTGCTTATTGTTGGGGTCCTAATGCATGAAATATTGCCTCCCATCCCTTGATTTTTATTCCATAAATGTCTTTTTGAATTAAATGAATTTCTTGAATGCAACCAACTGTTGGATTATATTTTCTGATCCAGGCTTCCAATCTGTGTCTTTTAATTGGGGAGTTGAGGCCACTAACATTGACAGTTATTACTGAAAGGTGTTGACTTATTCCCACCATTGTGCTCTTTTTTTGTTAATGATTCCTTTGTTTTCCTTTGTTGTTGTTGATCTATCTGTCTTGCTTAATGTATTCATTTCTATCTGGATTACTGACTGTTGGCTTTATTGTCTCTGTATAGGATATTTTTGAGTATTTTCTGGAATGCTGCCTTGGTGTCTATACATTTATTGAGTTGCTCATTTTCATGGAATGCTCTTTTTTCTCCTGGTATTTTGAAACAAAGGTTAACCAGATTTGCTCATCTGGGTTGAAAGTTGTATGCTTTTAGGGCTTGAATTATTTCATTCTAGGCTCTTCTGGCCTTTAATATTTGTGTTGAGAAGTGTTTTTTATTCTAGTGTGTTTAGTTCTATATGTGATTTTTTTGTTTTTCTCTGACAGCTTTCAAAATTCTGTGGGTTTTTTGTTGGGCATTTAGAATTTACTTACAATGAGTCTTGGGGAATTTCTTTTTTTTTTCATTATAGTTGGTTGGTGTTCTATAATCTTCACTTACCTATATGTTGAAATCTTTCCTCATTTTTGGGAGGTTTCTATTATGATTTCTGTAAGCAATTTTTTAATTCCACATGTACTACCTTCTAGTTTGTATAACACCAATTAGCCTTAGGTTGGTTCTCATGGTGTTATCTAGTAGCTGTTGGATACATTTTTCATGTTCTCTTATCATTTTTAAGACTTCTCTGAGTAATTTGTTATAATTTATCATTTCTCCTTGATTTCAAAAATCCTGTTTTTACATAGATCATTGCTATAATTTATGAATTCTATACAATTTATTATATCCTGTATTTCCATGTCTCACCTTTTTGTGGATTCTCTATCTTTGATAAATTCATTACTCATGGTTTGAAACATTTTTGTCAGTTCTTTTATTTTTTAATGTTTTCCCCCAAATCTATATCGGTCATTTTGTATGAAAATAGTACCATAAACGTTTGGGTCATATCTTCTTTGAATTTTCCAAGTTTCTGTAACTACTCCTCAATCAATTTGAAAAGCTTTGCTATCTAAGGTTTGCTTTCCTCTTCATTGGTATACCCTGGAGCTACCTTGGGAGAGCAGGGTGAGGAGAGGCTGCAATTTATATGAAGATCTTTTTTATTTAGATACTGCCTTCTGCTGATATGTTTTCAACTTTATTTGCCCAAAGATAGTACTGATTCCTTCAGATATTCCATTTAAGTAGTTTGGGCTTTCACTGTGTCTTGAGGAAATAATTATATTTGGTTATAACAGCAGCAACAGATCCAATCATAAATCAAATATATGTGATAAACCTTGCATTTACATTTCCATACTTTATCAATATTCTTTGTAGCCTATATTTTATTGTTACCAGCACTTATTCTGCAATGTGTAAGATGTGGAGGAAATAGATTGTTGGATGAATAACAGGAGTGCAAGTCAGTAAAAGGAGATGTAGATATGAGAAATCATAATAAAAATACGAAATTAGATATGAAATCAGATTCTTTTGCAGGTCTTTACTTGAATTAAATGGTTAGTGTGGAAGGCTTTGCAAAGACTTTATGGGGAGTGAGGATGGGATATAGAAAGGAAGGAGGTGTACTTTGGATTGAGGAAAACTTCAGGGTTATTGAAACTTGTTGACATATTTCTGTACTTGTAAAGTGGGAAAGAGGCAAGAGAAAACTGAGCTAGGTACACCGAGGAAGAGCAGAAGGAATAGAACAGAGAGGATGGAGCGCTGATATGAGAGAATATTGAAGAGAGAAAGAGAGAGAGAGAGAGAGAGAGAGACAGAGAGAGAGGATACAATGAACTAAACATTTTAGAGGGAGAATTTTAAAAGTGGTAGAAACAAGTAAAACATAAGAAATTAGTATTGCTATGGAAGCTTATCGAGATGAAATAGGAAGGTAAGAAGGGGAAGAGAAAATAAACACCAACTAAATCAAACAAAAACTAATAATAATCCAGTAGGAACTCAGGTCAAATACTGCAACAAGAGAATGTATATTGAAGTCACACATGACTGCTATGCCAAAGAGCCCGAGTGTCTACACAATTCCCTTCCTGCCTTAGTTGCAGTCTGACTGCAGCCTCAACAATTTCACTCTGCTTGTGCACACAAAATCTGCAATAACCCTATCTTAAAAAGTCTCGCCTGCAGGTAGCAGGCAGCATCTGATGGTGTCCCTGGGTTTGTCTTAGGGAATCTTCCCCATCTGGCAGATGTGTTTTCACAGACAGAGGTCTGTGAAGGGATGGTTTCCCTTGCCCTTGGTGAGTGCCGGTGAAGGTTGTGCCAGGCTAGAGAGTTCCCTACTGATTGAAGAGGTGATGGCAAGAAGGGGGTGCTACATGCAGACCCTGAAGCCCAGCCTCTCCAGTGCTTGTTTATTCCCTCAGGATTTTGGAGTGCTTTCATAAGGGCTGCTCCCCAGAGGAGTGGGGACCAGAGCAGGGCAGTACAGCCAGGTTGGTGCTTCCTCTATGATCCAGATGTTTGGTTTGATCTACATGTGCCCGTCTTTCTGATTAATTTTCTGTTTCAGGGTGTAATTCCCCCTACACTACAGGGTATTTCAGTGAGTACTCTTTGGATTCCTCTGACAGGACTCCACCTCTAGTCAGCCATATTGGATCCGAGGCAGATTTTATATCATAAGCTCATGGTAGAGTTGAGTATAAGAACTTAGGTCTTCAGTGGTCCTTTTAAAAATACATTAATATATAATAATTGCATGAATGGGGTAGAGTGTGATACATCAAAACATGTATGTAGTATGTATTTATCAAATAAGAATAATTAACTCAAGTATTAATTCTGTCTCCTCATTACTTTGTGTTTGAAGCCTGTTCTACTCTTCTAGGTATTTATAAAATCTATAATAGGTTGTTGTGAATTATAGTTACCCCACTGTTGTGCAGAACAGCACAGTTTCTTCTATATAGCAGCTTGTGTAATTGTTATTCAGCTTCCCACTATCCTCCTTCCCTTCACCTTTACTAGCTTCTAGGTACTGCTATTATTCATTCCAACTGACTTTAAAGAATAGCCACAGATGAGAGAGAATGTGGAATTCCTTTCTTCACTTTACTTATTTTACTAAATATAGTGTCTTCTAGTTCCATTCATTTTGTTGTAAATGATAGAATATCATACTTTTATGGTGGACTAATGTTCCATTGGGTATGTACATCATATTTTCTTATCTATTCATCCATTGAGGATCATTTAGGATGATCCCATGTCTTAACCCTGATGAACAGTGAGGCCACAAGTATAGGTGTACAGGTATCTCTTTGGTATGTTCTTGCCATTTCCTTGGGATGTAGTCTTACAAGTGCGATAGCTAGATCATATGGTCATCTACTTTTAGTTTTTTGAGGAATGTCCATATTGCTTGTGGCTGTACTGGTTTACATTCTCATTAGCAGTCTACAAGGGTTCTCTTTGCTATACAATCTTATTAGCATTTTTTTCTTTTTGGTAATAGCTAATAGCTACACAAACTGGGAGTGAGATATTTCATTGTGATTTTGATTTCTAATTCCCCGATGATTAGTAATGTTGAGCAGTTTTTCAAAAATTTGTTGGCCATTTTAATTTATTTTTAAGGAAGCATTTATTTATATCCTCTGCCCATTTTAAAAATTGGATTACTCATTTTATGTTATTGAGATTTTTATGTTCTATATAAGTTGGATTTTTTTAAATTTTATTTTACAGAGAATAAAACAAAAGAGGACAGAATAAAGCAGATCAGAACAGAACAATGCAAGCAACACAGCACTTCACAACAAGACAATTGGATATCAACTGTAGCTACCAAAGGTCTCTTTCTTTGAAATAGTTGAGCATAGCTTCACACACAATAATATCAAACACAATAAAATAGAATAAAACCATTCAAGAGCATGAAGGTATTACAAGACATTCTGAACCAAGTAACAGAAAATGAACAATGGCTACTATAATCTCAATTCCCATAAAAAATTTATTTATACTATCATACATACTAAAATCCAATAAGACACAACATGATAGAACCAATGGTAATAAAACATGTTAGGACTTCAAAGCAAGATATTAAATCAGCAATGGCTGCCATAATGTCTTGTGTTCTTCAATATAAGTTGGATATTAATACTTTATCCGAATAATAGTTTTCAAAATTTTTCTCTCATTCAGTAGATTGTCTCTTTACTGTTGATTGTTGTGCAGACGTTTCTTAGTTTGATATAATCCTATTTGCTTTTTTTTTACTTTTGTTTCCTGTGCTTTTTGGTCTCACACAAAAAACAACAATAACAACAACAAAAACCTGCTACCTCTATCAATGTTTTGAGCTGTTTCTTCTGTTTTTTTTTTTTTTGGTAGTTCAGAGTTTCTGGGCTTAAATTTAGGTTTTTGAGTTGATTTTTTGCAGGGTGAAAAACAGAGGTAAAATTTCAAATTTTTGCATATGGATATCCAGTTATTCCAGCACCATTTATTGATGAGGCTGTCTTTTCTTCAATGCATGTTTTTGATACTTTTGTCAAGAATCAGCAAACCATAAATGCATGGGACATGGAAATTTATCCCTATATTGTATTCTATTTCAGTGGTCTCTGTGTGTTTTTATGACAATACCATGTTCATCAGCCTTGTGAATCAGCCTTGAATCCAGGGGCTTTCTGCCCTTCTCTTACAATCCAGCTTAGGGGCTGGTTTTTTTTTTTTTGTCATTTATGTCTCAGATTGAAGGTGCCAGCTGCTAGTAACTGCAAGCAGCTAAAATGTTTACCTGCCTATCTTTGAAGAGTTTAGTGCTCTCCTATCTGTCAGTTATAGTGAGGCATTTGCCTACCTACAACAGCCTTTCATCTAAAAATACCATTCTTTTTGGACCTTTAACTTCCAGTTACTCTGCATGTTACTCTTTCTTCTGAGGTTTACCTTGACCTCTGGGAAGAAACACATTTCCCAGTAGGTTGCTTTGAACCAGCCAGTAGGACCCATATCTCCTCATGACCATTCCCTGTAAATTGGATTATACAGACTCTACAGCCTTCCTGATCTTTGGATCCTGAATCTTACTTTCTCCGATTGGTTCTACTAAATGACCTTCTAATATCTCTAAGGTTTTATCTTGACCAGCTTCTTTTTTCATAGAATGTGCAGGCCGCAGTGACTTGGGGAAGATATTCTGGAAAGAAAAGATGGAAAGAATCTTTAAGCTAACATGGGATGGAAGAAATTTTTAGAGAAAAGCTTTCATTTTCCAATGAGGTAAAGTGTCTTCCTTATGTCACAAATGAAATTCAATACTGCTCAGTTGTATTACTTAAAATGGTTTCAACTCATGTTGAAATTTGTTTGCCAGTATAGTGGGTACAGAAAAATAGGGCTTTAAAGAGGTGATTAGGTCTTTAAGAGGTTATTAGGTTAGGTTGGATTGATATGTTTCTCCTGGGACTGGACCGGTTTTCACAGAAATGGATCACTTCTTGCCGGAGTGGGCTATTATAATCTGCATTATCGCCTTTGTCTTCACCCTTTCTTCTACTCACACCTGCTCAGGGATTGCACAGGTGCTATTGCATGATGCTATCTGTCATGTTATGGTGCAGCATGAAGACTTTACCAGATGCAGCTTCTTGGTCTTGAACTTTCCTGCCTCCAGAATTGTGAGGTAAACAAACCTCAACTCTTTGTAATTTATCCAGTCTCAGGTAGTCTGTTTTAGCAACAGAAAATGGACTAAAAACACCCAGATTATTTTGTACTGAAAGTCTTTAGAGTCCTTTTCAGGTTGAGGTTTTTAAATGGGAATGTTGGTATAGACAAATGGTATCTGAATTGTAGGGCACTTTATTTGTGTTCAAATCTTAACATTTTCTCTATCATTGATCACTTGTGGATCAGGACCTGCTCTAGGCAACATGGAAATTAGATCCAAATTATCCACCTTTATAGTCACCTGGGGGTTCTTATCCTTTTGAGTGTTACCCTCATTATGCTTGGTTCTCAGGGCTCCCTCTCTACCTATTATGTACTTTGTCAAAGAAGGGCTCATCTGCAGATACCCAAGTCCACACGTGTTTCCAGGGTCTCTGCAAATGAAAAGAATTGAAAAACCTTACCACAAAGAAATGTTGCTCATGATGAAACTTTAGGTATCACAGGAGAGGTCTATCGGCAGAGGGGTATTTAGGTGCCCTTCAGATCCCATCAATAGTTGCTTGTCTGTTTTGCCCATAGATAAGGTCAGCTCAGAAGAGAATGACACCTGCCCCCACCTTGCTTCATAAAGGAATTAGTGAGGATAAAATTAGGTCACAGATGTTAAAGTGCTTTTGACACAAATCAAATCAACCTTTGATTTTTTCCCAATCTAATCTAGACACTGCCTTAGGGTCAGTTTCTGCCTCAATCCTTCCATCTTTCAAAATGTGAATACTGTACTCAAACTTTTTCACAAGGCTACTTGGTGAAAAGGAAACAAATGTGCTCATTGTGATGCCCAAGGGATTAAATGGAGTGATGTGATTGCCTTAATGGGACCAATGACATGGTAGAAGGAACAAGCATTCGTTTTTAGTCTGCTTTTCAAAGTCATCTGGTGTTGATCAATGCCCAGGCAGGTGTAAGTCTGGCACTTTAGAACCACTCATCAGAGAAATGAATTCTCCTTATGTCTTACAGTTCTACTTCATTTTAAGCAGAGTCCCTCCAAGCCATTTACCTGGTTTTGTTTCAAACTAGCCTGATGCCTTCATGTGATGGAGGGAATTAATCTATAGTACTGTGTTGGAAGGCCTGGATTTCCAATTTATTGCATTAGAATCAAGTGTTTGCTACAAATGCAGATTCTTGACTTGGACATCTTGCCAAGCTCTCAGATGTAGGATCTCCTCGGGATAGGACCAAGGAAACTCTAATTTACACAAGAATCCAACTCTCTGGCATACTACTGTCGCCAGTGGATTGCATTCTTCAAGTGTTATCTTAGGGCAGTGATTCATAACCACACACTAGGATCACCTAGAGGGCTGGAAAAAAGCACCTATGGCCAAGCCTATCCTGAGGCAATTAAACCAGATTTCCTGGAGGAAGTGAGATCCTGCATCTTCTTTTTAAAGGCTCCTTTGGTGATTTTAAGTTCACAAGTAAGAGTGGGGCCATCATAGGGTTGCAAATGAACTATTCTGGCTCATGCACAGCACAGCTCCCTCAACTCTCAGCTCTTCTCAAGCTTCTATTTTGCAGATGCATTAAGAGTTAAAAGAACATGTAGAATCCTTACTATGCACTATGCATTAGGAAAAGCAGCAACAAACCGAACAGAAAGTGACTGTTCTCCAGGATTCTACAATCTGGGTTAAAGGAGGTAGCCCAGTGACTACAGGTTAGTAAAAACGAGTGTCAGTCACTCTAGCTTTTTCCTGTTGACTCTACTGATTTCTTGAAATAAAGACTTTGGTCTCCCAAATGCCTAGAGAATTATTTTGTCTTGCATATTCCTCATCTTACAGTTGCTTTAATTCCCTGTTCAAAGATTTCACAGAACTTGGGGAGTTCCTAGTAGACTGTACTTCTTTAGGTATTTTGGATCTGTTTGTGGGTTTCTTTCCAGGCCTTGAAGTTTCCTTTATGTGTGCGTTACAAACCACTAAGTCTTACCCTTTAGGACCTGGGTTGTGCTAGCTCGTAAATAGTGACATAATGGTGATTGGCTGAGAAATTCTGACTTGGGGGTTACTATGAGCTTCTCTTCCCTCTGTCAAAAACATGTGTCTCCCCTTAAATTCAGTGTCTGTGAAGATCTCATCCTTTACATGATTTTTAAAAATTTTATCTGGAGATAACAGGGCTTTTAGCCAATGATTTCAATCCAGGCTAGTGTATGGAATAATGTCTAATGTAGCCACCTCCTACAGAAGGATTTGATTAATGTTAGGAGTTTGCTGTTAATCATCTGAAGCAGAACACAAGACACAGCTGTTAGATAGCTGAAAGTGCCAAACTGTGACATCTGTGAACTGGCAGTGCAGTTTTTAAAATGTTAGTTTTGCTTCTTTTCCTTCCTATAATAGTTTACTTAGAGCTTGTATAATTTATCATCTGATATGCTATATTGTCTGATAAATTATCTATGGGCTATTGAGTAGTGTCTTAACAATAAATTGTATTATTTTCATTAAAGAGGAGAGTGTTGTAAGCTCTCAGGACTTTATTTAGTTTGACTTTTCAAGGACTCACCAATGAAACTTTCCCATTTCATTTATAATATTCATATGTTTTCAATCTTACCCTGATCTGGTATACCTTTCTGAAATTTCACTTTGTGGGAAAGATCTTTTCATTTTTACCTGGAATAGATCATTTAGGCTTCCAGATTCTCATTTAACATTAAAGTATTTCCCTTTGATTTATACTAATTTAGGGAAAGTTTATATTCTTAACTGACAGAAATCTGAAAGTCCTCAATTTTTCAAGAGAGGAAAAGTGGTGTGAATATTTGACTGCCAAAGTAATGGGAGATTGTGGCAACAGTTGTAAGCAAGCAAAAATATAAACTAGGCAGACAGTACTGTATTTGGGGTAAGTTAACACTCAGGACAATGGAGAAATTAATTCTCTGTAAGGAAAATAGTCACAAATTTATTATAAATGTCCTTTGAACATAAGGCAAAGTGATATTTTGCTTTGCATATTGGGGATGGAACTCAGAGCCTTTGGACATACTAGGCAAGTCCTCTACCACTGAGCGACATGCACAACCCTTTTTATCTGATTTTTTTTTTTTTAGTTTTTTGAGACAAGATCTTAGTAAGTTTCCCTGGTGTAATCCTTTTGCCTCAGCCTCTTGAATAGCTAAGACTACAGGTGAAACTGTGACTGACCAAAGCAATTATTTTAACACTTTACAAATCAGTAACAACAGTGATAGCATTTATACTTCCATGGACTTGCTTTGCTATGTCACTATGAACAGTAAGCAGCAGCAATAGAAAAAAAGAATTGTTCAGGAGCAGAATAAACTTCTCATTTCCAAGATAGTTATAAGTATGGAAGGTGACAATGAAATTTTCTAACAACTTTATTGATATATAATACAGTTCATGCTAGACACACATAATATGTGTCACTCATTTACAGTGTTTAACACCATTCCTTTTAGCATAACCCACTGAGAGGTGCAATCATGCTAGGGTCTAGAACATATGTCTACCTGAAAACTTGTACATAAATGTTCATAAAAGACTTGCATGTGATATCCAGGAACTAAAAACCTAAATTGCCTTCAGATGATGAGTGGATAAATGAAATGTGATGGATGGTACAGAAGAATCTGAAAATACTCACTGGTAAAGCTGGTCAGACTTTAAGGCTCATTGCTCTTCTACAATGGTTTGGTACACAGTGTTAAGAAAATCTAGCATATTTCTGTACTGCATTTTTATGTACCTGGCCCTGTGCTTAGTGCCTTACATGCATGCATCATTTTATGAAAAATAGAAAAGCTAAGGCCTGGAGGTCACATAACTTGTCAAACATAACAACATGCATAATGCATTAATAAAATGTAAAACCTAGTTCTGTCTGAAACTAGAAGATGCATTTTTCACGGTAGTGCTACTTTGATGCACACATAATGACTTTAATAAGTCTTCTAGGTCCATGCAAGGAAAAAAAAAGAGCTAAAGAACTGTTTCTTCCTCCATGTACTTTGGTACTTCCAATTATCGAGTGGCAGTGAAGGTAGGTGGTCTCTGAACAACCTGTCCATGTATATATACACAGAAACATCCCCACAAGGAATAGCATTCTACTCCTTCACCTGTGCCCACTGTAACTACACCTTCTGGTGTTCCTAAGAAGCTAAGAAGGGCAGAAGAAGAGGGCCTTCTAGTTCTTCCCCTGTGTATATGTGTATTCTCACTCCCAGAAACCCCTTCGTTCATGCATTATGCTAATGTAATACCGAAATGGTGGTCATGCCCCGCACAGTGCACATTCTTATTGTTGCCACCTCTGGTCCTTTGCCCAGGTTACTTCCAGGTGAATGGAAGGCTTTTCTCCTCCCCTTCACTTAGAAGAGCTTTCACTTAACCTTTAAAGCTATTGGGTGCTACAGGAAGCTTTCCCTAACCTGGCTTTAGATCTTTCATAACAGGCTATGCATAACTTTATAGTGAGGCATTTCCATACTGCACCTTAACTGTTTCTGGGCTTTCTTGACTTGTGTGATCTCCTTAAGAATGGACATTCTAATTTGTTTGTAGTTCCAAATGTCTTGCACAGTGACTGCTAATGCCTAGCATGAGCTCATTGCATGTTTGTTGATTGGATATATGAATGAATTAATAATTGTGGAATGCGTATTATAGGTCAGATTCTTTTTACAAATATTTAATAATTACACTCCCAAAACAAGCCTTTAAGGTATATTGGACTGTGTCAATATTGCCAGTACCAAAAGAAAGAAAGAAAGAAAGAAAGAAAGAAAGAAAGAAAGAAAGAAAGAAAGAAAGAAGTGGAAAACAAATCACTTAGTATGTAGCAGTGCTGAGATTCACACTCAGGATTCAACAACTCCAAATTTTGGATCTCTCCCTGTACCTGTTCTGTCTCCTTCTATAGAAAACTGAATCTGAACATGTTGTATCTCACATATATGCTGTCACGTTCAGATATAGGACATATCATACTGTAAACTCTTCTTTTTAGTTGAAATTTGTGTGAAAATAGTTATAGAACTTAACTGGAAGTCATCATCTGCCTTGGCATCCTTTAACCTGAGATTTGTTACCCCACTGATGTCTAAGGTGATCAGAAATGACTTTCTACTACTCATAAGCATGGCCAAAGCCTAAGGACCTTAGTAAATATAACAACAGAGATTGATTCAAGGGTGATGTACACTCACTGTCAATGCTTTTGTAGGATTAGTGTGAAAGAATTTTATTCTCTTTAATTCACACACAATCTAATCGCACTAGCCCAAGGGCTTTTGCAGTCCTTGTTAATGCTCAGGGAATCCATCTCTTCCACCTCTTTTCCTGTGCCACTGTGTATCTTTGCCTGATCTTATCAAGCAGTAAAGGCACTGTTTTATGATCTTTGAAGCATTACTGGATGCCAAAAATTGGTTCAAAATAGTATATTTTTGCATAGATCATTGCAGTCATCCAGCACAGACCTCATTCTTTCTCGATCTAAATAAATAATCATCTGAGGCGATCTCCATTATTCTAGGACATAACACTGCACTGCTCTGAGTTACCAAGAAGCACTTTTTAAAAATCCCCTTCAGAATGCACTTGAGAGAAAAGAGTAAGTGAAAAGACAACCAAAAATGCTTCACCCTGCCCCAGTACCCATGTTCTTTCTACCACATTAACTGGATACCAAGTTCAAATGTCTGGCCCCTGCAAACCGTGGGAATAGCCCTTGAATCCTAACATGTCACTGGCCAAACCTTTTCTTCCTTGTGGACCCTTCATTCCAAGAAGTAACAGGAAGTACCCTTGTTGCTTTTCTTTCCCAGGAAAGATGCATTGAATTGCTGGAGAAAGTCTGACTATGGTAACCACACACATAGCAGGTTTACATTAATCACTTCTGGAGGACTCATCGAGGATAATTGCATAGAATACTTCACCCAGTTTGTCCTTAATTACATAGAAGCCTTCCTGCCAACTGTCACTGTGTTTTTCTCTAAAAGTAGGTAGACAAGCACCCAGTCCCTTCTGCAGACATTTGTAACTGTGTTAACACTTCTGATCCTTTGTTTTTATTTTTTGCACTGAAACAGAGACTTAACTTTCTCTTTATGCTCATATTCTTTGTCTCTCTGTCTCTCCCTCTCCCTTCCATTCTTCCATCCTTCCATCCCTCTATCCTTCCTTCCTTCCTTGTGTGGTACTGGGAATTGAGCCCAGTGCCTTCACAGGCTCTTCTCTTCTCTCTCTCTCTCTCTCTCTCTCTCTCTCTCTCTCTCTCTCTCTTATCTATCTATCTATCTATCTATCATCTATTATCTATCTATCTATCTATCTATGTATCTATCTATCTATCTAGACAGGATCTTGCTTCACTCAGTTACAAGGCTGTCCTCCAACTTGTGATCTTCCCACCTCAGGCTCACACACTTCTGGAATTAGAGGCCGGAGCCTCCATGTCCAGCCCCCCTTTTGTTTTAATCTGTCTGTAGTCCTCTATGCACTACCTAGAATCTGATATGTCTGTTTTCAAATATAGAGCTGAGCATTATAGTTGTAAACTCAGAAAGGTTGTTGAGGGAAAAGGAGGAGGAGTGTCAACATTCAAGTCTACCAATAACCAGGAAGTGATGAGATACTTGTAAACATCACAGAATGGTCAAAAGTATGTGAAACTAGCTATGTAAAATGTGGTACATTAATTCACATAACAGATATTTATGGGGCTCTGATGTAAGTCAGGCCCTACTTTATTGCAGATGCTGGAAGTACATCATTGAACAAAAACAAGAAATTCCTGAATCAGATTCTTTTGTAGTGTGGACATATAAGTGTTATGCTCTATTATGTGTGAGGCTGTACTCTACTGCAGACACTAGAAGTACATTAGTGAATCAAAATGAGATTCCATCTCCTACTGTGGTTAGATTCTAGGAGGGGAGGGCTGGCAATAAATATTAATTATAAAAATAACTATGTATTGCTATAAGGTCAAAAATACTATGAAAATTTGACCAAAACCTGGAGCAGAATTAAAGCCTGATAATGCAGAGCAGGATGGGCATGTTGCTTTCCATGGCAGGAGGGTCACAGTAGACTTTCTTGGGAAAATGACACTTGAGCAAAAACCTGAGAGGGGACTAGCCATTAGTCACTCAGATATCTAGGGAAAAGAATATTCCAGGCAGAAAGAAAAACCAGAAAAAGCACAAAATATATCTCACCCAAAAGACAGAGAAACCAAATCTTATCAAAGTAATGAGTACCATTTCCCTGTCTATACTTAGTTGCATTTTATCTACATTTGAAGTGATAAAAATCCAACTTGTTCCAGAAATTGCTCTCTAAAGGACTTGGGATTATGTTACTTTAAAACAGCATTTAGACTGAAATATGTTTCAGAATGAAATATATAAGCGCAAGTGCTCATAGCCATGGCTTTTAATTACTGGAACTCCTGTAGTAGCTAATGAGGAAACTGATTTACACTACATTTTTCAGATCATTAGGCATCTTCTCTACCTGCATTAGAAACAGATACAGCAAGTCTAGCAATGCCTACTAAGAATTCTGAAGCAAGACAAAATTGAGAGAGGCACAAATACCTCACCATTCTATCTGGGCAGTGTTTCTTGGGCTAACCTATTTGTCCCTGCACTCTATGAACACCCATTCGGTTTGGAGAGCTGTAATGGCTGCCATGTTTGGCGCCTTCTGCGTGCTCCTATTCCTCCAGCCCTAGGTTCTTACTTTATCTATCCTGTGCTCTTAGCCCAATTATGCACCTTCTTGCCAACATTTCTTCTCTGCTTTCTTCTGCCCTCCTGTCCTAGAAACCTTCTTTAAGACAGCAGTCCTCTCTGTTTCCACTTATTTCCCTGAAAGGAAACTGTGCACTTTAGTCCTTTGAACTTGGTGGGATTTCCACTCGATAGTGTGTGGTTACCTTTTATTATCAAGGTTTTACTCTCCTGTTCCCATGACCCATCAGATATATGGTTTGCATATATTTTGTCATGCTGTAAGTTGTCTCTTTCTTTTTTGATGGTGTTCTTTTGAAGCACAAATATTCTTAGTTTTAGCAACATTCAACTTATGTATTTTTATTTTTGTTGCTTATGCTTCTGGTGCTGTAGATCAGAAACAAGTGCTAATTCAAGGTCATGAAATTAACTCCTATGTTTTCTTCTAACATTTTTATAGTTTTATCTCATATTTAGGGCTTTGATCAATTTTGAGTTAGTTCTTATGTATGTCAAGATATAGAAACCCAACTTCATTCTTGTGCATGTGGGAAAGAATGCTCCAGCACCATTTATTGAAAAGACTAACTACTCTTTTCCTTTTGAACTGTGTTGGCACCTGTGTTGAAAATATGCTGTTAATGCAAGAAATTATTTCTGAATATTCAATTTGATCATGTACCCTTACATAAGCATACCCTTTTGATTACTGCAAGCTTGTTGTAAGTGTTGAAATAAGTATGTGTTAAACTTCCAACTTTGTTTTGTTGAGGATAGTTTTGGATAATTTGGGCCCCTTGAATTTTCATGTGAACTCTACATTTGAATTATGAATTTTTGAAAAGAGAGGGAAAAATAAGAATAAGGAGCACAGAAAGAAGGAATGAATTAAGGAAGAAGGAAGCAAATAAAGATAAAAAGCAAAAACAGCCAAGTTTATCAATGATTGCACTGATTCAGTAGATCAATTTTTGAAACATCATGATATTTAAGATACTGAGTCCTCCAATCCATGGACATGTCATATCTTTTTATTATTAACTTTATTTCATGTAATACATATTCTTTGTTAAATTTAATGAAAAATTGTATTATTTTAATGCTCTTGTAATTGAAATTGTTTTTTCTTTTTCTTTTTTTTACTGGTAATGGGGATTGAACTCATGACCTTGCGTTTGCTAGGCAGGAGCTTATGGCACTGAGCTAAATCCCCAGCCCCTGAAGTTGTTTTCTTAATTTCAATTTCAGATGGTTTATTAACAGGGTATAGCCATACAATTGAGTTTTCTATATTAATCTTGTGTTCTACAAACTTTCTAAATTCATTTTTTAACTCTAATAGTCTTTTAATGGATTCCTCAGGATTTCCTATTTCCCAAACATTGCTTTTACAGAAAGAAGGACATTGGTTTGTTTCTTTCTGATGTGGATGCCATTTATTGTGTTTTCTTGTCTATTTGTCCTGTCTAGAAACTGTAGTAAAGTACTGAATACCCATAGCAAGAGCAAACATCTTTGTCTCGTTTCTGATGTTCCAGGGAAAGCTTTAGTCTTTCACATTAAGTATGACAATTGAAGCTGTGGATTTTTCATACATACTTTTTATCAGGTTAAGGAATTTTATTTTTGTTCTAGGGTATTTTAATCACAAACAAACAAGGAATTTTCCAGTGCTCTTTTTGCATATATAGATGTCTTACTTTTCTCATTGCTGAGACAAAATACTCAACATTCACAAGTTAAAGGAGTTTATTCTGGCTAACAGTTTGTAGAGGTTTCAATCCATAGTCATCTAGCTCTAAGGTAGCGTGCCATGGCAAAGAGGCATCACAGAGGAGAAGCACTCCATGGTATGGTAGACAGGAAGCAGCAAGCAGCAAGCCTACCTTCTTTTTGTCCCTTTATATTCCACCCGGGCTACAAGCCTATTTGTTGGTGCCTCTCACAGCCAGAGTGGGATTTCTGTCTTCAGTAAATCCATTCAGCCACACCCAGAACTATGCTAATTCCAATCAGTGGACTAATGTAATACCACACACTCTAAGTACCGGTATCACATACTCTAGGTCCAGCCAGTTGCCAAAAGCCCCACCTATAGTCACATGAGTGGGGAGAAATCTAGACACAAACCATAATATTGGAAAAATCATGTGTTACTTTGTCCATTATTCACTTAATATGATATATTGCATTTATTTTTGATATGTCGAAGCAATTTTACACTCCCATTGGATCATGGTATACAATTACTTGTATAGGCCACTGAATTCAGTAAACTAATATTTAATTGAGGATTTTCACATGTATATTGTTAAATGATACTGGTCTGTAATTCTTTTTCTTGTATTTTTTTAAATCTGGTTTTGACATCAGAGTTATATGGCGTCATTGCATGAACTGTCAAATGTTCCCTTCACTTCTACTTTTTGGAAGAGTATGTGAAAATTTTGTGTTAATTTTTCTTTAAACATTTGATAGAGCTTACCAGCGAAGCCATTTGAACCTGGGCTTTTTTTTATTACTAAGTAAATCTTTATATTAGTTATAAGTCTCTTCAGATTTTCTATTCCTTGGTGAGACAGTTTTTTAATTTGTGTTTTCTTGGAAAAGTATCCATTTCTTTACACGTTATCTAATTTCTTGGCATAGAATGATTTCTGTCATCCCCCTCCTTTTTTATTTCTGTAAGTTAGGTAGCATTGCCCCATTTTACACTATTGAGGTTAATAATTTGAATCTTCTTTCTGTCACTTTGCCAGGCTAGCAAAAGCACCATCTATTTTGCTAA
Source organism: Hydrochoerus hydrochaeris (assembly GCA_004027455.1). NCBI lineage: Eukaryota > Metazoa > Chordata > Mammalia > Rodentia > Hydrochaeridae > Hydrochoerus > Hydrochoerus hydrochaeris. The sequence continues at coordinate 344,551 of PVLA01000492.1, forward strand.
GCTGTTTAAAGAACAAAATTTTAGGTTGTTGATTCTTTCTTTAGTTTTTTCAAGTCTATTTTCATTGATTTGTACTTTTTATTTTCCTTCCTTCATTTGATTTCAGTTAAGTTTTGTCTTCTAGTTTCTTAAGGTGGAGAATTTGCTTTTTAAAATTATAATATGTTGAATAACATTTCACACACAAGTGCTCTGGTAGTTACCTTTTTCGATTATTTTGGTCATGGGTTCATTTTCCCTCTCACCCCTCCTTTTTCTTGTTATACTTGATGACTTCAGTTTGTCATACTAATATCCCACCTCCATTCCCCTGAGCACCACCTTGTGCACGGCATGTATCCCAACTCCATGGAGAAATACGCCTTCCCTGAGATCTGGCATTTTTGTTTCCCCTATTTAACACAACTTCCATTCTTGCTGCTAACCGTCTTCCTCCAAGCACACTAGACTGGCATTTACATTCTACTTACATTGTCTCTTTTTAGCTTATAAAGCTAATCAACATTCTTACCACAAATAACTCCATTTAGTCTGCAATCCATGAATTACTACTTCAACTTCAGCTCTTCCTTAGTATTCTAAGAAGCGCATGGTTCTATCTCCCAATCAGGCCCATTGCTTTCTATCTGTATTCCTACTTCCTGGAGTCAGGTAATGGTTGTAAAAAGCATGAATGCATTCTAATTTGGGCCAGATATTCCTTTAAAAATCACTGCTCATAATACACTTTTAGATTTCTAAACTTGTTGATCCTACATATTTGTTACTGTAAGCCCTTCAACCTGCGCCTCTCCATTTTCTCTCCCCCAGTAAAATTATATTGCATTGAGGATTTTGGTTAAACATGTAGATTTTTGCTATTGTCACAAACAATGAAGTTATAGCATTGATATATAAGTCTGCTTTACTATAGTAACTATTTTCTACATAACATAACAAAATGTTGTAAACCTCAAATGTATGCAATAGCATTTATTTTAAAATAATACTACTAATACTTGTCAGAGGTGTCACTAGTATGATTCTTGGTATATATTTAGGTTGCTATGAATATGAATGCCTTTCCTGTTAACTCTTTATTGTTTCTCCTTGATTTTTATCTAGACACTCTTCAATGCCTATTTCTAGTATTTTCCAGGCAACTCATGCCTCAGATGTTCCCTTATCCACATTCACTTACCTGTTTGCCTGTGTTTCTAACAAGATAGGAACAATACAACGTCTTCTTATGTTCATTCTCTCAGTCCTTTCCTTATATCTAAAGAATATCAGTACTGCCTCTGCAGTGAGTATTACACTTCAGTTCACTGCTGGACTCTTAGACCGAGTGGTTGGTAACTGTTGTGTTGTAGAGTGGGAAATCGTCCGGCCTGAAAGAAGGTTGGTTGAAACAGCTCATGTGGTGAAAGCAAAAGGTCTTCCTATCTGTTGCCCTTACCTTCCCCATCTGTCTTTTTCATGAAATGTGCCTTTTAGCTTCCTCCTCCAACAATAAGAAACATTCCGTCCCAAAGACTTACAGTGGTATCTAAAACCTTAAAGCCATAGCATTTTCTTAGAATTCATTCTTTCTCTCAGAGTTCACTGTAGGACCGCCACTGAAAATCTCTTCTTTGTGCCTTCTGAGACAGCATATCCTGAATGTCCTTGTACTCTATTCTGTCTTCTTTTCTCATTCTTATGGTATGAAAAATCAGCATTACCCAAAGTTCTGCCCTATGACTGTCCATTTTTCTCTTTTTCCACTAATTCCCTCAAAGAATCTGTGCATTCCCAGCACCTCAGGTATTCCTGGACATCGAGCACTTAGCATGTCTCCCCCTCGCATCTGCCTTCCTTTCTTGACCAACCTTCCATGTGCAGCTATGTGCTAGACATTCCCACTGAGATTCAAAATTAGCATCCAAAATGCACATGTCGGTAACAACCTTACCTTTTTTTCTTCAAAATTTGTTCCTTTTATAAACATCCTAGCTGTTACCAGTGACAGTGATGCAGTCAGCTATTACAACCAGAAAGCCCCTTTCCTTTCTGCTTTTTCTCTCCTAACTGCTCAACGAGAACCTTATTTATTCTGATTCTTCCATTAAAATAATAGTCACCTCTGTGTTTTCTTTCATGTCAGTTACCAACATCACTTTTTAAATTCAAGTCCTTATTACAACATGCCAGAATTTATTAAACAGTTCACTAATTATTTGCTTGTCTATAGTTCTTCCCATACTTTTTCCTTACTATTCAAAGCCACTAGATTTTTTTTGACTCACACTCCTTTAACCATGTCAGTTCCCTGCTTGTCAAGCATCAGAGACTCTTTACTGGACAAAGCGAGAATTCTTTGAGATGCAGTTAAGTCACTGTATGTTCCATCCCTACCCAACTGCAACTGTTCACATGCCTATTAAAGCGCTAATTACACTGTTGTGTAATTAGCCATTAATGTAACGTCCCCCATACTGAACTGTGAGTTCCTAGAAGTCAGGAACTGTGTTGCATTCATCCTTGTTGCTCAATGCTTAGTTTGCATTGGATAAAGAAGTTTATTTGGATAAAACTGTTGTAATTTAAAATTGTCACAAAAGTCACATGGAGGATGGAGCAGGTGGTCAATATGGTCCTTGTCCTTTGTGTGAAGGAAATGCATTTTTTTCACTTTTCTTTCTTATTTTGACAAATGAAATAGAATCTTTCAGATTTCAGGATTCCAGTTGACTGCTGTGGGTTTTATTATCCTGCCTGCTTTGGCACCTCTAATTTCTCCTCCATGGACCCCATAAATACTCTTTCATCACATAAGACTGCTAAAGTATGATCAATTTGGACTTACCAGCAGTCAGAAAGACCACACTGATTTTTCAATTCACATTCGAGTTCTACCTTTCATCAATCATTATGCAGAAGGCCCATCTGCAATTCTGAAGCTACAGTTGACATTGCAGCCTAGATGGTGCTAGAGATGTTGGGAATACTAGCTAATTTTTTTTTATTTAAAGAGAAAAAAAAAACAGGAAAAAGGTTGAAATATTACAGAATTTCAAGAAAAGAAGATAAACAGTAAGAAATCACTAGTTGATATATTACACATTGTTCTTTTAGAAATAGTTATTCAAGTTACAGGATTAAAGCAACACAAAGTGGACACTAAAGCAGTGAGAGTGCAAACAGATCTGTTCAACAGTCCAACAGGAACCTAGAAATACAGTCATCAATCCGACACATCTAAAGATACATGCAGCTATATCTTTTATAGAGCTTCCTATTTCTTCTTTTTTTACAATAGCAATTATACTTACTAGCTAATTTTTATGGTTCAGAATTGAGGGGATAAATCTGTATGTTAATAGTGAAGTTAAAGAGAAAGATTTTTGAGATAAAAAAATAGAAATATCCAACTACCTTTCAGCAATTAGTAGAAAACTATTTTAACAAAACCCCTCTAGAAATGACAATAAAGAAATTGAAACAGTAATATTATCTCCTATATACTATATAGTAAGAGCTATAAATATAACAGGAAGTGTGTTTTGATTTATGAAATCTGATGTAATAAAATCTGAATTATGAGCTGGCTAATTCAGAATAAATTATTTGTGTTTAAAAAATACTTTTCACATATAGAATAGGACTGGTGTCACATTTTTGTGTTTTTCCTCATATCTTTACCTCTACCCATTTTCTAATTTTTAGCAAAGATGTCAAAAATCCAATGGGGAAAGAACTGTCTCTTTAATAAACAGTTCTGAGAAAACTAGATACACACATGCAGAAGAATGAAAATAGAATGTTGTCTTACACTACATAAAATCAAACCATAATAGATTACTGGCTTAGATAAGATCTGAAGCTGTAGGAATTTTCAAAGAAGACATAAGTATCCCAAAAGTATAGGCAACAAAAAGCAAAAACAGACAAATTGGATTATATCAAACCAAAGAGCTTCTTCACAGTGAAGGAAGCAGTTGGCAGAGTAAAAAGATAACCTCTAGAATAAAAGAATATTTTTCAAACTGATAAATGGCTAACATTCAAAATATTTAAGGAACTGTAACAATTTGATAACAAGAAAACAAATTACCCTGTTTATAAATGTGTGAGAGTTCAATAGAAATTCTCAAAAGAATACATACAAATGGCCAATAGGTGCTTGAAAAAATTCTCAACACCATCAATCATCAAGGAAATGCAAATTAAACCACACTAAGATATCGCCTCACACTTGTCAAAATATAAAATATTGCTGGTGGCAAGGATTTTTGGGAAAGTGTAAACCAAACAGAATATTATTCAGCCTCTAAAAAGAAGGACATTTTGCTATTTGTGACAACATGGGTGAACCTAAAGGACGTTGTGGTCAATGAAATAAGCCAGACACAGAAAGACAAACACAGCATAATTTCACCCATATGTGGAATATAAAACAATCAAACTCACCATTTCATAGGGTGAAATGGTAGCTGGGTGAAGGGGATCATTGGGGAGACACTGGTCTAAGGACAAAAAAAATTCAAGTAGACAAGAAGAAAAAGTGCACAAGATCTAGTGTATATCATGGTGATTCCAGCTAACAGTACCTCAGTGTATACTTGAAAATTGTTATGAGAATAGATTTACATGTTCTCACCACAAAAATAGGTACATGAGAAAAAGCATATGTTAAATGGATTGATTTAGCCTTTCTTCAATGTATACAATTATGAAAACCTGTTTTGTACTATAAATACAATTTTTACTTATTAAATAAAAAACCATATTCTTTTAAAAAGATAAATTTGATACAGGTAAATATCTCTGATTCCTATGAGATTAAATTCACATCCTACATTTGATGTTAGTTTAGGATCATCTTGAGGTTTTGGCTATTAATAAGCAATCTTAAAAAATAAACAAAGCTTCATTAGCCTACATCTCAGGGAAAATAAGATCATCTGTTAGTATTAATATTTTGAATTGTTATGTCATAAACTTTGTTTTTCTTTGCATTTATCTCCTTAGTCCTAACAACACAGAAGAACTGCTATTATGTTAATTTAAATAATGATAAAGATAATTATGTTAAAGAAGTAAATAATTTGCATAAAGACACAAATAATTACTGGGAGCATAAGGGATGATTCTAGAGCTGTCTGACTCTAACGTCCGTTTCTTTCTCCTGCTTCTCTGGTTATGTTTGTCTTTTTTGTGAGTTTCTCTTCCTGTAGCCACCCTTTATGTAATGGTATTTTTTCCATTTTTTTTCCCATTGTCTCTGTACTCTACGTTTTCTCCAGGGACATGTTAAGCTTTCCCATAGCTTTTAGCTATTAACTACATACTGAGGGCTGGCATCTCAGTGCGTCGAGCTCAGAGCTCCCAACTGAGTCTAAGCCCCCTATAGTCCAACTGCCTACCTGATCACCACTTGAATGTTCTGGTGTCGCCGCCTCCCCTCAAATGCTACAAAGTCATCTCCTTTCCATACACAACCAGCTCCTCTTCCTGTGTTTCTTGGCTTAGTGAATAGTGCCATCATCCAGCCAGTTGCTTCATCCAGAAACTGAGCAGACTTACTTGGTATCCTTTTCCTCTTTCTTCCCAGCCTTCTCTCTCCCTATCAGTTTCTTCACATCAAACACAGTGATCTCATGCTTTTCATTTCTCTGCTTGTAAATCTTTAACAGTATCCTAAAACCCTAAAACTAAACTCCAAAACTTACAGCCTAGCATGCTTTTCCCAACCTCCAGGCAAACCCAGGGTCAGGGACCTCTCCTATGTGCTCATCCTGTAGTACTTAGTGATCAGTTGCTCCTTTAGAATAATCTCAGCCTGAATTGGCATCTGCCAGCTTATTTTTCTCTGATCCCATTAGGGCAAAGACTTGTGGAGGAAAAAGACAATCTTTATCTTGTATCTCCAAGGCCCAGCTAAATGTGTGTTGACTGAATTAATGTCTATGATTATCTGGGTTCTTATGTTTCTATCTTAAACTATAAATATTTTCCTGTTAATTCTGTTACTTCAGCAAGAGAAATTTTAGTATTTCTACTACCATGTAATAGTTCCATGCATTTGTGAGCTTCAGTGTTATATTTTAATACCTGTTTATAGTGTGCATTAATCAAATCAGGGTAATTAGTTTTTCCAGTTTTATCACGCCTTTATGTTTGGAGCCTTTGAGCTCCTTTCTTACAGTTCTTCAAAAAGTGCATAATAATTTATTGTAAATTCTAGTACTGTAGAATATTTGAGTTTATTCTTTCTGACTGTGTCAACTTCCCTAACTCTTCTTCCCTTGTCCTTCCAACCTCTAGTAATCACTATTTTGTTTTTAATACAGATTTGGGTTGAACAAAATTTATATGCCCATGAGTGATAAGGTCTGATAAAACAAATAGTTGCTAATGATCTTGAACCTCTTAGATTTGCAGTGAGTATGGAAGGAAGGAGAAAGCATATTATTTTCTACTGAGAGCTCAGGTATTATCTAGTAGGCCCTACTGCCCAGCTCAGAGGAGTTAATGTGGGGAACTGCATGTTTGGTGCTCTGTAGAATGTTTTGATTTCACTGCGAACACAATATGTTAATGTTCTCTTGCTGAATTAGCAAGAGTAGGAAAAAATCATCTTCCCTGGCCTTTTTTTCCACTGAAAATTTTCCAGTTTCTGCAAAATATCAGATACACAAAAGCTAATTTTGTAACAAGAAATCAATGAACAAGTTTACATCAGAAATGGAATTTTCCATTCCTCATTTTCAAAAGGCAATTAATGTCCAGTTATACTTCAAAAAGTTGTAACTTGCCTCCCAGAGGTATATTATAATGATGCCAATATAATCTTATGGTTGGGATATGCCAATGAGAAGAAACTATAAGTGACAAATTATGTCAGATAGAGGTTGCACTGACTTGTCACTAAATAGAAAGCTTCGAGGTAGATTGTGTGTGGGTGTATTTTCATACACAAACTAAATGAAAATTAAATCAATTATCAGAATAATTCAAGGCCCAATTCCCCCAAGGTTTACTTCAATTAGATAATTGATGCAATTAGGCGAAAGGTTTTGGGGTAGATTTTTCTGGCCTGAATTACATCAAATTACTTTAATTCCCCACTTCTCTTTGATTATGTAGACTCACTTCATCCTTGAATGTGAATGAATTTAAGTAACCCTTATGCTGCTGGTTCAGATAATCTTTTGCTGTATACCCATCTTTTATGCTGAGTAAAATATGATCTGAAGACTGTTGATAAGCCAATTTCAAGGACAAAGCCAGTGCTTTGCAAAATAAACATGTAGGGCTCAATACTTAATACATTATAGGAAGCAATTATTGGAAAAGCAGAGTTTAATGAAACTCTGGGAATGGACATTGCTCTCATTGTTGGAGAGGCTAAGCTTATAGGCAAAGTTGACATAAGACAAATAACACAAACTTTTTATAGACTTGGCCTAAACTGAAATTATCTGCATGATTAAGAACATACTGCACCATGGTGGAAATGCCTGAATATCTTCACATCACGCTGTGTACAGCATTGCCAACCAGTTGTACCCAAATGTCAAGTGAGAATTCAATGTCAAAGGACTCAGAGAAGTGACTATGACAGAGTGCAGTCTCAGGTCAGGTTCTTCTGACTTCGAATTGGATGAAAATTATTCCTTGGTATTTTCAGTTATTTTTTTTGCCTGCGTTCTTCTTGCTATATAATGTGTTATTATTGAAGTTGGGAGAGGGACAAGAGAAAGAATCAGAGAGGGATATAGTATTTTACACACTAAGAACTAATAGTGCAAGAAGATAGGAGAATCTAGGTGCGTGAGAGCAAATAGTCCAGAAAACACATGACTGGATCTTCATTTTAAAAAGTAATAATGATTAAATAATATTGAATATCAGCTCTTTGAAAAATCAAGAGAAGTGATGGACATGGTAGAATACACTTGTAATCAACCTGAGAGGCTGAGGCAGGAGCACTTGGAGTTTGAGCCCAGCCTGGTTAACTCAGAAACTTAATGATACCTGATATCAAAATAAAATATAAAAAAGGGCTGGAGATACAGCTCAGCAAGAAGGCCTGGGTTCGACACCCAGTACACCTAAAGATCTTCAAAAAGAAGTCAGGAGAGTATGAGGTACATTTTACCTATGTGTTTTAGCTGAAGTAGTGAAAAATATTTGTTATAGTAAGTATGCTTTAGGAATCTCAAATTTTATCTTCAAGGAACTACTAATTTTCTTAAGTTAGTATTGATATATTATCTGGTTTTAAAAGTAGACCTTTAAAGCTGTATGCTACTAATCTCATCTAACAAGTAGACTAAGGAAAATGTAAAATGTGCATGTCCTTGGATTTTTCAATCCACATTTGAAGAATTTATCCCAGGATGTTATAACCCAAAGACAAAAAGACACACAGATATTTATCAATATCTCTTGTGTTGTCATCATAATAAAAATTTGGGTGTGCCACCCATGACTAACCAATAGGAATTGGTTATGAAAATTATGGCTGACTCATCTAACACATAGTAAGGAGCCATCAAACATGCTGTTGTGGAAAAAGTATTCAGTGATGGTTGAGGAGATATTTATAATATATTTTAAAATATATATATTACAGAATAACGTAGAGTCTGATCTGATGTTTTATTATATATATTTGAGATGTACGACTTGATGACTCAGTACACTTATACATTGTGAAATAATCACAATGAAATTAACATATCTGAAGACTTAGGGTTACTCCCTTAGCAAATTTCAAATATACAATATCATATCTACTGCCTATAACCACCATGCAATATATTAGAGCTCTAAAACATATTCATCTTGCATAACTGAACCTTTGAACTCCATGACGAATATCTCTTCTTTTCCCTGACTTCCTTGTCTGTGTCAACCACCATTGTACCCTGCTTTTATGAATTTGACTATTCTAAACACTACATATGAGATCATATGGCATTTGTCTTTTTTGTGTTTGGTTTATTTCAATTTCCATACTATCTTTTTGGTCCATCCATGGTGTCAAAAAAGGCAGAATTTTTACAAACTATCTATCTTGACTGCATTGGGTTCAAGCCCCAGATCTTTTTGTTTTTGTTTCTAATTTTGAGCTAGGATCTGGCAGAACTTTCCAGGCTGGGCTTGAACTTGTGATCCTATTGCCTTAGCCTTCCACAGTGCTGGGACTATCGGCATGAGCCACCTCAGCTGGCTTGGGATTATTTGTTTGTTTATATATTTATTTATTGAACTTCAATAAATTTATTGAAAACATGGATATTTAATATCTTTTAAAATATGTATTTTATTAGCACATGTTTGCAACACATAATGAGTACGTTCAAATCCATGTGGAGTTGGTACATGTATATATTTTGCCTTAACCTTCTTTATCTTTACTTCCCCTCTTCTCCCTAACCTCTCCCTCTATTCCTAGATTTCCTTCTTTTTAAAAGTTGAATATTATTCCATTGTATGTGTATATGTTGTCTCATTTTTTTGTATATACATATTCACATGTATTTAGGTCTAGAAATGTGCTTAAAGAGGACTCTAATGAGTTGGAGATATAATGATTTCAACTGCTGAAGTGGGGAATGTTAAGAGTGTTCATGGCACTATTCTTTCAGCTTTTCTGTGTGTTCAAAGAGTCTTACAATAAAAAGATGAAAGAGAAACAATAGTAGACTTATTCAGATGAGTCAAATTACAAAGTTTGCTGACTTGTCAGAATGATCACACCAAAATTGTGTTTAGTATCAATTGTTATTGTAGTTGAATTATCAATGGCAACAACCTATCTAGTTAGTGTGGGAATAATTTCACATTCAGGCCACATCTCAGACTCTGATATGCAAATCACTCCAGAGGCACAGAGTGCATTTCAAGAGAAGGCCCAGACTTTTAACACAACTTGTACTCAGCTAAGCATGGCATTATAGGACTGTAAGGGGGTAGAGAAAATGCCTGGCAAAAATAATAAAAGCCTTTAATGGGCTTCAGTAAATCCAGCAACTAGCTGTTTATGAAAAACAATGACAAAGGTTCTATCTATGAAAATGCAACCCAAACAATATACTCTCCTTCTGTTATTGTTTGTGTCTGTATGCCCCCCCCAACCTCATACAGTTATGGAAACAAGCATTTTGGAGGCAGCTGAGTCTAGAGTTTGTGACTGATTCATGGTCCAACACTGGGATTAAGAGTATGAGTGCTACACCTACCCTAGGGTGGGTAGCGTACATATACTATACAAGACAGAAAGAGGCTTGTTCCTCTATCTCTCTCTCCCTTCCCTCTTGATGCTTTTACTACTCCCCAGGTCTCCATGACGTGAACTGTTGCCCCTCTGCCATGCTACCCTGTCTTGGAGCCAGTTGATTATGGACTGAAACCGCTACAAACTGTGAGCTAAATAAATATTTCCTCCTTTAACTCTGGGTGTCTGGTACTTGTCTCAGCAACAAGAAAAGTAACTAAGATACCTTCCAAACGCAAGTGTTTGAAAATAAACCATCCCTGTTATCTGAAAGTAAGCCACACACTCATTTCTACAACTCATTTTTTTTCTCATTTTTCATTACTGTCTTTTAGTGCATTGGGCTGAACATTCTTATATCATTTTTTGTGAGTTGCTGTTCATACTATTTTGCTATTTTTGGGAATATTAGTATCATTTATACTTTAGAGCACTTTTATGTCATGTGTAATAGCCTTTTACTGTATGTAATAAGTAATTACATTATTTTATTAATTATACATGACAAATGATTTGCCTGAGTTTGACATTCACCTTGCATATGGTGCTTTTTCCAATATATTTTTCATACTTATGTATTCACATCTATCAACTGTTTATAGCTGCTGCTTTTCATCTTAGGAAAACGTACTCTAAGATCATGGAAAAAAAGTTTACATTTGGGTTCTTCTAGTGCTTTTCATTCTTTTTACATTTAAATCTTACAATACATAGTCCAGAATTTCTTTTGCTTAAAGATATTGGATATGCAGCAATATAAGTTAACTTACTTCAAATGACATGTCATTTCTTCTAGTATCATTTATTTAATAATTCTTCCCTTTACTCCACATTCACATTAGTCTTTCTCTGCATGGCAGTGAAAAGTAAAAGTGTTACTCATTTAAAAACTATACCACCATCCTGGTATTGCATGGATTATAACTCAGCCTTTACATAATGTCCACTGGCAATTTTCTTCCCAAATAAAAATTTAGCTTGTAATTTGCATGTCTAAAATTTATTTTTTTCTAACATAGATATACATGTAAATCTAAACTTTTATAAAGGTTTCAAACATAAATTGGATCATATTCATATTAAACTTATTTTGGTGAGTCACTTCAATATCATTGAAATTCCCTATTGCAGGTAGATGTGCATTTTATACTTAGAATCTTAGAATATATGTGTAATCTATGTGAAATCTATGTGCATATTTAGAATCTATGTGCAATGGCTTTTCATAGTACAAGACTTTTCATCAGCCCACATGTTACCCTACCACCAAGTACAGAATATGCCATTTATTTCAGCTGATAATATGTACATCCTTATTTAATTTTTGAATGTGTCCAAACCCTATTAAACTTTATTCTGAGAAAATAACCAGCATTCTGGCTTTATCACATTTCTCATTAGAATATAGTTATCAGCAATTTGCAAATAAGTTGGCTTACTAACCTTTACCATCTTTCATGGTTTACCTTTTCTCTTTAGCAATTAAGAAAATGAGACTTAGAATACAGTGCCAGTGACCAACTAGAAAAACGTACTCTACTGTGCAATGTAATTAAGAAAACTCACTGGAACCTGAGAAGAGTGACCAATTTCTTCAGCTCTGTATTGGACAGTTTTTTGTTGCTGGGGCAATATACTTACCTAAAGTGTGAACCTTAAAGGAGAAGAATATAATGGATTAAAAACTAGTGGTCAACTTAATGCCAGCTGCATTAAATCAGCATGGTGCTGAATGTAGATGGCCCACCTGAGGAAAGTTGCCATCATAAATAGAGACGTGAAGAAGATGAGTGAGGCACTGTGGGTTTCTTTAGGTGTTGTTTTGAGCTGTTGGTTCTCTTGGAGGAGCTCATTGTGACTAGCTTCCCCAGTGTGAGTTCGACCATTGTCATCAGAGGAGCTCAGGACCTTGTTGGTAAAAATAGCTGTGGTTCACTTGGGGGAGCTCTGGTCCTTATAATGAGCTTCCTGGCTCTGGAAGGAAAGACATGTACCACTTAATCTCCAGGACAAACTCGTCATGCTGGCTTCCTGGCATATACTCAACTGTTCTTATCGTCAGAGGAGCGCAGCCCTGGTCCTTGTTATGAGAGTGACTTGTTGGCTCCAGAGTAGAACCCTCAACCTATCAGCTCAACTCCTTCACCCCGCTGGCATAGACTTTCTAGCTTCCACCGCTGACCTTTGGGCCTTCCCAGCACGGATCCATAAAACAGACTGGCGTGAGTCCTTCCCGTGGGCTCTAGACCTCCAATTGGACTTGTGGAAGGCTTTGTCATGGGCTCTAGGTCTTCATCTGGATTCATGCAGGACATTGCTGTGGGATCCAGGCTCTTGGCTGAATATTTTGTATCTTTAGTGTTGTGGACCGATTTCCTGCACTTTCTTGTCTTAATTCTGGGTGACCATCATAAAATAATATTATAAATTCTGTATGCTGATTCTAATTGTTCTCCTCCTAACCCCTGACTACAACAAAGAGGTTTATTTTGATTCACAGCTTCAAAGGTCTCAGTCCATAGCGGGCCAGCTCCAAGAGAGACGAGTCATGGTAGAAGGGTGTCACAGAGCAAAAGTACTTAGTTCATGGCATCTGGGAAGCAGAGAACAGGGGAACAGAAAAGAATGAGCCAGAGCTAAGGACTAGATCTGTCTCATCCCCAGACACACCCGGAAACATCCAGAAGAGCAGCCACTTTTGACTACAGAATATGTGACCTTTAACAAAGGAATCATTCAAGAAGAATTCCGAACCTTGGAATTTGAGCCTGATGTCATTTTCACCCCGACTCCTATTGAGTACATTAAGAACATTTACTAATCTCCTAGATATTTCTCAAGCCAGTAAAGTTAACAGTCAAAATAAGCCATTATAAGCCCTTATAAAGAAATGATCAGTGACATTTCTAATGTCTTCAAATCTGTTGATAATTTGGATGTTGTTTCTAGGCATATGTGATATAAAAATGATATTGAGTTTTTTTGTTTTTTAAGGAATAAGATATTTCTGTGTAATATAAAAATATTACTTGACATAAAACACTATCATCTTTGTTGGCAATCAACATTTGTTGGCCCATTTATGGAGCTACATACAAGAATGACCACTGACCTGGGAGGACTTGTGTGTCCTGCTATTAGCTCTACTTCTTTCTAACTAGCTCTGTGTACTTGGGGAAGTCAGTCCCATCTGTAGGCTTTGTTTCCTTCACCCGTACTAAGATGAAGAGGTTGCCTCTGTGAATTTCAGATGTCTGTGTTTTGGTATCACACATTTTAAGTTTATTGGTACAGTAGTAAAAGTTTATTTCTTTGTTCATACTTTGCTTTAGTCAAATAAGAGATAATGAGTGGTAATCATATTTAGGTATCTGATTTACTTCACTCAGAATTATAGAGTACACCAAAAGATGTATATGTTAAGAAATGAAAAACTTGTATAAATATTTTAATACTAAATTTACTGGGATATCATGAGATTAATGCAAGTTACCTTTGATCTCTACAATTACAAGAGGTGCTCAAAGTGTGGTGGCCATTAGCTTTCAGACATTAATTAGTACATAAACTGCTGAAGCATATATAAATTGTTTTGGCAGATTCGGTGTTTTCAGGTGTATCCATTTGTTTATGAATATTCACAATAGTCCTTCTGTATATCCAAGTAGTATCCAGTCAGCTGTTAGTGGGTATACAGGCTGTTTCCTGGATGTAGGTATTGTGAATTGTGCTGCTATAAACATGGTATGCAGCTGTTGCTCAAGAATGACGTCTTTAGCTCTTTGGGGAAGATACCTAGAAGGTGGAGAGCTGGATCATAAGGAGTTTCTCATTTTATTTTATTTTATTTTATTTTATTTTATTTTATTTTATTTTTCTTTATTTAAAGAGAAAAAAACAGAAAAAAGGTCGAAATATTACAGAATTTCAAGAAAAGAAGGTAAACTGTAAGAAATCACTAGTTGATAAATTACATATTGTTCTTTAAGAATTAGTTTTTCAAGTTATAAAATTAAAGAACACAAAGTAGTTACTCAAGCAGTGAGAGTGCAAACAGATCTGTTCAACAATCCAACAAGAACCTAGAAATATGGTCATGAATCCCACACACCTAAACATACATGCAGCTATATCAGTTATAGCACTTCCTAGTTCCTCTTTTTTTACAATAGCAATTATACATTTATAAAAATTTATTTAAAGAGAAGAAAAAAAGCAAAACAGAAAGAAGGGTAGCAACAATACAGAATTCTAAAAGAAACAAAGAAAAAGGAAGAAAAAAAAGGAAAATGAGAAAAAGCCCCAATAAGAAATCAGTAATTTATAAATTACATACTGTCATCCTGGATGTAGTTGTTCAAGTTACAAAGTTAAAGGGTACATAGTAAACATTCAAACAGTCAGACTACAAACAGCTTTGCTCAAAGATCCAACAAAGATTGAGAAATATGGTCATCTATTTTACACACTCAAACCTACATGCAGTTATATCTCTTGGAGCACTTCTTTTCCTCTTTTTTACAATAGCAATTACACATTTCAGTTTAATTACACTTGTAGTTCTTATTTACTTTTCACACAGAGACACAATATGGTATTTATAAATATGCTTCTTATTTATTTCACTAACGAGGATAGTCTCAAGTTGTCTCCATTTACCTATGAAGGCCTCAAGATCATCCTTTTTTATAGCTGAGTAATATGCCATTGTATAAAAATGCCACATCTTTTTCATCCACTCTGCAGTTGATAGGCATTTTGGTTGTTTCCAGGATTTAGCTCTCACAAATTGTGCAGCTATGAACATGGGTGCACATATATCACTGTGATATAAACTTTTCAGTTCTTCAGGGAAAATACCCAGGAGGGGGATAGCTGGATTGAATGTGGCTTCCAATCCTAGTCTTCTGAGAATTCTCCATATGGATTTCCATAATGGTTGCACCAGTCTACATTCCCACCAACAGTGGAGCAGTGTTCCTTTTTCCCTGCAGCCTCGCCAACATTTGTTATCAGTTGATTTCTTGATGGCAGCTATTCTTTCTGGAGTAAGGTAGAATCTCAATGCTGTTTTAATTTGCATTTCTCGAATGACCAGTGATGGTGAACATTTCTTCATGTATTTGTTTGCCATTTGTTTATCTTTCTCTGAGAACTGTGTGTTCATCTCAGATGCCCATTTTTGGAGAGGGTCTTTGAATTTGGGGGGCTTGATGTTTTTCAATTCTTTATATGTTCTGGACACAAGTCTTTTGTCTGAGGCATTGCTGGCTAAAATTCTTTCCCACTCTGTGGGTTTTCTTCTCACTCTGTTGGTGATTTCCTTAGAAGTGAAGAAACTTTTCAATAATATGAGATCCCATTTGTTGATTCTTTGAACTGTTCCCGTGCAGTTTGCATTTTGTTCATGAATTCTCTGGCTACCCCTATGTCTCCAAGACTTCTGACTACCTTGTCTTCCAGTAGATTTAGTGTTTCTCTTTTAATATTGAGGTCTTAGACTTTAGTTTTGTGCATGGTGATAGACTTGGATCTAGTTTCAGTCTTCAGCATGTGGAGAGCCAATTTTTCCAACACCATTTATTAAAGAGACTATCCTTCTTCCAGTGGACATATTTAGGCCCTTTGTCAAATATCAGGTGGCTGAGTGTCTTTCTAGTTGTGCTTGCATCTTCTATTTTGTTCCATTGATCCTCAGGTCTATTTCTTTGCCAGTACCAAGTGATTTTATCACTGTGGCTTTATAGTACTGTTTCAAGTCAGGAATTGAGATGCCTCCTGCCTTGCTTTTGTGGCCGAGAATTGCCTTTGCTATTCTAGGTTTCTTCTATTTCCAAATGAATTTTAGGATTGTTTTCTCTAGATCTGTAAGGTATGTCAACGGTATTTTGATTGGGATTGCATTAAATCTGTATAGCAGTTTTGGGTGTATAGCCATTTTCACAATGTTGGTTCTTCCTAACCAAGAGCAAGGAATGTCCTTCCATTTTCTAATATCTTCTTCAATCTCCTTTTTCAGTGTAGTATAATTTTCAGGACATAGGTCTTTTACATTTTTAGTTAGGTTGATTCCTAAGTATTTTTTTTTTGCATGTTATTGTAAAGGGCGATATTTCCATAGTTTCTGTCTCAGGGAGTTTCTTGTTTGTGTACAGGAATGCTGTTGATTTTTGAGCATTGACTTTGTATCCAACTACACTGCTGAACTTGTTTATTACCTCTAGAAGCCTTTAATGGAGTTTTTTTGATCTTCTATATAGAGTATCATGTCATCTGCAAATAGTGATAATTTAACTTCTTCATTTCCTGTCTTTACTCCTTTTATTTCTCTCTCTTGTCTGCTTGCCCTGGCTAGTGTTTTCAGAACTATGTTGAAAAGGAGTGGTGATAGTGAACATCCTTGTCTTTTTCCTGATTTTAAAGTGAAAGCTTTCAGTTTTTGTCCATTTAGTATAATGTTGGCTGTTGGTTTGTCATAGATGGCCTTTATAAGGTTGAGGTAGACACCGTGAATTCCGAGTTTCTGAAGGGTTTTTACCATGAACATGTGTTGGACTTCGTCGAAAGGTTTTTCTGCATACATTGAGATGACCATGTGGTTTTTGTTTTTGGCTCTGTTGATGTGGTGTATTACATTTATTGATTTGCATATGTTAAAATATCCCTGCATTCCTGGAAAGAACCCCAATTGGTCATGATGTATAATCTTTTTGATAATTTGCTGCATTCTATTTGCCAGTATTTTGTTGAGAATCTTTGCATCACTGTTCTTTAGTGAGATTGTCCTATAGTTCTCTTTTTTGGTTGGATCTTTCTCTGGTTTTGGTATCAGAGTAATACTTGCCTCCAGGAATGATTTAGGGAGGATTGCTTTTTTATCAATTTCATTGAAGAGTTTAAGGAGTACTGGCATCAAATCTTATCTAAATTTCTTATAGAATTCAGCTGTGTATCCATCAGGACCTGGGCCTTTCTTTGTTGGTAAAATTTTAATTACATTTTCAGTTTCAATAGCTGATATTGGGTTGTTCAAAATTGCTGCATCTTCTTGGTTGAGCTTTGGTAGTTCATATGTTTCTAGAAATCTGTCCATTTACTCTGTGTTTTCCACTCTATGTGAGTAGAGGTTTTCAAAGTAGGTATTCATGATCTTTTGAATTTCCATGGGATCTGTAGTAATTTCTCCCTTTTCAGTTCTTATTGCATATATTTGGTTTTTTTTCTTTCTTTCTCTTGATAAGGTTAGCTAGGTTGTCAATTTTGTTTATTCTCTGAAAAAACCAGCTGTTCAATTCATTAATTCTTTGCATTTTTTTTAGTTTCAGTTGCATTAATTTCTGCTCTAATCTTTACAATTTCCTCTATTCTTTGAGCTTTGTGTTTAGCTTGCTCTTCTTTTTCTAGAAGATTGAAATGGAGCATTAGGTTGTTTATTTGTTCTCATTCTAATTTCTTGATATGACAATTTATTGCTATATATTTCCCTCCTAAGACTGCTTTCATTTCATCCCACAGATTACAGTATGTTTTTCACTGAATTGTAGGTATTGCTTTATTTCTTCTTTAATTTCATCTGTAGCTCCCTGGTTGTTCAAAATGCTGTTGTTTAATTTCCATGTATTTATGCAGGTTTTGCAATTTCTTTTGCCATTAATTTCCAGTTTCAGTGCACTATGGTCTGATATTATGCATGTTATGATTTCAATACCTTTGCATTTACTTAAGAATGTCTTATGGGATAATATATGGTCGATTTTGGAGACCGTCCCATATCCAGCTGAGAAGAATGTGTATTCTGATGTGGTTGGGTGGAACACTCTGTAAACGTCTACTAAATCCAATTACTCACAGGTATGATTCAGTTCTGTTGTGTCTTTGCTGACTTTTTGTCTAGTTGATCTATCTCTTTGTGACCATGGACTGTTAAGATCCCCTGTTATAATTGTGTTCTTGTGTATTTGGTTTTTCATGTCCATTAGTATCTGTCTTATATAGTTGGGTGCTCCTGTATTTGGTGCATATGCATTTATAATTGTTAGTTCTTCTTGTTGTAGTTTTCCACTAACAAGTATGTAGTGACCTTCTCTATCTCATTTAACCTAAAATGGTTTGAAGTTCACGTTGTATGCAAGTAGCATAGCTACCCCTGGTTTTTTCTGAGTTCCTGTTGCATGGAATGCTGGTTTCCTCCCTTGACTTTTAATCAGTTAGTTTCCCTTTGGGTCAGATGTGTTTCTAGTATACAGCATATTGTGGGATCCTGTTTCTTGATCCATTCTGTCAATCTATTTCTTTTTATAGGTGAATTGAGGTCATTTATATTTATGGATATCACTGATATGTACTGGCTCAACTTTGCCATGTTATGTTCCAGTTTTTTCTTTCTGCTTTTCCCCTTATTTAATTGCATGTCCTACCTGGTGGTTTCTTTCTGTTGTTGTTTTGGGGATTGTGGTCATTTTTATGTCTGTCTAGTATGTCTTTCAGTACTCTGTCTAGGATTGGTTTGGTGGATGTGAATTTCTTCATTTGTTCTTTGTCATGGAAGTATCTTGTTTCTCCATTAAATTTGAATGAAAGTTTTGCTGGGTACATCAGTCTAGGTTGAAGGTTGTTTTCTTTCAGGGCTTGAAATACCTCACTCCAAACTCTTCTTGACTGGAGGGTTTGTGCTGAAAAGTCTGCTGTGAATCTAATGGGCTTTCCTTGATAGGTGAATTGTGTCTTTTCTCTGACAGGATTTAATATTCTGTTTTTATGCTGTATGTCTGAGATCTTAATTATTATGTGTCTGGGTGTGGATTTATGTTGATTGTGACTGTTTGGTGTTCTATATGCCTCACTTATCTGCATATCAGATTCTTTCCCCATGTTTGGGAAATTTTCTGCTATTATTTCTGTAAATACTTTATGTATGTCATTTGCCTGGACTCTTTGCTAATGCCCATTATTCTTATATTGCTGCTCTTGGCATCATCATGAAGCTTCTGGATTGTCATTTCATGCTGCTTTGTTATTTTAAAAAGTTCTATCCTTTCCTGATCACTAATTGTGATTCTGTCCTCAAGGTCCAAAATCCTATCCTCAGCTTCCTTTAGGCAGTTTTGCATGCTTTCAATAGAATTTTTGTTTCTTGGATGTCTCTTTGAGTTTGTTTCATGAATTCTTCTTGTTTTCTATATTGTTCATTCAAAGTTTCAATCAGTTTCCCATGCTCATGTACTTTTGTCTCTAGTTCTTCTTTAGCTGCATTCAACAACTCTATACTAAATTTGTTATTTGTATTTTTACATGGGACAGTACTTCTAATTTGATTTCCTCTATAGCCTGATGGAGTTGTTTTTTTTTATTTCACTCACTATCTTTTCAGACATTCCTCATGTGTTACTTTTGGGGTCCTCTATTTCAATGTCTCCTGTACTTGCTTCTGGTGAACTATATGTTTAAGACTGCATTTTGCTTTTTTGTTTTGTCATTTTCACTCTGCCTGGTGTTTTCTATGTGTAGGAGGGGATCACACACACTCTTTTCAGACACACCAAAGTCTTACGGTTAATTGTAGGAGGTTTTACTATGGCCCTATTTATCCCCTGTACACCTGTATTTTAGGGGCATACTCACCACACTGATACAGTGAATCTGCTTTATTCTAAGGTTCGCCACCTGGGAGCAACGTTCCAAATTTTTTTCCACTGATTGTAGCCTGCTGATGTCTTCTGATGTTCCAGGTGGGAGGGGGCGCAGGAGAAGCGGTCCAGGGCAGTTTTCAGTCTTGGGCGGGCCTCCTCAAAGTTCCCAGTTGAAGGGCAATCCCTTGGGGGAGGTTCCAGGCAGACCACCCCTGATGCATGCCTCTGCCAAGTTCCAGGGGGCAAGGCAGGCCCACGGGGGAGGTTCCAGGCAGCTTATGCCTGACGCAGGCTTCCGCTAAGTTCCTCATTTTATTTTTTAGAGGAATTTCTATAATGGTTGCACTAGTTTACATTCCCACCAACAGTGTACAAAAGTATGGATAGAAAAACAAAAAGGTATAAATATCTTGCAAATGGGGAGGGAAAATGCCATGTAACCTCAATAAATGTAAACATTTTATGTCATAAACATGAAGTCAGTTTAAGTATATCAAGAAGATTGAAAATAAGGAAAAGGAATTTAGACAAAGGGGCAGGAAGACAGGAGGAAAGGGGAAAAGGATTCTAAAAGGAAGATCCAAGCTGTATTATGTACATATACCCACTCCTCAAGAGGATTGTAAACTGCATGTACTGAAAACATGTACTAGTAAAAAAGTTTATTTCTTTGTAGAAACTGCCTGAAGGTAGATTCTAGCATGGTTTTTTTTTCCATGCACAATAAGGAAAGTAAGCACACACATGTAATATAGTGTGCGCAAACATGACTATACAGGTGCTGTTCCTATCAGTTAAAGAATTGATTGTTACAGAGTTTGACAGCCCCACAGAAAACAAGCCAAGGGAATACCTGAAAGCTTGGGTCTCCTTTGCTTCCAGAGTGTACCACGAAGATTATGCCCAACTGACCTATGAAAAGCCACAACATGCTTTTTAGGTCGACTCTAGGTAGTAATGTAAAATCAGACAACCCCAGCCCTTAAAAAATTGTTATACTTTCCATGCCTAATTTCAACATGGTGAAATAAATTTTAGATAAACTATGTATCAGTCCAAGAGTCTGGGACTCTATGGTTCTTGTTAAAATGAATAACAAAAGTTAATATGGAAAATTTAACTCATTTTTCATCATGTGGAAAAGTGTGCATGACAGGCCTAAGGAATGACCAAAGACCAACCAAGACTGCAAAAATCAAGTGACATGCTCGGTCACCACCACTTTTCCAATTCTTTCATGTGATACTTTTTGCTTCACACAATACCTCAAGATGCAATGTCTATAATCAATCCACAAAGCAAAGAACAATTCTAGGATATTTGAAATAATGCTGGGTTGTTACTATTGTAAACAGAAGACCTACATATTAAATTTTAGAATCTTCCTTATAAATCAATGCAGCCACTTTTGACTACAGAATATGTGACCTTTAACAGAGGAATCATTCAAGAAGTATTCTGAACCTTGGAATTTGAGCCTGATGTCATTTTCACTCTGACTCTTATTCAGTACATTAAGAACATTGATCATTATGTGACACTAAGCATGGGGCAGTAAAGATGTCTTTAGCAAAGACTGAATCTCTCTGAATCTATGACGATAGCAGCAGGGGGCAGGGGATGTTTCTAGCTATTCACCAGCATAACCAGGCCAAAAAGTACCTCCATAGCTGTGCATAAGTGGAAGGCAAAATGGGTTAGATATTTCCTTAGATATTTTAAGAGTCTCAAGAAACAGCATCACTTCTTGATTTATTGATATTCTCTAATAATGTTGGTGACAAGGTGGCCTATTTGCATAACATTTATCTCTATTGTATCTAGGGCTATAAGTATGCTTATTCAAATTAATTTTAATAATATCTCTACTTGATATGTACTATTATTACTGTTACACTGAGATTCATTTGGGTTATGTGGTTTGCCAACAATTAATCAACTAGGGATATAAAATAGCCAGTATTTATTATCCAGATCGGCCAAACTCCTGCCCTCTACTACAAGAATTCATGTTTAGCTATGGTAGAAACTTTGAAAATATTTCTGTTGTAGAAACTAATAGTCTTCCCTGAATGGAAAGAATATGTCTATAGCTATGCAAGTGTGATAGATGCCAACTGTGGAGGGGGAGGCATCTTGAATACATGAGAACATTCTTGCTCATCTTAAAGCTCTATGATGGAACAGTAGCCTATTCTCATTTGATTTAGTCACTGCACATGACTTTGCACATAGCAGATGGAAATTAATATTTGACTAATGAATAAAATGCACTTACATCAAAAGGATTTCTGAGTTCAATTAGATCCGTATCTTTCAACCAGGAATGATGATGATGGCTGATATTTATCAAGGCTTGCTATGAGCCAAGCACTATTCTAAGCATATTTTCCTCCATTATTTTATTTAATTTTTACTATTCTCATATTTAGTCAGTGCTGTTATTATACCCATTTCACAGATGAGATAACCAAGACTCAGCTATTTTAAGTGGTTTAACAGACACAAATCTGGGATCCCAATTGAAATCTTACTTCAAAGACTTTACTCCCAATATAAATACATTGTGAGAAAGTTTGAACCATAAGAATGATTCTAAATGCTTATTTCAAAAATACCAAGTAGTAAGCATTTAAGAATTCATTAATTTGACAAATAATCTAATTTGAGGGTTAAGTTGGTGATCCAGGGCCTTTTTAGCACACCAAAGGCTGGGTTCAATCCCCAGCTCTGAAAAAATAAAAATAAAATGAAGCTTGTTTTTTAAACAGCTTGTATTATCTTTCTTAGTTAAGAGGTAAGTCTCAATAACATTGGTTAAATATCTTTACATTCACTTTACCTTCTCTGAGAGTTGTGAAACCACCTTGTGTCTGCAGCTCATTCACTGTACCCTTTCTGAGTAATGAATTTTCTCAACCAAGTCCTGAGATACTGTGCATTGGTCAGAGAAGTCTTATCTGCCTACAAACAAAGCACAACAAAATTTGATGGGTCCCTTGACCAACTGAATTAATACTAATGCCTTAGCATAAAGTTCAGGAACTGTCTGACCTCATAGCACTTAAACCTTCTCTCCCTTACTTCCTCTCTACCTACCTCAGACTATTGCTGTTCACTCTCTGTCCAAGTGATCTGTGATGCTCAGTTTGATCTGTCAACTTGATTAGGCATGGGATGTCCAGGTGACTGGTTCAACAACATGGGATTTCTGGATGCTTCTGTGAAGGAGTTTCTGGAGAGATTAACATCTTTAGTTTTAAACTGAGTAAATCAGGTGACCCTCTGATGTGGTGGACATCATCCAATTTGGAGGTTGGCTAATACAAAGAGGTATAGAAAAGTTGGATCAACTCTGTGTGACTGCTTGAGCTGAGACATAATTCTCTGCCCTCGGTGCTCTTGGGTTTTAGTGCTGTAAACCTGCACTCTCCAGCCTTCGAGTTACACATAGATAGCAAATCATAGGACTCCTTGGTCTCAGTAATTATATGAGTCAGTGCGTTTTAAAAAGTTATACCGCTTTCCCTCTGTATTTCTATTGTATTCACACTTTAAGGCTTATCTCGAGAGAGTGGTTAGGTGTCACCTGTTCAGATAATTCTAGCTAAATATAATCTCCCTACCCTACTTTGGAAAACTCAAATTATTCAGTATCTTTCGTAGTAAAATTTACTTTCCTTCACTGTTCTTGCTTGTGTTTGGATGTTCCCCCAGTGCCTCTTGTGGTCATACGTGGGGCTTCTTCAGAGGTGGCTGGATCTAGTGTGTGACAGTGGAATTACTTCACAATGCAATGCTAGGATCAAGGGAACTAGGATTAAGGATGTGAGTGTTACCTTCCCTAAGAACCCTGGATAAGATAAAAGGGATAGAAAGGAGCTGTTAGGGCCCCTTGGTTGTTTTGCTGCCTTCTGGCCATCATGAACTGTTTCTCTGCCATGTACCACTCTGCCTTGGCACTGGTCAATTAAGGCCTGAAACCTCTACCAACTGGGAGCCAAATAAACCTTTCCCCCTTTTACTTTAGGTGTTGTGTATTTTGACTCAGCAGTGAGAAAAGCAATGAAGATATTCACCTTGTGTTAGTTATTTTTATATAGTCTAAACTCTTTTTAGAGTTAAGATTTCTTTTATACATTGTTAGTTTTCCAAACAAAAATAATGGGAGGTATTTGCTAAACATTCTTTCAAAGTAAAGTTGAAGGTTCTAAGCATCTGATGCTACTGTGCTGCATGTGATATAGGCACTACCATTTTTACTATGATACATTTATCTCAGTACGTTTGCAATATCTAATGATTGCATACATTGTGGCAAATCAGTATAGATATAACTTAATGCTTTTTTCATCTCATCTTCTCTCTCCCTCCATCTCTCTATCTCCTTTCCTTTTGCAAAAGATGGCATTTTCCTGTGTTATAAGATTTTTGGCATTTGGGTTGACTTTGAAAACTCTCTACCAAAAATCCATTCTGCCCTTATCTCCACCTTGCATAAAAATCCATGATAAACTGTGCTCTTTCAATGAATGGTAATTATCAGAGCACAATTGATAGGCCCTGCCATATTCTCTATACCTTTACTTTGAACCTTTAAGAGCTTTCAGTGATTATAGACAGCCAGCGGTGGCACGCGTGCCATAAGTTTTCCATCTCTGCCTTAGGCTGTTTCAGAGGATCAACGAGGTCAAATCCATATTCATAGTATTATGAAGACATTACTAACCTTTGTCACTTATTGGCATTTTCACAGCTGGTGCAAAACCAACAGAAGAGAAAACTGCTGCTACTGTGGTAGGAAGCAAGACAGTGACACCAACCTACACCAGGAAGCAATTGTATTCTTCACACTCAGAATTAAAAAAATAGTCATTTGCATGTCATAGTGTTCTTGATAAATAAATGATATTAATAACTTAATTAATTTTGACCCTTGTTTATTCATCTTTTCAATATTCTGTGTTGCAAAATTGAAGCTCTGCATAATGTGTTTCTGGTGTATACTGAAGTCTGGTGTTTGGCTTGAGGAAATACACTTGCATAATTGTTTGGGCTGTGAGTTGTACTCACCACCTTTTTTACATGGAACACCAATTTTACAAGAAAGAACCATTGGTAGAAAACTATGGCTGTTCAGGCTTGGATATTTTACAGACATTTTCTCAAAAATGAAAGGATCGAACCTGTCGCTTCAAGGAAAACAACTGATGATATTTTTCTGATGATAAATATTTATGCTTTCAAGTGTAAATTAGAATTTTGGAAAACTTATGTCTGAAACTGTGAGCCTGACAGATTTTCCATACAAAAGACTTTTCACATGCATTTCAAAGTGATATTAATGAATGACATTTTCTGGTTTTGTATAATATGTAATGTGCCAGCTTTTTGAATTCACTGCGCCAATACATTTCAGATGACCAAAACATATTATGAAATCATCTGGGCAAATGATCCATTCAAAGTGCAGAATAAATTGGTGGATTTCAAAATATGAATGCAAAGTTTTGTTGATCGCTTTCAAATTTCACACTGAGGCTTAAATTTTAGCAACTATTACTTATATATATTTTGTTCTAGTGTCATGAAGGGCATCCACAAATATCTGAGATGGCTATTAAATGATTTTCCCCATTGCAGCTATGTATCTTTGTGACATTAAATTATCTTTGTATACTTCAACTGAAACAGCATATACCACACTGAATACAGGAAAGATGAGAACCTAGCTTTCTTCTATTTAGCCAGACATCAAAGAGATGTGAAGAAATATTTAAAAATGCCACTTGCTCATCATTTATTTGGAAAACAGCAGATTTTCATAGAAAAAAATTAACATACAGTGGGCTTATTGCTGTTAAATCAATTAGTAAGTAAAATTTTATAAATGCATTAAATTCTTAAAACATAAGTGTTAATTAATAGAGTCCATATACACTGAAAGTTTAGAGGAATTCATAATTTCCAAAAGCACAAAACGTTTTGAGGCCAAGAATTTGATAATCAACACTGCTTTAGAAAAAGAATAAAATTTTGTCATGACTCCTTATGATCTGACTTCTGCCCTGTTCTCTCCAAATTCATGTTGCACTTATGTCTGTCTCTTCCCATGATCCAGTAACATTGGCTGCTTTTCAGGCCTCTCATTTCCCTATTTTCCCTGCCCAGGACCTTTGTGC
The DNA here is from genome assembly GCA_004027455.1 of Hydrochoerus hydrochaeris. NCBI lineage: Eukaryota > Metazoa > Chordata > Mammalia > Rodentia > Hydrochaeridae > Hydrochoerus > Hydrochoerus hydrochaeris. The sequence goes on from PVLA01000492.1 coordinate 370,611, forward strand.
ACATTGACTCATTTGTCTGTAACTATCTTTCTCCTCCAATCCTCTACCGTTTCAGATTTCAAATCTATACAAGTTCACTACTGACATGTAACAACTTGGGACAAATTTTGTAGCTTAAAAAATACTTGACGTTGCAATCTCACAATGCAGAAATCAGATAAACAGGTGAGCTCCACAAGTTTCTCTGCTCCAGGTTTCATGAGGCCTAACCAGCAGGGCCCATGTTCCACTCTGATGGTTCTGAGGAGAATCCATTTCCAGAATCATTCAGGTCATTCCAGAATTCATTTCAAATTAGTCATCAGAAACTTAGGGCTCAGTTTCCTCACTGGCTACTAGCCAGAGGTGAGTCCTGGTTTCTAGAGACTACCCACATTTCTTGCTCATGTGGACTATTTTGTCTTCAAGCCAGCGATCATGTGTCAAGTCCTTCTCATGCTCCAAATCTTTCTGACTTCTCCTGTTACATCACTTCTGCAGTCAGCTACAAATAAATGTCTGCTTTTAAGGGCACATATAATTAGATTGGATCCATTCAGATAGACCAGGATTAACTGGCTATGTTAAGAACCATAACCTTAATTACATTGTTGAAGACCCTTTTGCCATGCAATGTGACACTTTCACATGTCATCATTATTAGAACATGGACATCTTTGGTGGACACTGTGGTTATCATAAACTCTAGAGCTTTTCCTGCTGTCCCTGCTGTCTAATGAGTCTTGTCACTCACCAATTTCCATCACTGAGTGTGTGTAAGGCCTAAGTGAGTGGTATCTCCAGATCCTGTCTTTCCATTTCCCTGGGCTTGTGATGGTCTTGTAAGAGACTGAATTTCCCACTTGCCCTCAGAGCTGAGCGTGGTCAGGTGTCTAAGTGCTTGTCAAGGCAGTGTTAGCAGAAGTGAGATGTGCCATTTCTGCCTCACTTAAAAAGAAATTGTTACCTTTCTTCTCTTGCTTGGATGCAAACATGCCAGTGACCCAACTTAAACTATGAGAACAAGGGTAATATTGAGGAGCACAATAAGGTAACAATATGAAAGAAATTTGCTGGTATACATGACTTCTCTCATGAGCAGTACTATCCTGCAAGCCTGAGCATCACATCGCAATATTTGCAAATGAACGTGAAATATGAATATGTTATTGATGCTAGGATACTATGGAGGTTTTTTATGACAGCATAACTTTATGTAATTAAAAGACCACTTACAACTATCTGGAGTCATGTATTTGTGTGTTTGATTAATTGAAATTCTATAATTCAAGTAGAATGTAAACAAGGAGTGTATCTGACTTAACCACTGTACCTTGAGTGGTTAACATAATGACCATCACAGAGTAATGTCAGTACATGTTGGATGAATGAAAATGATATGCATATTGAAACAATGATTTATTGCATTTTAGATCCTACAATGTTGCTAGGTACAACCAGAATGAACTCGTCTATTAGAGGTGGACATTCTTCAATCATAAGCATCAAAACCTGTTTTTAGGCACTATTTTCCCATAGCCTATCCAAAGCCCATCTATCACTGTGTCTACTTCCTTACTTGGACTAATGCATTTCCAAAGCCCCTGGCTCACAAGGCTGTATAACCTATCAAAGAGCAATTTTCAGCCTACATGTGTGGTAGTTTCTCCATTACAACTAATTTGAAACAATATTTATTTTATTGATTTCTTGTTTACATGATATGCATAACCAACTTTCTCCCCCTCCCATAAAAATTAAAATAATGGTACTTGGTTTTCCATTTTAGTTCCATTATTTCTTGTTTTACTTTCTCTAGGAATTAAAATACTATTACATAGTTCATATGTCTTTCTACAGGATTCATCATTATCAACACTGGATACTTCCTGATGTGAAGAATACTTATGTTAAGTCACAGGCATAACCTTGTCTTCTTTTCCCTTAAGGTCTATTCCAATGATGCAATGGAATCACTGAGCATTCTGAGATAATTTCTGTAATTTGATTTTATTCCCTTTTACTTCAAAAGGAATAATAATATCCATAATACTTACTATTTTACCCCAAAACAGTGTCCTAAAAACCAGCACAAACCCTGGAATATCTGTTTACTTACAGGAAAAACAAACAAAAAGGAAGAAATGAAGAAGGCAGGAAAAATAAGAAAGAAGAAAGAGAGAAAATGAAAGAAGGAAAGAACAGGAAGAATGAAGAAGGAAAATTTGAAGAACGTAACTTCTATCACTCTAAGTCTTAGTGCCTTCTACTTACTGAGGCAAATGTGAGCTACAGTTAGCTCAAATTCATGGTTATTTACTTATTTCTATGATCTTAGGGCACTAATCTAAATTCACTTGGTACTAGGGTAGATTCAATTTCTTCTTTGCCTCCTTCATTCTACAGCTATTTGCTGATTGACTTATCTATGCACAATGCAAAATGCTATGGAAAATACAAGAAAATTTAACGTAAGGCTAATTTCTTCTAATGTTCCAAAAATCATCAAATGCCTTTGTGGAAACTAGAGATACACTAATTTAATTAACGTTTATCAGGCTCAGTGTGATTCATGCTCCAGAGGACCTAGCTTTCTGAACTCGAGATTATGTGATACTCCTGTGAAACATTATTTGCTGAAACTCTGGGGGAAGAATTCCTACACAAATGTCAGATGAATATAAAGTAGTACTTACAGAAGTCACTGCATCCTCCCACTTATAAAAATTGTCAATTTAAATTTGAAGGATGTACTTTGGCTACCAATTAAAATGTAGTTTTATTGAGTGCTCTCCAAACTTTCAGAGTTTCTTCATTTATTTCACTGCCATAGCAGGTATTTATTGAGCCCTTGCCATATGTCTGGCCCTGTCTTTGGTACTGGAGATACAGCAGTGAGCGAAATTGGTATAAATTCCTATTCCACTGGAGTTTATAATCTAGCAGGCAGAGATAAATGACAAGTTCAATCAATCAATCAATCAATCAATCAAAAGAAAATTGGCCAATGAGGATGTGTTCTGTAAATAGATGCAAAATTGTCACACTCCTTCTCAGAATCTGGGAGGGAAGGTGTATGTGCCATGTATTACCTGTTTTGTCCCATCGCCCTAGAAAAAAAGCAGGAGTAGAACTAATAATGATTTCGTTTGTCCACATTACCCTAGATCCCCTCTAGAGCCTTCACATTGGGGTGAATTCCCAGCTTTTTAAGTTTTTACTCTGGGACAGGTTTTAGCTGAGTTTCCCAGTGTGGGCTCAATCTTACGATGCTACTGCCTCAGTTTCCCAGAGTGATGAGATTATGGGAGTGTGGCACAATATCTAGTTCATTTTTGTTCTTAATAAACTACATCTTTAATGCAAATTCCTTTATTTTAGGATCATTCTCGTAGGCTTGAAGATTCATAGAAATATAGGCTATTTTTTTCAGATTCCAACAACCAGATTGCATCCTAAGTGTCAAATCTTGCCAGTTCTATCAGATCCCAACTACTTGTTATCTGTGTAATCAATATAGGAAGGGTATATTTTGGCTACCAAAAACACAGCCAATTAGGAACCAATATAGTCAGCATAAGATTTGCGATATCACAAATTCTTCTGAGAATTTTTATGGGTGATGACAGTGGTTTCCAAATTATCCTGGTTATCGGTGACCACATCAGTTAGTAGAATTTAGAATCTATAGATTCAGGCTCCAAATAGGTCCTCTAAGGTCTCCTCTGAGATTGAACCTGGGTTTCAGTCACCACTGGTACCACCTCCCCATGGATGTTGATAGTGCTTAAATGTTACGTGGCACCCAAATATTACGTGGCACCCAGATGTATCACTGTTCTTATAAAGTGAGAATAAGTCTCTACATTAACTTCACTTGGAGAGGCTACCACAGGAGAGTTCCATTCTCCCCGGGGTGTACAAATTCTGTTAAGAAGATATCTGGAATCACACTTCCCTCAAAGCAGACTTTATTTGGAAAATATTCTCAACATTATGTGTTTCTTATTCTTTCACTCTAAGACATTTCTGGGAATCTATTTTGTTTCTCCTGCCTCCTGGCATCGATGAGGTTATTACAGTTCATGATAATTAACACAGGTTAAACTATTGTCCTTCAGAAGGCTCTTTGGTTCCTGTAATGAATTGTTGTTGTTGGGTTTTGAATACTCAGCATCTTGATTTTTTCATGGAAAATTACCTTTTGCCCATAATGTGATGTTCTACTTCAATTTTGCTCAAGGTTTAGGTACAGAACTCAAAATAAACCAGTCATGCTTTTACAAGATATTTTTTTGTTCATGTATCTAATTCATTTATTATTTATTTCACTTTAGTTGTTACACATTTCAAACCAAATTTGTGCCAAGTAAGTACTAGTATTATTGATGTTTCCTTTCTCATTTTTCATCATAACCATCATATCAAAGGTAGCTGCAGCACATAAACACTTTCCTAGTATTTTCATTTGCTATGCTAGCAATGTTCTTTTTCTTTCTTTTTCATCAATTTCCCTGGTACATTGCTTCTTTATTAAGACTGAATAGTTCCATGTATAGTAGTTCATGACAACACAAAAACAATCTCACAGGAAATGTGAATAAAAATGTTCCATGTGCTGATCTCAGTACTGGGTGTTTTTTATCTATTTGTTTCTCATCCTATAACACACCCATAGTTTTTTTTTCAGGCCAATATACAATAATTTTAAAAAGTGGTTTTACAAGATAGCTAACTTTCTTCACCAGGGATGGGAAAATGGCTGAAAGGTGAGTATTTCAGTCACAAACCCTGACAAGACTATTGAGTAATTTCTAATACCTTCCCTGAAGTTTTTTTGTAAGCTCAGTTCTATATTCATCCTATGAATTATTTTATAGCATCCTAATAAATTTACTACTTCAATTTTCCAGAGTTCGTTTCTGTTGCTTTGTAGCTAAGGGATCCTAACCAAAAGTATCTGAATCTAAATCAATTAATGTAAATCAATTTGGAGTAGAAAAAGTATCTCCTAATTCTACTCACCAAAAGCAGTCATACCTCAATGCTTCCTGGTCAAAACAACTTGTAAGTAGATGTCACAATTGGAATACCCATTGAAGGCAAGTAAGTCCTATCCTTTATTTCATAGATAGCCCATAGTTTAGAGAAAGGAAGAGACTGACTAAAGATTCGTCGTCATTCAATATACAAACATAGTCTACATTGGTTTTGTGGCAGAGTCATCATAAACACTGAAAGTATAGTTTTAAACAATCAGCAATCTTCTGAAATAGATGAGTGGATAAGCAAAACGGGATACATACATATAGTAGTATAATAATTAAATTATATATAGTAGTATAATAATTAAATTATAACATATTACAATATGCTTTGCAAAGCAAACCTTACACTAAAGTTTATTGTGTGATTCCATTTGTATTAGGTATTTAGAACGCTTAAATTCAAAGAAACTTAGAATAGTCAGATTCAAAAAGAAAGGAGCTTGCTAGCTGGGGACTGTGGAGAGAGCGAGAAATGGGGAATTGTGTAGTATAGAGTTTCAGTCTCAGATGATGATGAGGTGGACAGTAGTGATGCTTGCACACTCCTGTGAATGTATGAATGCTACTGGACTGGACATTTAAATGGTAAATTTTAGTTACATTTCATCATGATTTAAAAATGTAAGAAAAAGAATCAGACATAAATACTGTTTTTAAGAGGTAAAATCCATTCAATTGTGTAGAAGCTGTATATATAAATAATTGATAATTCATGGCTGACAACATTAAGTACCAGAGAGGTGGCATTGGTGAAGTGTGCTAAGAGCCATGCCATGGATGGCAAACATTTAGATGGCTGTGTCAGTGTTGTCTGGCTGCAGAATGATGAGTTGGAAATGGAAGGAATGATAACTGAGGAAAAGATATCAGCCAAGGCACGTCCTGGGAATGGGCTAGGTGTGAGGGAAGAAAGATGAGTTAACTAATTATCCGGCTGGGTGAACATCAGTAGAGTGTGAGGTAGTATAGTTAGTAAGACGGGTGGTTCAGAAGCAGGTTGAGGTCACACAAAGCAGGGTGTCGAATGGCAGCCTACCAGGTATGAAGATTATCAGTAGAGTGATGGAAGTTTTTCAAACAGAGGAATGAACTAACCTAGTGGAATTGCACGTACAGAGAAAGGAGTCAGTGCCACAAGGTTTGAGAAGACAAACCTGAGAAAAGTGAACATGAGGGGTAAGGGGGAAAAATAAGGAAATAAGATTTGGGACAACTGGAAGGGCAATGCCTTTGAAAGAGAAAGCAAAGACACGGAGCAGTTTCCAGGGAGGTGTTGAGGTCTGTTGGGGTTTTTCTGCATTTGGAGCATTTCTAAAGCATCTAGAAATGAGGGGCTAGAGCATGGCAAAAAGGAGAGGGGTAAAGATTTCAGAACATCCTTATGTAAATGTTTTTTCCCTGAAAAGGAGCAAATACTTGATTTTCCAAGTAGAGTTTTAAATTAAAAGGTTACATTATATATACTCAAATATAACCTTTTTTTTAAAAAAAAAAACTTACCCTATGTTATAGCCAATTAATGGATAATGGGCAAAGGAAGACGAAGAGGACAAAGAGGATGATCCTAGCATAATGACCGGCTGAGGAAAAAAGAGCTAAATATTCACATGATAGCAAAGGCAGGAAGAAAAAAGCCTAAGGATGGGCCGACTGGGGAAGGAAGGGAAGGAACTCCGCTCAGTATCCTGGTGTGGTCCTTGGCCTTTGAACAGTTAACAAGCATTTTTAACATTAAAAAAACTAACAAACTGCTTTTTTGAAGCCTCATATAATTTGTATCACTATTATAACCATAACAATTCAAAGCAGTGGTAGCAATCCCATGGCATGTGGGTTGCTTGTTTTTCTTTTAAGACAAAAGACGTTAATGTATGCATTTTTTAAAATAAAACCTCAGTATTTAGGGTCAATTGCAGTGTTGGCACTTTATTATAAATAAGTGGCTTTGGAGCTTCAGTTTTAGCTTTGTGAAGTGGCGGTATCATAGCCAAAAAGGTTTATCTAAAGCGTAATTATTGCTAATTGAGTTGAAGTTTGGGCACTTGGTCTCTGAAAGGTTCTCCATCACTGGTTTAGCAGACCAATCATAGACATTGTACAGAAGAAACAATAATGTCTTAATTTCTCAGTAAGTAATAAGAGCTGTTGCATTATTCTGTGGTCACCACAGTGCAAGTGTATGACATTAAATGCATGTTTATATTCAGCTGGTGATTAGATAGAGGCAGATATTTCATTTTTCCAACATAACAATCCTCGCTCAAGCTTTTGATGATAACTTAAACAAACAATGATCCCTGGTCACATACAAGTTTGAGGAAACTAGAAAGCTCAAAATAATATTGGAATAGTCGTTTGGTAACTTGATCCTCTGTAGAAAGAGGTTAATGCCAAATTTTGGTATATCTATAGATACAGGAAGGTGAACATTGGCTATTTTCTATGTCTTTTTTTAAAGCAAACAGTTGTTTGCACTATATAATCATAGTTCTGCTCCTATTTTCAAAGTTTACAGTAGATTTTTTATGACATTTTACCCTGGACTTTCAAACTGAGCCACATCCTCAGTCCTTTTTAAATTTTTTTTATTTTGAGTGTGTGTGTGGAGTCCTTAATGAGTAGATAAGTTGCCCAGGCTAGGTTTAAATTTGTGATCCACTGCCTCAAGCTTCCATGATAGATTTTTAAAAGAAGTTTTATTTTCTCACAGGGTCAAAAAAGTTTTTGCAGTGAGGTTTCAAGATGGTAGAGGCTGGGTGACTGTCCAAGAGTCAGAGGTGAAGGCCCTTAAAAAGTAAACAGGAAATCGTCCCCTCCCTTCCTCTAGCAGTCCTGGGTGCCCAAAAAGTTTTTTTAATAAGTAAACTAACTATACTGTCCATATGAGTGAGAGATCAACATCATTCACCAAGAGTGGAAAATTTATGAACTCTGCAGACCAAGGTTGGAAGAACGTGTGGAGGAAAGAATTGAACAAAACACAGTGCATGATGGTACATAGTGGCAGTTTTAAAAATGAAAGATCCCAAATAAATTATCTAGAATACAGAAAAATTGGTTGAAAGGGAGTTTAACCCAGTGCAACCACCACAGTTGAATGACAAAGGACTGAAAGACAAAGGTGAAAAGTTTCCCCATACCTTCAAACGTATCCTACGACTTTATGATAAAGTCAAAGAACTGAGAAAGCTAGAAGTGAACATGAACAGGAATGGACTCAGCTTAGCCAATATTTTGATGCTGTCCAGATGCTTAGCATATGGAAGTAGAAAGTACTCCTTTGCTAGACAAGCCACATGCTCCTTCCAACCTCTTACTCCAGGACATTCGACTTCCTCATGCCCAGGCATCCTCTATCCTTAAGAAAACCTCAGCCTATAGACATCCAACCTGAGCAGTTTCTAACCTTACTCTTTGTGGACATGGTTTTCCACATTTGCCCACTGACAGAAAACCTCCTGGTCCCCTACCTTGTCCACCTCTGCCCCAAGTCTTGCAGATGTATGGCCATAAGGCTGTCTGTGCTCCAGACCCTTCTTTCAGGTGGGATGAAGATGTGTTGAATATTCCTGATCGTGCACAGTGTGGCCATGATGATGATGACTGCAGCACCAGTGAAGAAGATGGCTATCATGATCACATGCATCAATAAGCATGGTGACAGTATGGATAACTGTGACACTGACAAATCAGGTGGAGAAAGTGAAAGTGGATGAATTTGTACACAGTGATAACAATGAGGGAAACAACACTGAAGAAAAAAGTCAGGTCTGAGTGTATGGTTTGCAGATGTGCCTGGAAAATCATGAAAGGAAAAGAAAAACACAAGGGAGCTGACTCCTCTTTAGGTATTGATGTTTTTGAAAGCCACCTCAGGAAATCCCTGGGGAGGGACAGGAAGTAGAGGAATTTTCAGAGGATGACAGTGATGATGATTCTGATGATTCTGAAGCAGAAGAGCAATCACCAAAACAGCATAAAAAGGATTCTCATTCTACCAACATGTCTACTGCTTCTGCAAAACCACAAGGTATCTCATAGTGTGTTCCTCCTCACATCCAAGCTCTTCTGATGCCAGGACCACCTCCTCTTCAACCACCATCTACTCCACCTCTAGACCTTCTTTCTGGACCAACTCCTAGCACACTCTTCCATTCCTGAGACCACCTGGAATGCCAGCACTTTGAGGGCCAAGACTTTCAACTCCAGGATCAGCAGTGGGTCGACTCATGGCCCTCCCCCAGGTCTGCCTCCTGGTCCTCCTCTGAGATGCCCACCAAGGCTACCTCTCCCTGCACCTCCAGGTATCCCTCCACCCTGTCCCAACACAATGTGCCTACTTTTAGTGCTTCCTCTTGCCCCTGCCCCTGCTGGGCTTTTCCCAGTATTTCCTTTGCTGAACCCAGGGATGTTAAGCTCTCTGGCCAACTTGATTCAGTAACCTGAGGCAGATGACATGAGTTTAACCACCATTGAGAATGAGCCACAGCAACCATCAGTGCCAAGCCGCAGGTCACTATTCCCATGACACAGATTATTCAGTTTGTGCCCACTGCACTGAGATAGTGTCACGAGAGAAAAGGGGGCACTGCTGATCCACGAAGAAAGTCAGAATGATTTTGCTGTGCCTCTGGCCAAGGCAGTGCCTAAATCTGGTCCTGTCTCAGTACAAACTAAGAATGATGTTTAAGAAGCTTTCATAAAAGGGATGGAAGGGCCACTGTGAAAGCTTCTGTTCACAGCAGCAGTTCATGGAGCAAGACACTTATTAAAACTTAGGTAAAAGAGCTACTTCCGCTGTCAGGGGATTGTCTACTTTCAGCTTAAGGACATTCCTGGGGTTTAGTCTTTTTTGGCACTGACTGTGTGTGAGAAAGGATATTTCATTCAGAAGAAAACTTGTTGAAGCAGTGCTGCTAGCGTCCATTCTCCTCACAACATTTTCATCCTATTTTTCCCTTTCTCCAGGTTTTATTTTTAATATTTGTGATCAGGTGAAACTTATTTATTTATTTCTTTTGACTTTCTTATGTGTTGTGGGCCCTGGGATAGAGATTTCTTAGAAACCAGTATATTGTGACTTATTTTTTTTTTTACATTTTTCTTTCAGTTATTTTTAGCATTTTCATGTAAATATTTTGTAATATTTTACATGTAGTGAAATGGATTTCAATGCCATGTGCTAATTCAAAATACGGTATGTGGGAAGAAAATGCACAAATATTGGATTAAAATCATTTCCACTGACCTAAACTTTATTTTGTGGTAAAAATAAATGAATGTTCTACACCAAAATAAAAAGCTTTTTACATGTGTTAAAGAGAATAAGTTGCTTGTTTCTTTCAGAAGATTATAAGGTTTTTTTAATATACCATATAGACTTCCAAAGCCTTGTTACTGTGAAAATAGCCTGATTACCTCATTAGCCACACATGCCCCTGTTTTCATTTATTTATTTTCTTGGTTTTTTTATTGCTTAGTGGGATTCTCATGGAGAAATAGTGTGACAACTAGATAAACTGAAATTTAGTGTAATTACATTTAAAACTAAGCAGATATTTTTCATGACTGGATTCCATGAATTTAAACTCTTTATCCTGATAAGACCCCACTAGATCAAGTGACACTTATAGACCACTTCACGGTCTGGAGACAGTTAGTGTCTCTTTGGTACCACATCTATCATTTAGGTCACTGCCCCGTAGTGGCACCTGCCATTGTGAAACATATGTCTTTTATAGTTCAGCTATTCCCAGGGTTGCAGGATTGAGAAGCAAACAAAAAGATGCAATCGAATCAAATACTATCCTTTGCTTTTCTTTGATTAAACTATCTAAAAAATAATAATGGCTGCTATTTTTAGAAGATGATTAAATATGAAAAGGTAACAAGAAATGCGAATTTTGAGGTACAAAGGTAAAATTTGAAGCAGGAGGATCACAAGTCCGAGCCCAGCCTGAACAATTTAGTGACTTAGGGAAACCCTGCTTTAAAAGAAAAAATAAGAATGGTTGGGGATGGAGCTCAGCAGGAAGACCAAGTTCTATCCACAGTACTGGAGGGAGAATGTAATTATTGATATCTTTTCATCAGCCTTAAATATTGAACTAATTATCCTCTACATTCCATTCCATGACAAAAACCACAGCCTCCTTATATTCACCTTGGCCTTGAGTTTGGGGCATCCTGAATTCTGCCACTGCTAACCCAATCTCTAGTGTTCTTGTTTACACAATGTAGAAAACGAGCCTGTTTTTTCCTGCTTGTGGAGCATCAGAACTTTGTAAAATGCCTATTTCATCTCACTTAGGGTGTTGTTCCTCAAATTGACAGCTGACTATATCCTTTTAGTCTTGTTTGTACCCACTTAGGGATTCTTGATTTGATGCTACCATCATATTTCCTCTTAATACTTCTCATTCTCCGAAGAATCACTGGAAGTTTCGAAGAAAGTCTCGGTTTACTACTCTGCACCGCACAGTTATTCCTGTTACCAGAAAATATGCAAGTCCTTAAAAATCCTATCATTTCTATTTTATTTTTCAAAGTTTTAAAATTTTTTTCACACACCAAAATATTTGAAAATATTGTTTTTCACTTAATTATCTTCCCAGTGGATACATTTTCCTTGGCTTACTCTTAGCTGCTCCACTGGTTGGATGGGATTGAGTTAAAACTTGGAATTCATGCATGTCTTGCAATCTCTGCTCATCTGTTGTGTCTTTTAATGCTTTATCTTTACCCGGGTGCTCTTAACAATGCACCATTGCTATGACAACTTTGATGACCTGGCTAAGAAGTTAGAATAAACACAGACAATAATCTCTCTGTGGAGCCTCTCAGTGGTATCTGATGGACCTGTGCAGACAGGAATTTTTCCAGAGGACTCAAGTCATTTTCCACTCAGAAGACAGTCAATATTTGCAGAGGTCAAATATTTTATTGAGCCTAAAATTTAGTGTGAGCATCATAAGTGCTTGTGTTTTAAAGGGAATTTCCATGTTCTCTTTAAAGGGCAAGGGTGTTATTTTCATTTCAATCCAAACCTCAAGGGGAACTCTTATTTGATTTTCTATCTCAGTCTGCCCAAACAACCCCATCCAATTTTTGAAATGATTGTATATATTACAAGAATAGATTAAATGGCTTGCTTCACAAATCACCTTTCTGAAGAAAAAGACAGTCAATTCCTTTAAAATTTGTTATTATTAATAGACAAATAAGTGTCTATATTTCCTTGAATTTCTGAGTTGCAAGTGTGGCAAGATGGAATCCGAATTATTTTCTTGATCTTTAATTGACTTTCAAAATTATACCCCAAAGTGATAGCTGTTTTCCCACTAAATTTTTGTAACATCTATCAGAAGAAATAGGAGGAGAACTAGTAAGATAAGGAAGAGAGTAAGACTAAAGCTGAGGCGCAGGTATCTATATTTATCTACCTACCTATCTATAAGATCTACCCATTTATTTCTCTTCAAATCCAGAAAAGTAGTAATTATTCTGTTTTTTTAAGTCTTTCTGTGTTTCCCAGGCTAGTCTCCAACTTCTAGGCTTAAGCAATCCTCCTTCTTTAACTCTGACTATAGGGACTACTACAGCTCCATGTCCAGTTTATAATCATTTTGGGTTAATATCCTTAAATGAGGCTGAGCTTTTGTGTATGAATTCTTTATACTTTTTATTCTTATACGCAAATTTCTGAAGACAAATGATTATAATAAAATGTAATGCTGTTTGACAATATCAACTACGTAGTAAATAGTGGGGCATGGATTTGACAGACAGAAGACAGGGTAGCCTAAAGGTATTGAATTCCTGTTGTACACCAAGTACTATGATATCCAATCTCAAAACCAACTGTATTGAGAGGTAACAGAAACACAATCAAGTACATCTATGTAATCAATTAGCTGTACAATCTGGTAAGTTTTGACGCAGGCATACACCCATCACTACAATCAAGATAGTATTGCTTAATCATTCTCCCCAAAGATTGTCTCTGAGCCTTCGTAACCCATCCCCTTCTCTGCTACTCTTCTCCCACCTCAAGCCATCACTCTTCTGCTTTCTTTCACTTTTGATTCATTTATGTTTTCTAGGATTTTGTATAAGGGGAATCATGCAGTATGTACTTTCACTTATCTGCTTTGTTTTCTTGACACAATTACTTTGAGATTATCAAAGTTATGGCATGTATTATTAGTTAATTCTTTCTGTTGCTGACTAGTTTTCCACCATAGCTTGTTTATCCAGTTTGTTGGGTTTACAGGTCTTGGCTATGTAAATAAAGTCGCTCTGAACTTTCTTATACAGTGTGTGTGTGTGTGTGTGTGTGTGTGTAAACATTCTTTCATTTCTCTTGGGGAAATACCTAGAAGTGGAGTGACTGAGTCATATGATAAAAGGGGTTGACTTTAAACCAAAATATCAAAACACTATGCAAAAGTAATCATGCCATTTTAAATTTCTACCAGCAATATATAAAGAGTTCCAATTTTCCCATTTTTGCCAACACCTTATATAATTTAACAATTTCTTTTAATTTAAACCATTCTTGTTTTGTGAAGTGGCATCTTTATCATTTTAATTTGGAACAAAATAGATGGATGAAATGAGAGAGCATTATTCCAAGTAGGTCAAGCACAGAACGATAAGTACTACATGATCTTACAAATATGTGGGAAATAAAAATGTTGGCCTTGGGGGCCAGGGATGGAGATTAGTGGTAGCATGTGTGAGGCCCTGGTTTCAATCTCTAGCACCTTACAAAAAAATGATCCCACAGAAGTTGAGATTAGAATTGTGTTTACTAGAGCTAGAGATACAGTGCATCATTTCCTGCGCTTATTTTCTACAGATATATATATATTCTTTTGCAAAGTGTTTATTCAAATATTTTTTTGTGATTTTTATTGTTGTTTTTTATTTCATTTTAGAACTCTTTATATATTCTGTATAGAAGTGATTTATTCGAGTGCAAATATTTTATATGGTTTACAAATGTTTTCCCTTACTTTGTGTCTTGTCTCTTCACTCCCTTTAGAATGTCCTTCAAAGGCAGAAGATATTTATGTTTGATGAAGTCAGAGTTTTCAGTATTTTATGAATCATGCTTTTGACATTGTATCTAAAAAATCTTTGAATATTTTTTAGTTTTGCTATCTTTTTATTTGGAAAAAATTTAAAATATACAGAAACACTACAAAAGATAAAAATAGCATATATTATTCACTTCTTGTTAACATTTTACTTCATTTGCTTTATCTCTCTCTCTCAACTATTTGAGGGTAAGTGACATTTATTACATTTCTTCACCCCTATATACTTCAGTGTCTGCTTTGCATGTTTGTAACTTCTTTAGGGAAGTTATTAATTTCATACATTTACATTGATGTCCAATACTTTTATATATGCCACTATCTATATATCCATATTTTAGCTTGTTCTATTAGCCAAATCATGACTTTTATACCATTTACCACCAGTGCAGAATTTAATCTAGGATCAAGTATTGCATTTAGTTATCCTGCTTCTTTAACCTCCTATAATCTGGAGCATTCCATAAGCTTTCTTCATGTTTGTATGATGTTGACATTCATAAACTTGCTTTTTAGGAGTTTGTCAGATGTTTCTTCCCGATAGATCCAGGCTGTGCATTCCAGTGGGGGTGATGAGTGTGTCAGGGTGTCATGGCTGGAGATAATGTGTATTGCTCCTCATTACAGATGTTAGTTTCGATCAGCTGGCCAAATAGTTGTCCAATTTCTCCACTTTATAATTACTACTTCTCTCTGGTGACTAATAGGCAGTCAGTCAATGGGGAGATACTTTAATTGTATGTAAATATTCTTGTCATCAGAATTTTCACTAGACTTAAAATGCATGATTTTCATTTTATTTGTTCTTTATTATAATGTTTGCAAAGTACTGAGTTTTCAGTTCCATGATTTTCTTTACAATTAATGATCAGTGTCCAGCATTTGACAGTAACCAGGCACTTTTCCTCATTTATTTTTATTATTGATATCAACTCATGATTTTCTACTTTCCCCATGTTTCATATGACTTGATTTTCTTTTTTTAGAATGCCATTCCTTGAATATTTTATTAGCATTGTAAAGTCATTCAATAAAACTCTTTATTTTTAGAAAAAAATGAATTCTTGAGATTCTACTTTCTCCCTGAATTTCTATTTACCTTCTTTTCCAAGTTTCCTCACATCCCAGATATTTTCCATCTTAAATTCATATAGTATTGCATTTGAAATGTCACAAGCTAAAAAATTAAGGGAGTCTAAAAAGATTAAACAATGTTGCTTTGATTTTTCATAGAGTTTTAAAATCAGAGATAGATCTCCCCTAAATTTCTAATTATATTTTCAAAGATCCCATGATTTGGGCTGGGGATGTGATCAGTGATAGAGCTCTTGCCTTGAATGCACAAGGCCCTGAGTTTGATGCCTAGCACCCCAAAAAACAAATAAATAAACAAACAAACCAAAACAAAACACAATTTGAATTTTGAAAAATGTTATAAATGGGATAAGAAAATTCAAATCCATATCCAATGAATATTAATACATAGGGGGACAAAAATAATAAAATATATTTTTTAAATAATCATGATTTAATTATTTCAATAATCAAATTTCCTAGATTGGGCAAGTGGGAGCCCTTTTAACCTAGCTCCTGTGTCCCCGTGACAGATTACCAATACTGTTCCAGCATTTCATTGCTTTCTGATAGTACTTTACTCTACTGTCTATTCAATTTTTCTTTCTTCTTTTTTCCCTAATTTTAAACTTTTTTTATTTTTGGTGGTGCTGGACATCGAATCCAGGGCTTTGTGCTTGTAGTGCAAAAACCACTGAACCACACACCCAGCCCCTTCATTGTTTTCTGATATAAGCAGCTGTCTCAGATTTATCTGGTTCTTTCCCTGCTTGAGCTCTGGAATCTGCCAATTAGTTCTCTCTGTTGCCCTCCTTAGGTCAAGCATGGTGTTAGAGACCCAGACCTAGCTTCAGTTTTTAAAAACTTTCCAGTACTTATTATCTTAACTATCATTATTTTAGAGATTCTAATCCTAAAGTAACTGCCTGGAAAGTTACTAGACTAATACATTTGCATACAAAAATTATATTTTTTACTGCCATAGACATTCTAAAATAATACTATTAGCCTCAAGTGGCCACCATGTGACATGGCACAGAGATTGTGAGGAAACAGAGCTGTATGAACACTTTATAATCAGCTACTCTATTGCCTCTCTTTCCAGAAGATGGAGCTAAGGCTAAGACAAGGGAAGAGTGTTATCTAAATTTATAAAGTCAAGCAAGAACAGAGGTCATTTGTTTCTGTCCCACAATATTTTCATGATACTCTGCTCCCTGTTATGTTTTCCCTTCCAGTATTTTGAGACCATACTCATAAGTGAAATAAATCAGACTCACATGTGTAAACATCTTATAGTCTCCCTAGTGTAAGAAACGGAAGGAGTAAATAAGATCCAAAATATACACTAGATATTGTGAAAGTGAAAGGGGAAGAAACTGCTCAAAAAGAACAAAGAACTGGGATAAGGGAAAGGAGAAAAGAAAGAAGGGAAAAGATTATATATATATATATATATATATATATATATACTTGTGTGTGCACAAGATAGAAAATTATACTACTAACCTCTGTTAGTTCATTAAAAAGAACAGTTTGTGCTTTCATTGTTTGATCAATTTTTCATGCCTAAATCTTATAATCTGAGCAACTAATTTGAAAATAACAATGCACAATATATTGCTAATTTCCTATTATGTTGTTTTGAAATTTATCATTTTTGTTCTTTTTTCATTTTAAAATAAAAATTAAATAAATAAAACTACCTGCAGATGTGGAAAAAAATCCAAGTTCTTGAATAAGGAAAATCGGGCTGGGGATTTAGCTCAGTGGCATAAGTATCTGCCTGGCAAGCATGAGGTCTGAGTTCAATCCCTGGTATAAAAAAAAGGAAAATCCCTGTGACTTTTAAAGTACCTTCAATACTACAAGCATAAACAGCTATATACTTTGATTTTAGTTTGGGTGTAGCTGTCCACCAAATAGTGTGTACTGAGCACAATTTATTTAACAACTTCCCTAATTATTTTTAAAGAGAGGGAAAACTATTTATTAGCTTTGCAGTTTTTGATAACGCAAGTTTAAAGCCAGAATTTTAATTAGCTAAAGCTCCATAATAGTTGTCAACTGCTTTTGCCTCTATTTACCAAAGTCAGAGAAACTCAGAGAGCTTAAGTAAATCTTCCAAGATTAACATGTGGAATGATAATAATTAGCATTTTACGTGAGACCTAGTATGTTTGTGTCCTTGTCTCTGTAACTGAGTTCTTACCATTCACTTCTTAAACATAAGGTGAGTTTCATCGCCCGTTCTTAAATGACAGGATGTATTGGCTCAGGGAGCAGTGGCATGCCTGGAAAAATGAAAAACCCTGTAACTTCCTTTGAGTAACACAAATGTCTGACTCATAGGGTACTGAGGATGGAGGAGTTATTAAAGGTGTCAGTGTTGGCTTTTTGAATGGGAATCACATGCTTGTGGAATCTTTATTACTGTTTAGGATGGGTGTTTAGGCTGGGTCACATAATCTGCTCACTGGATTTACCTCCAAGAAATTTTCTTGGATTCAGGGATAAATCTACACAGTGTTCTCCTAAACTGGATCATAGAACTTGTGGAGGGTACAATGAAGTTGACTTGTGGACTAGAGAAATTGCAGAGAATTGATATATGCTCTGTAAATATTATCTAGCAATTGAATAAATGAAACCTTCACATTTGTGTACTCCTGTTTTTCAAATATATCTAGATTTGTTGTGATTGATCCAACAGTTGTTGTTGAATTTGGATTAGTTGTTCATAATTTGTGCATTTGCTTATTCAACAAAGAACAAAAGTTCAAAATGCTATTATGAAAGGTCTGAGGTTTTTCTAATGCTTATACTTTCAAAGATCAGTGTCATCTGAACTATATAATCACCAAAGTTTTCTTAGACAAAGGAACATTATCCAACTTAGAAGTACATTTCTAGTTAGTTCTACAGAATCCACTTCAACCCTTGAAACAGAAAATAAATTGCTCAGGGCTCATCAGGATCCAAAAGACAAAACAAATTAGAGAGCATTCTGAAAAGTGGAATGGCACAATTAAATAAGAGATGGACTACAAAGACTTCTGAGGAAAAATTGAAGTGGACATGGGTTTGAATAAGCACTAGCCGGGGAATAGATGAAGAAGGGCTGATATTACCTGGAAAATGTAAATACCAAGAAAACAGAAGTATCACTGTGCTGCATACGAGCTATATGTAGAGTATCTGGGATTAAAGTGTGAAAGAGCAGGAAATTTGTGTTTCCTACAGGTACTTCCAAATTCATGGTGATCACAATACAATGAAATTCAGAACAGAAGAGCAAAGAAATAAATGCATGGCACATCTAGTATTTGGGAAGGGAAACCACTGAAAAACAGTGACATCATCAATGACAATAACATTTTGAAAGAAGAATTTTAAAACTCAGTGATTTGCAAGACATATGAAGACTATTTAAGACAGTTTATTGGAAGCTCAGCACAAATATATGCCAGAGTTCAAAATGCTTGGCAAACATTCTTACATGGCTTCATGGCTTGTAAGAGACTGTTAGTCTTTTTAATAATCATAAAATACACATGACATAAAATTTACCATACTGACTATTTTTAAGTGCATGGTTCAGTAGTGTTAAGCATATTTATGTCACTGAAAAAGAAATGACCAAAACTGTTTTCATCTTGCAAATGTGAAACCATACCCATTAACTCCTCTGCCCCATCCTCTGATAACCACCATTTTACATTTTGTTTCTATGAATTTGGCTACTTTGGATAAACAGAAAAGATACAGAACAGAATTCATCTTTTGCAACTGGATTATTTCACTTATTTGTGCATGTGACAGATTTCCCTTCCTTTTAGGGCTGAATAATTTTCCATTGCATGTATATGCAATATTTTGTTTATCTGTGTATTGTTCATCAGACAGTTGGCTTGGCTCCACCTCTTGCTTGTTGTGAATATTGCCTGTCAATGATTTTTACTTGTAATTTTCATCTAGAATGTAATACATTTATATGAACACACACAATGTTTGCTGTTCCTTCCAAGCATGAGGTATGAAGTTCAGCTGTAAAAAACTTACCTTTTCACTCTCAAGAAAACAAGTTTTAAGAAGTCCCATAACCAACTGCTAAACAAAACAAATATGCAAAGCCCTCCATGAATATTTGAGTAAGGCATTCCTTTTAATGACTGAGTTGTGGCCCTGCAACTAGGTTGCTTGTTGAATTGGTTGCTAAATAAGGAACTGTACATAGTTTGTACATTGCAATGTTCAAAACAAAGAAATTGCCAAAGGAAACTCCAACTGGATGACTTTGTTTCTATTTCCATACCTAACATGCAGTACTGTAATGTATGACAGAACATAAAGCTAGAGTACCGTACTGTGCTGTATAATCAGCAAAAATTACAGTGCTGTAAAAACAAAGTGTGCTGAACAAAAAAGGCATTGAGGCTCTCTAAAAAAACATGTATGGGACTGTACAAAAAAAGATGAGTCATAAATGTGAACAATGGGTAGTAAGTTTGAATAGTCATTAAACGTGTAGGTCACTAAATGAGGACTATCTGTATGCAGTGAGGTGCAGCAGTAAATCCACCAATCATTGTTGAAGTAGAACCCTAAGGTTATGATCTAGCTTGACAAGATTCTAAAATGAAAAATTTTGGCAAGTTTTTTGTCATATCATTCTTTTAAAAAAAACAGTAGACTAACATAGCCTAAAATGCTGGTGATTGGGCAATTATTCCCTTCCAAATGAGTGATTTCTAAGACCAGCAAAATTTGCAACTGCTTAAACACCTTAAAACTGTGTATTGATTATTCCCATCCATATCTGCTAAATTAGCAACTCCAGCATTGGAAATTCTTGCTTCAATTTTTTCCATGGGCTACAAGTAGAATTATGAAGCTAAAAATTCTTCTTTTGCTATTGTGGAGATTAAAGCCTTTTCAAGTAATGTCTGCCTTCTTGCCCATCCAGGGCTATAGCTGTTCAATATCACCACGGGTCTGATGCATTTCTGGGGTCTCTTCCCCGCCAGCACTTCATTATTCTGGGATTCTCCTACCAAGCCCACTGTTCAGTGCTCTCCACAGACATCCTTGATTGGTTCCATTACTGCACTCGACATAGCATCTTCTTTTCCGTTATCTGCATCAGGTTTTCTGGGATTCTCAAGATGGCAATCGGTTAAACTACTAAACTATTCATTGGGATGTACCAACAGGTTGCACCTTTACTCCCAAGTGACATGTTTCATTTGCCAGAAGTTTGCAATGGCCATGTCTTTGTCTAAAATCTCTCTCTCTCTCTCTCTTTCTCTCTCTCTCTCTCTCTCTCTCTCCCTCTCTCTCTCTCTCTCACACACACACACACACACAATCACTGACATTTTTGTTGCTACATCTGGGAAATATACCCTAGCACAGATAAAAAAAAAGGGAGGGCAAGAAAGATTTAATATCTTTTTACATTACGCTTTAAATACTCAAATCCCTGGCCTACACTCATCCATACACAGCTACAGATGTTCTCTAAATTGTCACATGTTTGTCAACTCTACCCCCTCCCCTAAATGTTCCTAAACTTACATGACATTAAACAAGAAAATGTCTCTCCATAAAATTTGCTCATTTTACTATTTGTCTCCCTGCACATAGCATCCTTCTCATCATCTGTAATGTGCAATCAATCACATACCCTCGGGAAGGTTGTTCACTGGTCATTTACATGATTAAAGAATGGAGAAAATGAGACACTTCAAAGAACAGAGGTGTTTTAATAACCTCCAATTTGAATCTCTTCTCACAGCCTACCCCCTACCGATATAATATAGCAAATATCACCACCGTTACCCTCTCTCTCAAAGGAAGTTTCAGGTTTCCCCTATAAAATGCAGTATTTTATTTGTTAAGGATGCCAAGAGTATGCCAGGCCATTAAGCCCTATGGGAACCCCTATTCTGGCTGAAACAGGAAGATCACCATGGATACATCTCTGAGCCACTGGATGATCAGCAACAGATCTGAACCAAGCTTGGGCACCCTCTCAGACTGCTTATCACACAAATTGAATCAGGTACAACCATAAATGCCACATCTCACTTAGCACTGTAAGTTTCAGGCATCTTCTAGCAGGTTTGCCTGAAAGCAAAATACATACTCAACTTTTCGCAAAACCTCCTAGACCTATGTGAGATTCCCTAACCTTTAATGACTACTCTTACTATCAAATAGATGAGTGAAATTTTTCCCTAATGAGCCTCCACACATTCATCCCGAACTCTGAATTTAGCTGGTGGAGCAAGCAAGAAGGTAGAAGCACCTCCAGAAAGTATATATATATATATATATATATATATATATATATATATATACATATATATATATATATATAGCCTCTGCTAAATATTCATTGAGCTGTGTAAGAAAACTTGATTTATCCAGGCATGATGGTGCACACCTCCAATCCAAGCACTCTGGGGGCTGAGGTACGAAGCTTAAAAATTTAAGCCAAGCCTGGGCAGCTTCATGAGATCCTGTCTCAGAATTTAAAGAATAAAATAAAATAAAAAGGGCTGGAGATGTAGCTCAGTGCAAAGGTACTTGCTTTAATCCTCAGCACCCCCGACACAGCCTAACTTGCTCTGTGATGTGTGTGACCCACTTGCTTTCCAAAAAAATGGTAAACTGACAGAATCTGAGGTGAGAGGACAGCTAGCAAAGGACTCTGGGTGCCCTGTAAGTGCTTTGTAGCTATGTCTGCATGACATATGACATGCACAATGAGCCCCCAGGCTGAGACACATCATTTTGTAGGCCTAATCCCTTCTCCTGTGCTTTGAGCAGGCTGAGTTTGGTGTAAGGACATTTCTTGCCTTGGGAAAGAGAAGCATGTCACTGGCATGCAAAAAGTGATGGTGGTCATTTCAGAAAAATCAATGAGTAAGATTCTATTTCAGAGTCAAGGTATTAGAGATTGAATCTTGGGCCTCTACATAGAGGTACATGCCCAACATTTTTCCATTTGATTATTTTTAGATAGAGTGTCACTTAGTCACTAAATTGATGAGGCTGGGCTCTGATTTGTGACCCTCTTGCTTCAGCTTCCCAGTCTGCTCGGGTGACAGATATGTGCCACACACTTGGCAAAACTAACTTTTAATGACCTTATCTCAGACTTGATGCAAAATGTGGAGTCTGTGTTCTTTGTCATGAAAGCTCCAATTTCCCCCTAATAGTGCCCCATGTTAAGGCCTCCCCTAAAGACATCAATACACAGTCGGTTGCTTTAAAAGGAATCTTTCCTGATGACCTTTTATATGTAACGTTGTACTGACCACTTCTTTAAATGAGACCAAATTAAACATTTTCAGGAGCATTAAGATACATGATGAGGTATTTTTTGTGTAGATAGCCAGAAGAGTAGAAAAGTAATAAATAAATTTCTAAACAAACAAAGCTATAAAAGAAAAGGCCATTCAAGAAAGCGCATTAGGGAAACCAATAATATTTCCATTTTCTGTATAAGTAATGCAGAGTCTTTAGTGAGTCTACTAGTGCTGACAAACCTGTGAATTTTAAGACCTCCTAATGAGAAAATTAACAAAAACTGAAAACAGCCAATGTGTTATATTGAAACTTTAACAGAGCTTAAAAACAGCAAATAATGCTCTGTACGAAGATAGGATTGAAATTCCTAGTATTAAAGTCTGAGAATCCAAGTGTGGTGGCATGCACCAGTAATCCAATCCAGGAGACTGAGGCAGGTGAATCACAAGTTCAAACTCAACTAGGGCAACATAATACCTTAGTGAGACCAGGTCTCAAAATAAAGTCTTGAATATGCAAAGCTCTGGGTTCACTTCCCAGTGTGCACCACCCCCCAAAATCTCTGAGAATTAGTTCTAAAATTTAAGTTAAAAAACATAATCATTAACAAAGGGAAGGTTGTATATATTTCTTGATTAGAAAAACAATCAGAAAAGAACATATGTGAAGTCTAATATCAAGGTGATTATTATGAATATTACAACTAGGAGGAAGCAAAACTCTGGTAACAGTAAATATCTGCTATGTGGGGGCTTTATCATCAAATCTCAATGCATACTCCAGGGATATTTTAGCAAGGTTTCTAAACACAATGATCAAAGACAAGAGTAAAGGGAAGCAAAGCATAGAGGATTCTTACTAAAATAAGCATATTCCCGTATTTCAGGGTATAACAAAAGAGACATTAGGAAAAGATAGGCGATGAAAGAGGTAAAAAAATTCATCCCGGTCAGTGTAAAATGTTGAAGACCACTGGACTGTAGGATCAACAGAAAGGGGGCATTTTATCCTAAAACCTCTAGTCATGTTTGAAATCTACAAAAGTAAGAACAAATCTGGGTTTATGGGTGTGTAACTCGTGCAGTCACTTGGGACCCTGAACTTGGAGGGGTGCTGCATGTAATTTAAAGCTCTGCTGTTGCTGTCTTAAATTTTTTGAGAACAAGACAGCTGCGTTTTCAGTTTTTCCTGGGCCTCACTAGTTATGTAGCCAGACCTGGCTAGGAGTATCATGTGCAAGGAATTTTTGAGAATAAGGATAAAAATGTAGCAGGGGAAAAATATGGTCTGGTATATAAAAATACTAATACAAGTAGCCATCATTTCTGTGTTGTAATTTCTGTAATACTTCTTGAAACCACTGGTCCATGCATTAGAAAAATCATCCCACATTAAGGATGTTATTCTGAGATTTCACCATTCCATCAGCATTAGAAGATTTTTATGGTGAATTTTTTTTAAGTACTATTTCAAAACCCACTTTTAATATTTTGGGGCTGAAATGATTTTACAATACAAGATCTATCAATTTTTTATTAAATGATATTTGAAGATTTAGAGTCTATATTGAAAATGGAAATGGTTAAAGCCATCCTAGAACAATCAAATAAAGGATTTGTAAATAAAAACTTGATTTTATTATATTACAAGAAATACACAGTAAATTGCCCTCTCAGCAACTACTAAATTATAAATAGTCTGAGCATCAACTCATTGCTTCAGGGATCTCAAAAGCAATAGGTACTGCCATTTTAGTTGCTTAAAATTCCCATTTGATATCCAAGAGCTTGAAACAGAGCCTGACAGGTGATTTTATCTTAGCTAAAGGCAATCAACTGAAGAAATCATTAACAAGATGTTCCTTTTAAGTGCTGCATGCACACAAAAGACATTTTACAGCCCAATCCTTTCAAAAATTAAATAAAGTTTGGTGAAGGACCATGGATAAGTAGCAGACCCTTTAATGCCTTATTGGCTGCATAGATGCATAGACTTATAGACTGCATAGATGGATCTAGACTCCTTGTCTGCCCTTACAGTGGAAACAATGCACTGAGATTCTGATTTAATACACTGACCATCTAGAGAAGAGTATATTTTTAAAAACTTAACTGGCAAAAATTACTCAGAATTCTATTATACTTTAATTTTCTCAGTTTATATATGTCTGTATTAGCTGAGATAAGAAAAATAATGCTGGCCAAACTTACCTATATATCTGACAAACTTTCTGGAAATAGAAACTTTCAAAAGGCTTAGAAGGGTGGCATCACAGCATAATTTTGTGAAGATTTCCTGTGCTATAACAAAATGCCTGAGAATAATTTAAAGAAGGAAAAGTTTACTTGACTCATCATTTCAGTCAATGGTCAACTTGTGCCATTGCTTTTAGGTCTGTGGTGTGATAGAAATATGATAGAGGAAGAACATGGTGAAGGAAGCTACTCACCTTATGGAATTCAGGAAGCAAAGAGAAAGGGAAAGAACCAGAAAGGGATGGACCAGGGACCAGATTGATTCTTCAAGGTCAACTCCCAATGATTTAATTCTTTCAACTAGACCACTTCTCCAATAGCCCATTCAGAAGGGCCAGCTCCCCCATGATTCAATTACCTTGCTAGTCTCATCTTTCAATATATGGGCTTTTCAGGGCACATAGATCTAAACCATAATACAGGTGGTATAATTGTAGTCAAATGTTCCACAGCTAATTTCTATCTTCATGCAGTTCAGGATCATCTAACACTTGTCTTCTCAGACTTTGCCACTAAAGATCTTTGAGGAGTTTTCAAATTAAACTGCTATCACAAACGAAAACATGTAAGTACATGTAATTGGAGGAATTATTTTCTTTACCAAACATTTAGCTGGACTGGGATCCACCCTGGTGATATAAAACAAGCAACGCTTGCCTTTCCAGAGTTTTCAGGCTCAAATACCATGATCTCTTCTGGTTTCTGTCCTGATATTTTTGTCTTTGTATTATACTTCTTAAAAAGTCTAGCCGGGCGTGGTGACTCACGCCTGTAATCCCAGCACTTGGGAGGCTGAGGCAGGAGGATCGTTGTGAGTTCGAGGCCAGCCTGGGCTACAAAGTGAGCTCAAGGCCAGGCTGAACTGCATAGTGAGACCCTGTCTCAAAAAAAGACAAAAATAGTCTAAATTATCTCCAGTTCACTCCATAATACATTGCAACATGCCATTTCCCTGATAGTGAAATGCTTCTTACTCAATTAGCTATCTCCACCATCCTCCCATTTTAATATAAAACCTGTAGATTTATTTTACTTGGTATCTCTGGAATATGTGATATTACTGTTTTCATGTGGCAATTTTAAATTCTCTTGTTCCTCAATTTTTGTGGTGATGTACTAGCCAGGCTTTCTTTTCTATCTTCTATTTGGTCTCATGTAGGTTCTTATTAAACACTGGTGTGTCCAAGGTTCCGTTCGTAGCTCTCTTCTGTTCTTGCGCTACATTATTTTTTCAAACATGGTCCTTAGAACACTTACTGAAAGTGAATTAATTGGTTTAAAAATGCAAATTTCCTTGCCCTTTAGTGAGCTTCAGAACTTAACAGTACCCTGGAATCTGCATTTTAAGCATTCTAAATGACACATACATACTCTAAACATTCAAAATCAATGCTCCATAGACATACTATCCAGGCCAAAATTAATCTTTCTTACCATTTTAACTGGCAACTGTATACTGGATGCAGAGGCTAATAAGTGCAGGTGGCATTACAAGGAAATTTAGAAAGTTTCCTTGAAATGGGTTCTATTTTTTTTCTGAGGCATGTAAATTGCTGTTATATTCAGACAATGGCAACATAGGATTTCAGTGGAAAAATTAAAAGCAACATCAGAGGAAGTGCAAAATATTGGCTGAGTAGTGTGGAAGCTTTAGTGAAAATTAAAAATTAAGAAAATTTTAAAAATTAAGATATACAATAATTTATCTCTGTCTTGGCAGATAACATTGGTATAAATCTAGAGAAGATTGATAGATTGACCCCAAAGTTGAATAAGATTATGGAAGTTACAGAGAATAAGATCTAGGCTTCATAGAAAGGGAAGGAAGACAGGGGACCGATTAAGGTTTTTATGCTAACAAAATACATAGTAAGAAAAGTGGATTGAAAACACTTGGAAATTGTTGGCTATGGATACAGTGAACAATTTGAATTTAAGATTTCAAAGATGAATCAGTTTTTGTTGATAACAAATTTCAGAGTGTTCCTGGAAGTAGATTGTTGAAGTAGAGTAGTTTGCAAACATTAAAGAACGGAGAGGCCAGAGTTTAGGAAGGATTGTCCACTGGGGACACTGGAGGTCACCAGGGATGATGATGGCAGAGAAAGGCGTGACAAAAAAGGCTATCAGTTAAGTCTCCACTGAATGACCAAGTATATCAAGTTGTGTAGAGATACTTTCACATCCTTATTTATTGTGGCACAATTCACAACAACTAAGCTGTGGAAACATCCCAGGTACCTGTCAACAGAGGAATGGATAAAGAAAATGTGATGCATGCATAGAACATAATATAATTCACCAAAAAAGAAGAATGGAATCATGTCATTTGCAGGAAAAATGGATGGAATGGGAAATCATATTAAGAGAAGTAAGCTAGAATCAGGAAGACAATTATAGAATATTTTCTCTCATACGTGGAATCTAAAACCAAAAAGAAAAAAGAGAGGTGACATGAAAGTAGAAGGAAGAATATTAGAGAAAAGACAAGAAATCATGGAGGGGCAGAGGGCAAGGCAAAGGAAGAAATTGAGGGTGGAAATGATCAACGTATGTTATATGCCTGTATCCAGTAATCTGTATAACACGCACTAGTGAAAAAAAGAAGTTGACACAACATAGTAAAACACTTCTCAATTATATGACACTGGTGTATCTTGTCTCCTACCAACATGTAATTTCTTCAAGCACAAATTCCCTACTATGATATCCAAGGTCTTTCACATTCCAGTGCCGTCCTAAATTTCTAGCCAGGCATCAATCTGTTTACCCTTACGCAATTTTCACTCCATTCTAAATACGCTAACATCATTCCCTAAATAAATGGTACTTTCTGCTTTATGTGTTTCCTGATCCCTTTTCTGAACTTTTCAAGTACTTTACTGGAGCCATGCCTATGCTGAAGACTTTTATTACAATTATTTGCAAACATGTTTCCTTTATTAATGTGCTTTTTACAGAGTTAATGTCACACACATCTTTTTAATACCCATCTTAGCAACTAGTACAGTCTTCTTCACATTTAAGCAACTGACAGTTTTTACCTATTTGTTTTAACATTGATAAATTGTCAAGTCACACCTAGAATATATTTAGACCAATTCAAGAAATGCTAAGTAAGTTAAGCAAAGATATATTTTAATTCATTTGTCTTAGAGAAGAAATTCATTTTTATGGCTGCAAATTCTTGAAACTGTATGAAAACATAAGTGGAATGAATCTGTGCATAAAATCTGGTACAACAAGATAAAGGTGGTTTTTTCATAGAAGGCAGTTATAATATAGTACAACATTCTTGCAACTTTAAGTATAATGATGATTTCCTAAATTATCAGCTTCCTTTTATAAAATATCATTGACAAGACTGTTTGAAGATAATATATATCTCATAAATACATGAAAAATGGTATAAACAGGATATGATGATATAAAATAAAATGAGATATAAATATGCTCTATATTTACTGTACATCATGGTGCCTATTGCTGCAGGTATTTTTTAAGTTGTGTCAAATTGCCTGCATTTTATATTTGAATCATATGTGTGTGTGTTATATAATTTAAATGGAACTATCAGGATCTCTTTTAAGTTTGGCATGGAATCATGCTTGTTGAAAATCAAATTTCTGAAGCAAAACAATTACATTCTCTCTTTAGAAATTTTCCTTTCATTCTAAAGAAGAACAGTAATTTATTCAGAAAAACTGCTTCAGAGTAGGTCTGAAAGCATAGAGGTTGAACTGAAAAATAATACAATCAGAGGGTTCAGTCTTTTTATTGTCCATGGTTATTAATAAAATCAAAAAAAACCTAAACATTGGAGATGTCAGTATTATCGGGAAATAATTCACACAAAGTAAAATTTATCCCTTTAACCTACACAGGTAGTACTTCAGAGAGTTGTCATAAAGCTCAAACATTTATAAAATCTAGAATAGTTCCTAGAATACCATAAGTACTGTATGTAAAGTAAAAAATAATAAAACAGTATTCAGAATCTTGCTTTTCTAATGTTTAATACAATATTTTAAAGTATCTTTCCTTTTAATATATAATCTCAAGATATTTTCCTATCAAGTTATATGGCTTCACCTCATTTCTAGTAAGAGCTAAAATATATTTCAAAGTCGTATTGTTTTTTAAGACCAGTTCCCTCAGAATCCACATTAAGATAAAGAAGATGTGGTTCTTTTATACAACAGTGTTCTACTTTGTCATAAAGGATAGATTTGAGAGATTTCTAGGTAAATGGATGTACTTTGAGGCCATACTCTTAAGTGAAATAAATTCAACACATTTTTAAATATTGGATTGTTTCTCTGATGTGAGAAACCAAAAGGGTAATAAGGACCAAAATGTATAATAGATATCGGGAAGTAGCAAGAAAATGTTCAAATGGGAAAGGGAACAAAGGGTGGGGAAGAAGGAAGGGAAAAGAAAAAAGAGAATAGAAGGAAAAAATGGAAATGAAATTTTTGTAAATAAGGAGGGGAAGAGAGGTTGAAGGGAGGGAAGAAAATTGGAGAAAAAAGAAGAATCAAGATATATTATGTAGAGATACAAATTCCCTATGATCAATGTGATCATTACATGTTTCTAAAAAGTAGCAATAAAATTAATTTAAAAAAAGATAATTTCATGTTATTTATTATTACTTTCTACTCTGGGATAGATATTTTCCTGCACACACACACACACACACACACACACACACACACACACACACAATTTGCCCATTTAGGATATTATAGATTTTCCTATTTTAAAATGATCAAACTCTCTACTTTTATATGAAAGCTAGAACTGTGTAAAATGGTAAATTAACAGACTGTTTTTGTTAAAATCATAATTGCTAAATCGCCTTCTCATTATTTGTCTCATCATTTCAACACAATTCAAACGTACTGGTTAATATAGTTTGAAAAGAAAATAAAGAATAGGAATAAATTTTGGAAAGTGTAACGACTGCTGTCATTTGGGAAATGTGTGACTGTATACCTGAGCGATTCAAGATGATTGACTGAGATGCCATCAGAAACAAAAGAATGCAGAACAATACACACAATTTAAATCATTTGCTTTAAAATTTAGGATCAAAACACATTTTCATTCTTCCCTCACTTTACTAAGTGTCATAGGACTTAGTTTTGTGGCCACTCAGAAATATCCACAATGAGTTAAGAATCAAAACTGTAACTTTATATAAGTGCAAAGTTATATTATGTATATAACTAATACCTTTTATTGAAATTATTATGTTGGAATAATATATTCAAGAATCTTAAACCCATCCCACAGCAAACTCCTTCAGCCAGAATCTAATGATTATTTTTTATGTGCCAGGTGTAGGCATTTTGAGTAACATAATGTTGATAAGATGTGCTCCAAGGGCCTATAGTCTAGAAAAGGAGTTATGACATCCATGCAAACAGCTAAAATATTCAGGCTGAATTTTGTGACAGGCAGAATGGCTGCCTGAATGATATCCATGCCCTAATCCTGATCCTCTGAATCTTTTTGTCTTTATTGTTGTAGTGGGGTTTGAACCCAGGACCTACACACTGATCTACATCCCCAGCCATTTTTATATTCTTGATTTTGTTTTATTAATTTTTAAAATTTTTATCAGCACATGCTTGCTGTATGTGATGATTACATTCCTCGTGGAGGGTTGGTACATGTATACAACACATCTTAATTATTTTTACTTCCCCTTCTCCTGTCCGTCCTTCTTCCTCTATTTCCTTCTCATATGCAAAAGATGTATATTCCTGTTTCTTATTATCTATATTTCACTGTGCTCTGTAAAATATTCATACCAAATTTTACATTTTGAAACAGTTTTGCTAAGTTTCAAAAGCTGGATTTGAACTTGTGATCCTCCTGTCTCAGCCTCCCAGAGTGCTGGAATTATAGGTAATTATATGACTGTTTACATAATAAAAAGACAAAAATGAAATCATGTATATTCAAATAGGAGGTCATCCTACATTATCTTCACAGACCTGATCTAATAATACAATCCCTTAAAAGCAGAGAACATTCTGTTTGCCAGAAAAAAAAATTATCAGAAAGAGAAGTCAGAGAAATTCCAAGCAAGAGCATTAGACATGTTATTGTTGGTTTTGTGATATATGGACTTGTGTACAAGGGATGGTCCTTTAGAAGCTAAGGGATTCTTCAGATCACAGCCATAGGAATCTCAGTCCTAAAACCTCACAGAACTGGATTCTGTCAACAGACAAAATGATCTGGAAAAAAAATTCTTCTCAAGGCCTCTGATAAGAGCTCAGCGGGCAAGCACTTTGATTTCAGCCTTGTGAAACTCAGAGCAGAGAAACCAGCCTAGCCTGCCTGGACATCTGACCTACATAACTATAAGGGAACACATTTGCATTGTTTTCAGCTAGTTGGTTGGTGAAAATTTGTTTAAAGAACAATAGAAAACTAACACAAGTGCTATGGGAATTCAAGGGAAGGGAAGATGTGCTCAGATAAATGTAATACAGGAACACTTCAAGAGGCAGTGGCATTTACAAGAGCCCTATGATTGGAGGCCATAGTGTTGGTGGCTTTCTCCATTTGGAGAGAAAGAACATGAGGAGAGGAACACTGAAAATCCCCGGGCATATGAAAGAGATCTTTGGCTCATTTCATTTACTCAAGTGACTAAAAGTTATGGGAAGGAAACTTGGAAAGCAGAGTTGGTGTCAGATCACAAAAAATTCAAATTTTTAAACCCAAGGAATTTGAGTTTTCTTTCAAAGGCAGTGAAATACCATGGAGTTTCCTAAGTAAAGAAACACTGTGATTATATCTGCACTTTGGGCCCCTGACCTGACACCATTGTGAAAGGCCTACCTGCATGCTCTAAGACCTTGTCCACTTTGTTACCTGGGGCTTCTCTTCTACTTGAGCTGCCACAGGCTGTCTGTGTTCTCTGAGAATTCACATGTTGAAACCTGCTCCTGACTGTGAGAGTAGCTGATTGGAGTCTTTGGTGATGAGGGTAGAGGTCTCAAGGATAAGATTTGTTCCCTTATAAAGGAGAGCTCTTCAATCTCTCTTGTCCCCTTTTGCCATGTGAGGATCCAGGAAGAAGCAGGGTCTCATCAGACACTGATTCTCTAGATACTTTGATCTTGGACTTTTCAGAGTCCAGGACCTTGATAAATGCATTTCTATTGTGCAAAAGCTGATGAGCCTATGGTATTAAAAAATAGCTCTGTGAACTAAAATGAAGTCTGTATTGGCCAGCTTTCACCTTGCTAGAACAAAATATCCAACACCCACAATTTAAAAGAGTAGAGGATTGTTTGAGTCATTTTTTCAGGTTTCTGTGTATGGTCCAGTGGCTCCAAGACAGAAACATGATGACAGAGGGGTGTGGCAGGGGAAAGCTGCTCATTTCATGTTGCCTGGAGAGCAGAGCACAGGGGAAGAAAAGCAAAAAGAGATACAGTCACGCTGCTCCCCCACTGCCTCCAGCTAGCTACAGCTCACCACCTAACAGCACACTGAGCTGTGAACATCAGTGCATGAATCCATTGAGGAATATTTCCTCCCTCTCCGTGACCCGGTTCCCCTCTAGAAATCTCTTAATCCAGTTGAATTCACAAGAAAAATAAACTGGCTCGAGGACTTTGGGATAAATTACTTCTTAAACACAAAATATAAATTAAGATCTATTTGGAGCTGAATGAACACGGAAACACTAAATATCAAATTTTTCAGAAAGCTACTAAAGCAGCACACAGGAGGAAGCTTATTGCACTAAATAGCTACTTTGGAAAAGAAGAAAGGCTTCAGATTAATGGTCTTGGATTCTAGCTCAAGGAATCAGTAAAAAAGAGCAAGTTAAAACAAAATGGGTAAAACAAAGTTAATAATACAGACTAAAATAAAATGCTAACCAAAGAAAATTGAAAACATCAAATAATAGTGAGTCAGCTGAGATGGCATACAACTATAATCCTAGTACTTGGGAGGCTGGAGGCAGGAGGATAGTGAGTTCAGTGCCAGCCTTGTGTACATAAGAGTAAGTGTGAGCCTGTTTGGATGACATAGAGATATCCTGTTTCAAAAAGGGGAGAAAAAAGAATAAATAATAATAATACACAGAAAGATGTATACACCAAAATATGGTTCTTTAAATAGATAAATGAAATTAGTAAATCTGATAAGATCAATCAGGCACAAAAGAGAAGAGAGAAAACATTAATATCAGGTCCTGGAGATATAAGTCAGTGGAAAAATCACTTGCCTAGCATGCACAAGGCCTCCTGTTCAGTCTCAAATATGACAAAAATATTACTATCAATAATAAGAAAAATGACATTACCATAAACAGTAGAAGAAATAGTGCTATTATGAAAAGTTTTATGCTGAGAAATTTGGCAGGTAAAATGAAGTCAACTTGTCCTTTGAAAGTCACAAACTGAAAAACTCACTCCATGATAAATGGATGATAACCTTAATAGCTCTATAGCTATAAAATAAATTGAATTTACAGTTAATAACCTACCACAAAGAAAATTCAAAACCTACATGGCTTCACTGGTTAATTTTGCCAAACTTTTAGTAAAGAAATAATTTCAATTTTACATGAAATCTTCCATAAAATTGAAGAGAATAAACATTTTCCCAATAATTCTATAAGATCAGTATCGCCCTGAATATCAAAATCAGAAAAAGTATTACCAGAAATGTACAGACCCATATTTCTCATGAACATAGATGTAAACACTATTTCCAAAATTTGGGGAAATTGGATATGATATATTCAATTTAAAATATCAAGTCGAATTTATTCTAAGAATGATAGGTTAGTTTAAAACTCAAAAATTGGTTGATAGTCATTTATTCAATTAGGTAACATAACATATGTAAAGCATTTTTGAAAATCCAACAAGCATTCTTGATATAAATGATGATGAAAAGAAAGAAATGATGACAAACTTTAGAAGCAAACTTCCTCAATTTGGCAAAGAAATATACCAAAACCCTACTGATAGTATCATAATTGTTGTAGAAAAACTACTTGCTTTTCTCGAGGCTAAGATCAGGAAAAAAGCAATACTCTCTTAATTTCTATTCAGTATTTTACTGAAAGTTATATTCAATGCACTAAGCAAAAAAAAAAAAGACATAAAATGGACACAAATTAGGAAGGAGAAAGCAATTTTTAAATTATAAGATGGTACAATTATGTATATAGAAATGTGATGGAATTTACAAAAGCTACAAAAACTGATAAGTGAGATTTATAACTTTAGAGCACAGAATCAATATAAAAAATAATGGTATTTCTACATAGGAGATATATAGTAGAGAGTAATTGAAATTTAAAGTACCATTCACAACAACATTAAAATGTGAAATAGGATTAAATCTGATACTGAAACTGTAAATTATTGCTGAGTAAAATGAAAGAAGACCTAAATACATGGGAGATATGTTCATGAGTTACAACACTCAATTTTCCTAAGATAACAAATTTCTCAGAACCATTCTGTGGATTTAATGTGACCCCAGTAAAAACTCTGGCAGGATTTTCATAGAGTGTGACAGGCTGCTTTACAATTCACATGTCAGGAATTACAGATTAAACAAAATAATCTTGAAAATGAAGAACAGCTCTGCCTACTTTAAGATGTTAATGTGAAAGTTATCATGATAGAAACAGTGTGGTACTGGCATACAGATGGACAATTCAACCAACACAACAAAAATAAGTTAGAAATAGACTTTCACATATGCTGGCCTGATTATTGCCTGAGGTGAACGCCAACTGAGCAGAGGAATGAGAGACTTTTCAACAAATGGTTTTGAAACATATGAATATCTCTATGTTAAAGTCAACGTTTATTCATAGCTTGCACAACACACAGAAATTAACTCAAAATAGATAACACAATTGTGAAATCCAAAACTTTAAAACATCTGGAAAACAGGGGAGAAAATTTCAGGGACCTTGGTTGGGCTGATTTTCAGATAGGGCACTGAACAGCATAAACCATAAAATAACAAATAGATAACTCAGACTTCGTAATTATGTCAAATCTCCACTCTTCAAAAGACATCGTTAAAAGAATGAGGATGGAAAGTACTTGGATGGAAGGAATTAACTGTAAATCAAAAATTGCCAAGGGACTTATATCCAGAATGTCTTTCTAAATCTGTCCCAAACTCTTATCTATGTATCTCAAACTCCATTAAGAGAAAACAAACAACGTAATCAAAAGATGAGCAAACAGAATATAAGGGAGGTAAGTAAGCCACGAAAATATGTTCAACATTGTTAGTCTTAGGGAAATGCAAAATGAACTCTATTATTACAGTAAGGGAAAACTCAAAATGAAAAGGCCAGGGAAAAGAAAGAAATCAAGAGCAGGGAGGACAGTGAAGGGAAGAAAAAGAGAGAGCAGAGGAGAAGGAGGTAGAAGAGCATGACACGTGAGGTCCACAATGGAAGCAAGAGAAGAGGAGCGAGGATAGTTGGGGTCCTGGCAATCCACAGAAGTGGTGCGGGGTGGGGGGGGGTGAGCAAGCGCAGGCTGCGTCTCCTACTTTGGCAAGAGGGAGGGAAGTGAGGTGGAGTGCGGTGAAAGGTTAGGGGTCTGTGCTGGCTCCTTCCTTCCTAGCCTCCAGCCCAGAACTTCACTGCAAGATGGTGGGCCAAAATCTTTGTTGAGATTCTCACTAGCTGGAATCAGAAGCGTTAGAGGCCTCTACCAAATGGTATCAATCAATTGACATTCAGTAGTCCTTTGTGTTTGTTAGTTTGTAGGAGAAAATCAATTAGATTACAGACAAGGTATCAAATGCCCTCATTGGATTAAACAAAATGTAGATAACCCCTCCTTGAAATAACAATGGAAAAGGCCTCTTAGATGTGTGTAGTTCTAGTTTATTACACATTTTTCTCCTTTTCTCTTAAAGGTATAGGACATCACTTCCTCTTAGGAAACAGAGTTCTCACTGCAGAGACTAGGGAGCCAAGGTCTCCTACCAGGCTGAAGACAGAGGTAGAAAATATAACTCCTTAAATTTTAGTATAATTATTGATTGTTGAGGTTAGAATTAATTTTCAGAGGTTCTCTTGCCTTATGTAATAGACCGAATGTCAGACCAAGGCTTTCATTAATGCCCAGTAATGATCACAATGTGCTTGTATTGATGATCAATTCTGTGATCAGTGCTTCTCAAGCTAATCTCTTTAAACGCCCACATCATAACACAGGAATACTTCTAAACTCATAAAGGGACAACTGGCTTTGGGAAGAAAGACTTGTCACAAACGGAAACAGACCCATTTTACGAGGCAGACAGCACTGACCACTGCCAGTAGCCACAGTGTATGTGTTAGAGGACAGGGATTAACCGTTCTAGTAGGAGGCCCAAAGCACACAGCCCTGGCATGTGAGTACCCTCTAGCATTCAGCTTTCATGGCTACATCTTCACGGTTCTACTGAAAGACACAGCTTTTTGCAAGTTGAGCATCACCCCACAGTGGTCCTAGGATCTGTGCTGTTTGGACACCCTATCTTCCTGCTTCCATCCTCAGGGGTGTAATGCTGTTGTTGCTCTGGAAACTTCTAAGCTAGTAGCCTGTATTCTGCTCCTCACCTTGAGAAATCCAATGAAGAAGCTTCTGAGTCCTTTCAAGAGACAACTGGTATCTTGCTTAATGCCGTGGTCTCAAAGTACATCCACTTTCCTAACAATTTAACCTTCTTTCTGGCTGAGTAGTACCCCACTGTGTATATCCCACATTTCCTTTGTCCATTAATCTGTTGATGGACATATAGGTCTATTCTCAGGTTTAGCTATTTTGAATTGTGTTTCTATAAACATGGGTATGTATACATCACTATCTTATGTCTAACTCTTTTAGAAGATGCCCAGAAAATGTATAAGAAGCATAAATCTAAGTGAAATAAATAAGACACAGAAAGTTAAATATTGCATGATTTTTCTTATACAAGAAACCCAAAGGATAAATAATTTAAAGAGCAAAATTTAAAAAAAAATGATAGGAACAGGAGACAGACTGCATGGGGATGGGAAGGGGACCAGGAGATGGGAGGAGAGGGAAGGGAAGGAACAAGAAGGGGAAGTAAAAAAGATCAAAATGTGATATGTTACTGTGCCAGTATCCTACTATGAATGTACTCAGGTATTATGTATCACACACATATACTAATAAATACATTGACAAAAAACAGTATCTACAGCAACTCCCCTACCAGGCAGCCCACAGTACCCTCTCCCTTGATCTCGGGGGTTATGGTGAGGAGCTGAGTCACACACATCTGGCCCTCTGTGTGCACAGCAGTAGTGAACCAGGATGGAGTGGGAAGTCTCCCCAGTGAGACAGGCTGCCACTGTCAGGAGCAGTAGTGAGAGGAGCAGACTGCTCTGCTGTTTGCTCCCAAGAGAGAGAGGGGGAGAGAGAGAGAGAGAGAGAGAGAGAGTGAGAGAAAGCCTGTGTGCGTAGACTATTAGGGTGAAGCATGCAGCTGTGAGAGTTAGGAAAAGCTATTTGAATGTTTGATAGCCCACATCACAAGCAAGAAGCAGCATAATTTCTGGCAGCATCGGAGTCAGAGCTGGCCCATCTCCACTTGTACACTGACTCTTTTTGACCACGAGTAAGTCCCTTACCCACTGTGTACCTCGATAGCCTCAGCTATAAAATGAAGCACATAGAATCACAACTACTTCACAGGGTCGTTGTTAGCATGAAGTGAGTTAATTAATATACAAAGCATTTGACATAGGTCTTCAGCCTCAAAAGCATGAAGTAGCTCAATATGATGATGACAGTTGGTGACCTGTCATGATCTCTCTATAAAGATTAATAGCCACATTCAGTCCCTTCCTCCCAAAGCAAGGACACACACACACACACACACACACACACACACACACACACACTGTTGATCTATGCTGGGAAGACCCAAAGGTTCACAGGAGTTTCATGAACAAAGTCCAAGTTTGGAAAATGAAATGTCAGCGTATAACCAAATAACTACTTTGTCTGTCCCTGACAGACATTAAGCAGTTTGCCTTAGCAGCTGCACATAGTTCTGCATTTCTCTTTTAATGGAAAGAGGTTAATCCAGCCCAATCATAACACACTTAGACTGGACAGATTTACTGGATTGCTTACGTTTGGGAGGATATGAATCTTTTAAAACACTTACATAAAACAATTGCCCTTTAAACTCCAGACTACTAATTTAGTGAATGTCTTAATTATTTCTAGATGCCCTGATAACAGAGGTTAATGGGACAGCCACACAAAACGGCAAGAAGCTGATAGAAGTAGGGACGCTGCGTTCATAAAGCAGGACAAAATAACCGGGTATCTAGACTCTATCTCCAAGGCAGTGCTGCCCCTTTAATATTATGTAAAGCACCGAATTTCATATTAGGTAAAGTGTAATACTATGCCAAATATTGAGGATGCACGTTAATCAAAGAAGGTAATATTCCAAAGATGTCAAGTAGCAAGAAATTAAGCAAAGATCTATAGAAAAGGAGCAGTGAGGGAAAACTTGGTCACCAATTTCTCTTTCACAGCAGACTTAGCTTTCACAGACACTAAAATGGAAAAGATCTGGCAAACCAAGTCCCCATTCTGTGCCATGCTCTCTACCCAACTGATGATGCATTCTTTATAACATTCTGTAGAGTTTTGTTGTTCCCATTTTAAAGATTCAGAAACTGAGGTTCAGAAATAATATTCAACCTTCCTTGAGAACATCCAGTTTTAAAGAAACCAAGCTATAGTCTTAAACTGAGTTTTATTTTGTGTCTGGTATCAGCCTCCCTGTTCAAAATTCGATGTGCCAGTACCCTTGGGAGAATCTTAAAGCTCTGTATGTGTGCCTTCTCAGTGGAATATGGCTCTGGAAATCTCACCACTGTCCAAGGACCCCTATAATATATGTAAAAGGTGAATGAGTAAAAGTGACAAAAGGGAAGACCAGTGAAGCACAAAATAGAGAAGGTCAAGGACAGAGTGAGGACCTCTGTTATCTTTAGTGAAACAATTTTGAACCTGGATTATTGGCTCTACCTATAACATTACCTGTATCCAGGTCACATCTACTCAGTTAGGACATGAGCAGAAGTGTAAACCACTCATCACATTCCTTAAAGTACTTGTATTAATGGAAAGAACATTGTATTCGAGTTCTAGTCCCAGGCTTGCTACTGCTATAAACAATTCCTAATTTCCCTGGGCTTCAGTTTCTTTCTCTGTGAAAAGAAGTGAGGAGATGCAGGAATCCTGGAATGGTGGCATACAGAGCAAGTGGGTCGTTTTGGCAGCAAAACAATGGTTGAACTATTCCTATTCCTTTTTATTTTTTATTTTTTATTTCAGGCAGCTGCTTGCCTGAAATCCAGGATAGGTTTAAATTTTCCATCCTCCTGACTCAGCCTCCCAGACCACAGGCATATGCCACCATGCCTGGCTCAATTCCATGATGTGGGTAAAACTGCAACCTAACCAGAAGCATAATAGAGAGAAACAGAGAAAGAGAAAGTAAAGAAGAGCCTTTTAGCATCCCAATCAAATTTGTTGGGTCTGTTTCTCTGCAAGCATGGGACAGGCAGTGACTAAGCAATAACAACTTGAAAGCATTCCTGGAGCCACACACAGAACTCTCAAAGCAGGATGAAAGCTTCACTGGCACCAAGGACTTAAACACGTCTTTGGCTAAACATAGAACAATCCTTACTCTGGTCCAGGCACAATAGGAAAACAGGCCTGAAAATGTATCAGCCACCCTGGACATCCATAACTCTGTGCTCATATCCAAGGCTTTGCTTTTTCAGGAACCATCTATGAGGCAATTTCCAAGTTATCAGTTTCTGGCTGAGTGTGGGGCAAAAAAAATTTAAATTTCCTGAACTGCACACATACATGCAGTGCTGGAGAGTAACAATATATTGGACTCAGTGTGCTTAAGCACAACTTTATTTTAAAAGCATTACTAGTACATGTTTGCATCACATAGTGTTTACATTCCTTGTGTGGAGCTGGTTCACATACACAACACATTGCAATTCCTTTTTCCGTCCCCTTTCCCTCCCCTACCTCCTCCATCTCTTTATCCTCTTCCAATTTGAAGATCTACCTCCCTATTTCCTATCATATGTATTTTACTTTGCTATTTATTTCTAATTTGGTTTTTCATATAAGATAAACCATGAGATATGTAACTAGTTAGGCTGATTTATTTCAATTGACATTGTGGTCTCAAGATGCATCCTTTTTCCTTCAAATGACTTTAGACCTGTAAGTAGCCATCTGTTCATTTAATTTAGGAGTAAGCCCTCTGTAGTTAACTTAAAACAAAACACAACAGAGCTAAAGCAACCAGAAATGTGGGAAATAATCTTGGCAGCAATGTCAAAAGCTGCATGCTATGGGAGAAATCGAATTTGCAAAATTAAAGCTGCCAACTCACTAAACAAATAAGCAATTGACCAAGCAAACAGCAGGAGCAGTTACTTAGGGGAGAGTCAGTATGCAGCATTGCTATAAGGAATTATCTCAAATATCTAGTTATCAGCAAAATATTTACAAAAACAGTCAAAGAAACAAGCAGTAGTAACCTATATGCATAGGAGAGAAAGCTGGCAATGTAAAGTGGCTTTGAAGGGGCTTAGATGTCTGCCTTAGCAGAAAAAGAGCACCAAAGCAGTTGTTATCAACATATTTAAAGAACTAAAGGAAACCGCGCTTGAAAGACTCACAGGAAGATATAGTGGCAATGACTCACACCAGAGAACATCAGTAAAGATATACGAATTATTTAAAAGAGCCCAGTGGAAATTTTTGGATCTAAAAAGTATAATAGAGATATAAAAATTGCCAGAAGAGTTAAATAGGTTTGAGATGACAAAAATAATTAACATGAAGAATGCTAGTAGAGATTATCTCTATGGTGGATTTTTTTCATAGTTTTCTTACCATTTTCATTTTATTCTGGTTATTTATTAATAGAAAGGATAAAAATTTAGGTAGTTCTTACTTCTTAATTTCATAAAACAGAAACAGGCAAAACACAGGGGCTTCAAAACAGGCTTAAAAAATGGATTTGTTGCTTGTAGACGTGATTGATACATTTGGAAGTTCATCAACTGAAAGAGATATGCATTAAGAAAAGAGTTAAACTGTAGCTTTCGAAGTTAACACTTGGAGATAAATTAATTAAAATTTAACTCATATATTAGAACTTTAGGTAAATCAATGGAACTGTCACAGCATTTCTTATAAATTCCAAAAGTTGTTATGCATCTATTACCACCTTTGCAGAAATTAGGTATTGTGTTTAAACATTTAAACCTGAGGGAATGATTAGAATAATAATCTAGTTCTAAATGAAGAAAGAAAAATGGGAAGGACAAAGAAGCAAATTATTTTTAGACTTCTAAATCTCTTTCAGAAGCCTACTTTAATAGTCTGCCCAGAGACAGTACTGGAAGTACACGTTTTCTTCAAAGTAACCTCCCTAAAAGTTCAACCTCTCAAAAATACTGAGCGAAGACTCGTCATTTTCCCAATGGGACTGGAAACAAATTGAAAACATTATGCTCCATTTCTTGTATAAAATCATAATTCTGTGTCACATGAACACTGCTAGGTCCAGTTGTGGGGGAGACTCACAAAAAAGAAGGGAACTTAGAACATTTCCTCACAGATTCACATATGAGAGGAAGCAGCATGATACATAAAAAAGAAAAATCCCCCTCCATATTAAATTCTAAAAAGTGTATACAAACGGTATAAACCCAAGGATGGTGCTATGCTAAGCAGTATAGAAAGGGTTACTATGGAATTGTCACCTGGTCCCGAGTGTTTGGACTCTAGTATTTCTTTCTGAAACATGAAAACGGTGTTAGAATACATAGATTAAACTAAAGATGAAAAAGAAATGACAATTAGCATGGTATAGTGGTCAAAAATACAAACGTGAGGTCAGCCTGTCTGAGTTGGACCTACCGTTGATGTCTCTATGGCATTAATCAAGTTTCTTTCCCACTCTGTGCTTTGGTTTCCTTGACGCTAAAATGGGGATGATAATTGTAATTACCTCAGTAGGGTTAATATCACTACACAACAAGAAATATAAAAGTGTTTATTAAATTTTAAATAATTATAATTACAATGACTTTTTTAGAGATAAATGGGGCTTACTTACCATCTTTACAGACATTATTTTAGTTAACCTTTCCACAAACCCTCTGGAACTTTCATAATTAACCCCATTTCAGAGATAGTGAAATGGATTTATATGTACCAATAATGATAATGATGACTATCATATGAGTGAGTACATGTAAAATACCAAAGCACTGTACTAAGTAAATAAATACACAGTTTTCTC
This sequence comes from Hydrochoerus hydrochaeris, assembly GCA_004027455.1. Lineage (NCBI taxonomy): Eukaryota > Metazoa > Chordata > Mammalia > Rodentia > Hydrochaeridae > Hydrochoerus > Hydrochoerus hydrochaeris. Next base: position 412,794 of record PVLA01000492.1, read on the forward strand.
TTTATTCCTTAAAATATCTCTTGGAAAAATATAAAGCTAAATTCATTTTTACACTGTACACAAGAATAAATTTTGCATGGATCAAGAATCTAAATGTTGCTGGGCATTGTGGTACACACCTGCAATCCCACCACTTGGGAGGCTGAGGCAGGAGGATCATTTTGAGTTTGTGTGTTTACAGTTTGTGAGTTTACAGTTTTTTTCTAGTTCTAACTGGGGGGGGGCCAAGAGGCAATAATATTCCTTAAAATAATATATAAAAATAAAAATATATAAAAATAGAAATATATAAAAATATGTAAAAATTAAATATATAAAAATAAAATAATATTCCTTAAAACATATATGTATGTTCTTACATATATGTAAGAACATACATATGTGTATATATATCAGATACATTATTGCATATATACACACATTCTTATGCATGTTATTATATTTATTGTTTGAAGGCTTTTCAGAGTAAGTCAAAGACATAATGCCTGTTTATTCCTAAGTATATTTAGTGTACAATTTCAAAAGCAAGGACATTCTCTGACATAACTATAGTACATTGAACAAAATCAGTAAATTGACACTGATAAAATGTTTTTTATAAACTTTACAGATTTCATTCAGATTTTTGCGATTGTCTCAATGATATCTTCTATAGCAAATGAAATCCAGAAATATGACAGATGCAATTGTTGCATCTATTTAGTCTCCTTTAACCTGAAATGCAATCTTTGTATCCTGACATTTCTGAAAGTACTGACCAGTTGTGAAATATTCCCCAGTTTGGGTTTGTTTAATGCTTATTTATGATTTTAGTCAAGTTATATCCTGTGGGCAAGAATGACATTGAGCTGGTATTGGTGTCTTCTCCACCCATCATTTTAGGAGGCACGTGATGTCCATTAGTACCATTGCTAGTGAGTTTGATCATTGGTTAAGGTCTATTTCTCATAAAGAGCTATCTTTCTGTTTCAACTAATAAGCTTCTAAGGAGAAATATTTTAAAACCGTGTTAATATCTTGCTACTCCTCAAAATTTTACAAAATAAGCTTAATTGAATCTTGTCCATGGAGATTATTACTGTGATGGATGCCAAATGATGATTTTACTAATTCTGTCATTTCTTCTACAGAATGTTGGTTTCTACTATAGTAAGTTTCTTCTTCTCTATTATTTCTTTAATCAATATGGACTCATATATTTTTATTTCATTTAGTAGAATGTAATACTGTAATGTACAAGGAAGCTCAAGTTGTTCAACAGTTTGATCCATTGGAAGCCTTTTAAAGACGAAATTGAGTTCTTTTTGATATATCTACATCAGGCTTTGAAGATTTTCTTTTGTTCTGGCATCCCCAAATATTTCAGATTTATCTTATTCTTTTCTTTCTCCAAACTTGCAATTGAACATTTCTCCATCAAGTCATGATTTCTTCTTTAGAAACCAAGATAAGTTAAGTGTACCCATTGTTTCCTAGGCATTATTGCCTCTTGACTCCCCAGTTAAAGCTAGAAAAAGACTGTAAACTCACAAACTTTAAACACACAAGCTCAAAATGATCCTCCTGCCTCAGCCTCCCAAGTGCTGGGATTACAGGTGTGTACCACAATGCCCGGCAACATTTAGATTCTTGATCCATGTAAAATTTATTCTTGTGTACAGTGTAAAAATGGATTTAGCTTTATATTTTTCCAAATTGTTAACTACTTTTCTCAGAATCATTGATTAAAATTTTATATTTCTTGATAAGAATTCTCTTCATATTCATTGTTTTGACAAAGGTACTGAGGCTCAGAAAAATTTAGAACCTTATCCAATGTTGCAGCTATTAAATGGACACCAACATAGTTCTAAACAGAGGACATTCAAACTAGGAGCTGGACATTGTGCAGAATATTGTTACACAAATATTGAAGAGAAGAATAGTCTAATAGGGGTAAGAGCAAGTGCCAAGGCCCAGGAAAAAGAGCCAAACTGACCCATGAGGAATGATAGCATGTTTGGAAGTGGTGAGTATGTGGAGGCAATGAGATGATACAGAGGTAGGCAAGGCACATGCCATGTAAACTCTTGGCGGCCATTTTTACTTCATTGCAAGTGCCATGAAAAATTGCTGGAAGATTTTTAAGGATGCGGTAGTGAGCTTCAATTTATGTGGTATTTTTTAAGGTGGTATTTTTGTAATTTTTCTCAGTTTTTGTTTTTTATTGGTATATGTGCACAATACATAATGATTGCGTGCATCTTGGGGGAGTTGGTACATGTACATAACACATCTTAATTCTTTTTTTCATCCCCTCTTCCTTCCTCCATCCCTGCATCCCTATATTTTTGATCACCTTTCCATTTGAAAAAGATCTATCTCCCTAATTCCTATTATTTTTATTTTTCTCTTTATTTGTATGTTGGGTTAATCATATAAAAGAAATCATGCAATGTTTAGGCTTGTGTGTCTGATTTACTTTACTTAATATTATGGTCTAAAGATGCATCCATTTACCTATGAATGACTCAAGTTTATACTTGTTTGCAGCAAAGTAGTACTCCATTGTTTATAAACATCACATTTCCTTCATCCATTCATCTGCTGATGGACATCTAGGCTGCTTCCAAGAGTTCACTATTATGAATTTTACTGTTATAAATATGAATATGCATGTATCACTGTGGTATGATGTCTCTAATTCTTTTGGCAACACACCTAGAAAAGGAGTAGCTGGTCAAATGGAATTTTTTGTTTTAGTTTATTGAGGAATCTCTACACTGATTTCCATTGTAGTTGTACTAGTTTACATTCCCAGCAACAATGTAGAGTGATTCTTTTTGTCTCTGCAGCCCCATCAGAATTTGCTATTGTTTGATTTCTTGATGATAGTCATTCATTTTGGAGTAAGATAGAAATTTTAATATTGTTTTCATTTGCATTTCATCAATGACCTGTGATGTTGAACATTTTTTCTTATATTTTTTGACCAATAGTGGCTCTTCTTTTGAGAAGTATGTACTCATTTCACTTGCTCATTTTTATTGGATCTTTTATTTCGAAGCAGTCTATTTTTTGAGATATATATTTGGGGGCAGTTGTTTGGGTTTTTTGAGATAGAGTCCCACTACCTAACTCAGAATGAACTTGAGCTTACTGTGTAGCCTAGGCTAGCCTCAAACTTACAACAATTCTCCTGCCTCAGCCTCCCAAGTACTGGGATTACAAGCATGTAATATTATGCCTGGCATAATATTACATGCTTGTTTATTTATTTCAAATATTAGTATGCTGACTGAGGCAACAATAGCAGGAAAATACTTTTCCCTCATAACATGAGCTAAGACTGATAATATCAAAAAAAGAATGAAAATCCAGATAGGGGAATTATAGGAGGAGGGAAGGAAGAGGAAGGGGATTTTTAAAAACAAATAAGTTATAGTATGTACATGTGTCCACTCTCCAAGATAACTGCAAACTTCATGTGCTGAAAATGTGTACTAATAAAACAAAAAAAGTTCCCATTCTGTAGGTTCACTCTGTTTGGTGCTTTCTTTGCTGTTCAGAAGCTGTTTAATTTGATGTGATTCCATTTGTTGACTGTTGGCATTATTTCTTATGCCTTGGGGTTCATTTTCAAAAAGTCTGTACCTGTGACTAGTTTGACTTATTTTATCTTGCAGTGGATTAAATATTTCTGTTTCAACATTTAGATCTTTGATCTATTTTGATGTTAGTTTAACACATGGTGAGATGTATGGATCTAGATTCTATCTTCTATGTAAGGAAAGCCAACTTTCTCAATGCCATTTATTAGAGAGGCTATCATTCCTCCAGTGCATCTTTTTGGTCCTTTTGTCAAAGACCAAATAGCTGAATGAGCCGAGGGTTGATTTTGTAGCCTCTATTCTATTCCACTGGTCTACATGTCTTGTTTTTGTGTCAATACCATGTTATTATTTTATTTATCATTATATCTTTGCAATATAACTTCAAACCCCAAATTGTTATTCCTCCTGCTTTGCTTTTTATGCCCATGTTTACTTTGGCTTTTCTAGACCTCTTCTGGTTCCATATGAATTTCAGGCTTTTTCTTTCTAATTCTGTGAGAAATGCTATTGGTTTTTGATTGGAATTGCATTAAGTTTGTATATAAGTTTTGGATGCATGGCCATTGTGACTGTTCTGCCTATCAAAGGAACAGAGAATATCTTTCAATTTTGATGTCCTCTTCAATCTCTTTTTTCAGAGCACTGTATTTTTCACCTCAGAAGTCTTCCACTTCCTTGATTAGGCTACTTTCTAAGTATTTAGTTTTTCTTGATGCTACTGTGAATGGTATAGTTTTCTTAATTTCTTTTGCAGTGAGTTCATTACAGTGTACAGGAATGCTATTGATTTTTGTGTACTGATTTTGTACACAAGTTTACTGCTAAGCGCAGGAGAAGTTTGCTGTGGCTTCAACTGGCATTATAGCAATAGAAGGGGACAAATGAGTTGATTATTTAGTGGAGTAAAATCTGGAATAGAAAGGTTTCCTTTTTACCCCACCATTTCTTTCAGCTGTAGCAGAATTAAGCCCTAGAATTATAGGTGAACAATTAAATCTAAGATACCATACCTACAAGAAATTTATATTTATCTACAAATAGGTGTTGATAAATCCATATGCTGTGTTCATTTTTACCACTTCATGTTTCATGAAAATACTGTTTATTTAAGCAACATGAACACTCATTTACAGTATATGGGAAATTTGAAGATCCAATAAATACCAAGTGCCTTTAGTAACAATTCCAAGAGTTTTTTTAAAGAGAGAAACAAAAAAATAACAATAACAATAAAACAAAGTTTCAAAAAAGGCTAGTAGGACATTAACAATAATTAACGCATTGCATATGGTTGTCTTCATAGTACTTATTCAGAGTATAAGATATAGGCAAGAAGTATTGTCCAAAGAATATTAGCTCAAAACTTTATTTTCAATGAACTGAGATGTATAACTGTATATCTATCTATCTATCTATCTATCTATCTATCATCTATTTCTATTCCTTTCTTTACTTTCCCCTTTCCCCTATCCTAGTTACTTTTCTGTTTTGAATAATTTCTTCCCAATTCACAATGTCTCTTGTACATTTTGGATCTTATTTACTCATCCAGATTCTCACATTAGTGAGACAGTATGATGTTTACACGTGTGGGTCTGATTTATTTCACTTCTGAGTATGCTTTAGGTTTGCATCCATTTACCTAAAAAGTCTGAAGTTTATTCTCTTTATGGCTGAGTAGTACTCCATTATAGTTTAAAAACACATCTTTTTATCCATTCTACAATTGATGGGCATTTGTGTTGTTTCCAAGATCTAGCTATTACAAATTGTGCTGCTATCAACATAAGTACACAAACATCTCTATGGTATGATGTTTTTAATTCTTCTAGATAGATACCCAGAAGTGGAATAGCTGGGTCAAATGAGACATCTGATCCAGCTTTTTGAGGAATCTCCATACTGATTTCCACAATGGTCTGTACTCCCACCAAAAGTGGAGAAGGTTTTCTTTAGCCCCACATCCCCACCAGTGTTTGATATTGGTTGATTTCTTCGTAACAGCCATGTTTTCTCTAGAGTGAGATGGAATCTAAGTGTTGTTTTAATTTGCATCTCTTGAATGACCAATGATGCTGAACATTTTTCATGTGTGTATTTGCCATTTGTATTTTTTCATTTGAGCAGTGTGTATTCATCTCACATGCTCATTTTGGATTGGGTCTTTGAATTGGGTAGGCTGATTTTTTCAGTTTTTTATATGTTCTAAATGTAAGTCCTTTGGCTGAGAAACAACTGGCTATAATTTTTACGCCTTGGCAAAGTGTTTTTTCACTCTGTTGGTAATTTCTTTTGTTGTGCAAAAGCTTTTTAATAAGGTGAGAATGCATTTTTTTGATTCTTTGTCATATCTCCCCTGTGGTCTGGGGTTTGCTCCTAAAGTTTCTGCCTACATCTATGTCTTCAGGGTTTCTGTCTAATCCAAATGACAGTTTTGAAGAGAAAGCAGCAGTATCTTCTCAGTACAATTTTCAGCAGATAAGGACTGGTTCTCAGACATACCAGACTTTTGCACTTGTTCAACTAGATAAAAGTTCGTAAACACATTTCTGAAGCCTGCATTTCTCTGGGTTCCAATCCTCTAAGTTTAACTGCCTTTTGATGTATTCATTGATTTATATTTCAAAATTATCATCACCAAAATTGACATACTCTGTCCCTCCATGTGTCTCTTCTTTTCATTTTAATTTTCCCTCCTTTGTACGTTCATCTATACACTTATCAGCCCAAACCATAAATGTATCATAATGTGATTCCTCTCTTCTCTAAAGCACCACCACACCTAAACCTTCAGGAAGTCCTCTCGTTTCTACCTTTAAAGGTAACTTGGGTTCTTTCAGTTTTCTCTGCTGCCACTGTCACAGTCTCAGACAACTCCAAAGTCATCTTTTGCCTGGACTGCTATGAAAATGTCTTAATTAGTATAACCTCTATACAGTTATCTATCTCCACCATAGCAGCAACATAAACAATATAACACCCACACCTTAAAATATAATTAAGGTTTGAACATGCACCTACCTAAAATCCTTCAAAACTTTCCCATTGCCCTTTAAACAACTTTTCACCTCAGCACTATTGATACTTCAAGACAGTTTTTTTTTTTTAACTTTTGCTATTCACTTAAGATGGTAGGCAGCCTCCCTGGCCTCCACACAGCAACCAGTTTGCTCCCAATCGTGTTAAACAAAATGTTTCTAGACATTGCCTGAAGGAGAAGGCAAAATTGCTACTGTTTCACAATCATTACCCTTACTGTTTCACCCCAAAATCTCGGAATGGCCTGTGCAACTTTCCAGGCACTGAACGCTAATCACTTCTCTGATTTCAGAATGTACCATATTTGCCTGTGTCCCTTCAAATCAGCCACTAAAATAATCGCCTTTTTGTTCTAGGAATGTGCTGTAGCCACATGCCTTTTTCCTTTGCATGGACTAATCCCTCTTTTTGGAATGCTCTCCTCAAATATGTCTTTGAAGCACACCACAGTTGTTTATGTAACATTTGCTCACCCTTCAGATTTTAGCTTTGGCGAAGTATTTCTTGATGCACTAGACCAGTCGGGTTCCTGGCAGATACTATCTCAAATGCTGATGTACTTCTTTCTCAGAACTTTTTCTGGTTTGCGTCCCATGAGAGCAAGAAAGACCACGTCACTGCTGGTTCACAGCATGCCCCTGGTGCAGGCTCTAGGGTTTATAGCTTGGGGTCTTTACCATGTATTAGTTACATGACCTTGGAGATGTCCCTTGATTTATTGAAGATTTATTTTCCTCTTCTGTGAAAAGGGAGAAGGGTCTTATCAATAAGTGGATTATCTGACAGAAATCTTTTAGCCACATACCTAGCACATAATAGCTCAATAAATGTTAGTTACTACTGCTGCTATTATTATGAAACATTGTTATTATCACTGCCTGAAAAAATGAGACCTTAGTAATTAATAAAGAAATGGGCTTATTTTTCTCAAAGTTGTGGAGCCTGGAAAGTCTAAACACATGTTTGTAACATCTGTTCTTCTAGTGAGGGTCACAGCTTCCAGTCCTGTAAACACTGATTTCTTTTAAGACTTGTGGCACCAGATTTGTGACAGGATATATTTGTGTCATTTTAAGCCACTGCATGTTACAGCAGCAATAGAAAACTATTCCAGGTGGACGCCAATAACTTTTCTGAACTAACTTGCATTTTAACAATCAAAGGATTAAATTTTAGATTAAAATTATTAGCCTACTTGAATTTTGAGCAAGGTACATTCTGATTAATAGAATTGTGGGGTTTATTTCATTGTTTTTTTACAGTTAATATGAAATATGTTAAACATATTTATGCTATCCATGTATCCAAGTATCAAGACTTAACAAGAGTTATCATTTTACCATATTTACTTCAACCCTTTTTCTTTTAAAAAATAAAATACTACTTAAAAAATGTGATGTTCAAGTTTGCCTCTCCCTTCTCTAGAATTTGGCATTTGTAATTATAATTCATGAAGTTTTTGATTTTGATTAACAAAAATTTTGCTATTTTCTCTGAGTGCTTCTGCTTTGTCTCATCTAAGAAACCATTACCCAATCCAGTTTCCCAAAGATTTACAAGTATGTCTTCTCTTAATAGTTTTATAATTTAATCTCTAAAATGTAGATCTTTAATTCATTTTGTGTTTAGAGATAATGTGTGAGGATAGTGAGAGGTAAGGGCTCATATTTGTTCATTTGTGTGCTTTCTATATGTTTGCTCACACCCACACACTTAAGTTATTATGGGCTTCAGTGTGAGCCCTACCTTATGAGCATTTTTGGCCTTAGATAACACCTACAAAATATTATAAACTTGCATATGTCATCAATATGCTAACATTAAAATTGTATGGTCTCCATCCTTTAGGAGTAACAGAAACACAGACTGAAATAAAATATACACTTTATAAGAAAACTGCCACATGATATAGAATGTTGATTCACCACATATATATGTATATAATAACTGACTTTTTAATATTGATTTTTTATCCTACAAACTTTCTAAGCTCACTGATGAGTTCTAGTAGTTTTCTTGTAAACTCAGTAGTATCTTCCTACATACTATCTGCAAATACACATAGTTTTACATCATGCTTTCTAATCTAGATCCAGCTTATGGTATATTATTCCCTAATTTCTCTGCAGGTGAATCTCCAGTGAACTTGAATAGAAGTGGCAAGGGAGTGATATCCTAACCTTGCCCTTGATTTTTGGAAGAAAGTTTTGTTTCACTGTTAAAAGCAATGTTAACTATGGACTTTTAAAAAATGTCCTTTATCAGTGTAAACAAATTCCTTTCTATTCTTAGTTTGCTGAGTGTTTACATAAAAGGACTTTGGATTTGTTGCATGCTTTTTGGGCATATATTGATATTATAATGTAATTTTCCCTTTATTGAATTAAATAGAATACACTAATTGATTACCTTGATTGAGTATTGATTGATTCTTGCATATTAGAACTTAATTTAATAGCATATAGTGTATAATACTTTAGTATAACATGTAATATTTTTCACATGCTGTTGGATTCTATCTGCTAGTATTTTGGTAAGGATTTTTGTATCTATACTGATGAGAGATATTCACCTGCAGTTTCTTTCTGGTGATGCTTTTGTCTAAATTTGTTCTCAGGATATTAATGACTTAAAGAATAAACTGAAAAGGATAACTTTGAATTTTTGAAACTGTTTGTTAAGGAATACTGTTACTTCTTCAAATATTTGCAAGATTTATCAAGTGAAGCCCAGCAAAACTGGGCTTTTCTTTTTGGTTTTATTGCTAATTCAATGAAATAATTTGTTATAGATATATTCAGAGTCTTTATTTCCTCTTGAGTTCATTTCTGTACTTTGATTATCCTTTCAAAATTTGTCTATTTCTGGCCAGACATGGTGGTGCATGGTTGTAAGCTCAGTGCTCTGGGGTCACAAGTTTGAGCCCAGCCAAGGCAGTTTAGCAAATTAGAGAAACAGCAAGGGGTTTGGAATGTAGTTCAGTGTCAAAGCCCTGAGTTCAGTCCTTAATGCTAAATAAAACAAAACAAAATAAAAAAGCGATTTGTTCATTTCATGTACTTTAAATTTTTGGCATATAATTGTTCATAGTATTTCTTTAGAATCCTTTTATTTTTACAAGATGGGTAGTGATATCCCTCTTCTGTTTTTTCATTTTGTTTACAATGATGAAAATCAGAACCTAGGACCTCAATCACTCTAACCCTGAGACATATCCCCAACCTGCCATAACCTGCTCCTAATGTTGATATTATGAGTTTGTCTTTTTTTTCTTGGGCAGTATAGCTGAAGCTTTGCTGATTATCTTTGTCATTGTAAAGAAGTATTTTTTGCTTCTGTTTATGATTTTTCTGTTGCCCACTTCATCAATTTCTTGTTTAATATTTGATGCTGAATTCTAATATTTAATTTAATTCAATCCCGTAGCAGCTTAACTGTGTTTTGGGTTTATTTTAAGGTCATTCTTTTTTTTTCTGTGCTGAGGATCAACACAGAGCCTAAGTTAAGTACTCTACCTTGAGCTGCATCCTCGTCCCATCTCTCATATTCAGTAAAGGTATTTATAGCTATAAGACTCTCTCTAAGCAGTATTTGCTGTGCTCCTTCAATTTTATTTGGTATGATTTTGTGTACACTCATCTTAGAGAATCAATTTTCATGATATCTTCTTTAATCACTTCTTTACTTAGAATTATATATTTCACTTTATATGTATTTGCAATCTTCTAAAACTTCTTTCATTCATATCTCCTTTCATTTCATTGTGGTCAGAGGACATACTTTGTATGATCTTAATCCTTAAGAATTTATCAGGGTTTATTTTGTTGCATGTGCACTGGAGCATATGTATTCTGTTATGTTGAGTAGCATGTTTTACAGATATTTTTCAGGTTCTTTTGCTTTGTCATGTCTTTCTAGGCTTCTATTTTGTCATAGAGCTACCTATTATTGTTCTGTTGATCTAATCTAGTTGTTGTATGCATTACTCCATTTGAAGTTTCTATTGAACTCTCCAACTGTTATTAGTGAGCCATTTCTCCTTTTAATTCTATAATTTATGTTTAATTTTATGCATTTTTTGACCTGTGTTTTAAGTACCTGTATGTCTATAATTGCCGAATCTACTTTAAGCATTAGCTCCTCCATCACTATGAAATGCACTTCTTTCTTGTAGTACATATTTTGTCTAAAAGGCTATTTTGTCGAATATTAGTGTAGCCATTTCTGCTGTCTTTTTTTTCTTATATCCACGTAGTAAATCTGTTTTACAAAACTCTGCAGATTAATCAAAGGCTTGCAGTAATCCAGACTTCTGAAAAATTGACTTTTAAAAACTTTAATAGTTTTTTCACTGTTTTTGAAATTTCGGAGATCTCTACTTTGTTCTTTGTCCTGATATCACTGCTTGACTCATTATCATTTTAGACTTTCCTAGGTATCAAGTTTTGAAAGACTTTTGATTCTGACTTTGACATGATTTCATTATAGTTTGAATATACAGTCTGTATGAATAATAGTCTCTTGACAATTGATGCAAGTTTTTCTTTTAAGTTAGAATTTTAGAACTGCAAGGAACCATAGTTAACTGAAGTTTAAATAGAAACCATTTAAAGTTGATCCCTGGCTGAAAATATTTCTCTTTTTATCTTTCTTTGTGATCTTTCTTGTAGAGCTGAGGCTAGAACCTGGAGCTTAGCACATGCTAAACAAATACTCTATCATTCAGCTACATTTCCAAAAGTAGTTTCTTCTTCTCCTCCTCTTCCTCCTCCTTCTTCTTCTCCTTCTCCTCCTCCTTCTCTTCTTCCTTCTTCTCCTTCTCCTTCTCCTCTTCCTTCTCCTTCTCCTTCCCCTTTTTCTCCTCCTCCTCTTTTTCTTTCTCTTTTTGTAAGAAAAGAGCTTCTTAAATTGTTCATACTGATTTTGAATATATGCTTCTCCTGCCTCAGCCTCTAAATAACTGGAATTACAGGCATGTGTCACCAAACCCAGCTGAAATTTATATATATATATATATATATATATATATATATATATATATATATCTCACCCATATATGGGCTGTGGACATATATGGGGTACCCAAGACATGGATGCTAATTAGTACAATAGAATATTATATTTTTATACTGTTTGGAATTTTTGCAATATGGGAAATAACTAGAAGAGGTGAAGTGAACTGGTGATGAAAGTAATAAACTGTTCTCAGTTTAGAAAAGTAGAAAAATGAATGCAGATTAAAAAGTAGAAGAGGGTCTCCTGACTTTTTTAAGGGTTCACTTTTCCTATCTTAATGCCAAAGAATGATATTAAAGAAGATTAAGCCCTAAAAGATAGAGCTGCATTTAAACTCAGTGAAAGATGAACTCCCAGGATCTGATAATTACTGAGAATTGGCCTAATATTTTCTATTCTTTTATAGTGATATTTTAGCACCAAATGATTCAAACCGCAGAGTGAAATAAATAAAGAACCTTAATTTTAGCTCACTTGAATAACATTTTACGGGTTGAATTTCATTTTTGGTAATATAGTATTGGATGCTGCTCAAGACTCTTAATAGAGTCATATACAAAATGCCTAACAGATTCTTGTGTAAGTGAATAAACTTAATATTTTTCTTTTCCTTTAAAAATTACATGGTCAGAGGATCATGAAGCTGTTACTGTAGTTAAGTCAATTTTCAGTTGTGGATAGTAGAAAAAAACGTAGTTAATTGTAACTCAACTAACTAGAACTCTTAAGTTGCTGTCACTACATTTTACAGAGAAGCAAACAATAAAACATGAGAAAGTCAGCTATTATGATTAACAAAATGTCACCAAAGCATCTACAAGGGACTTCAGTTTCTCACTGAACCCAATTTCTACACTTTTTCTATCAAGGCTATAAAAGGAAGAAGGAGGAGCATAAAAGTTTACGTAATTCCCACATATCAATCTCTTTATATTAAGTTCCTGGATAACATTGTACTCTTATTTATTCGCTTATTTTCTGTTCCAGTCATTCTGGATCATTTTCATTTGGCTCAATACAGACAACAACCATGAAAAGTTGTAATTATAGGTGACGAAATTGTTGATTGGTGAGTTGAGCACTGTCAGTCACTTTTTCAAGGTTGCATTGTAATAGTAATACAGGTATTTGAGTCTGTGTTAGTTTGACAGAAAAACCCATGATCTGTTTTCATTCACACATGTAGACTTTTTTTTTGCAATACTAGAGATTGAATTTAAGGACACTTTATCATTGAGCTTGTACCCCAAACCCTTTTACAAATGTTTATAAATTTACCAGGTTAGGCTTGAACTTGCAATCCTTCTGCCTCAGCCTCTCAAGTAGCTGGGAAGCTTATAGGCCTATTGGCCTACACTGCTAAGCCTAGTTACAACTGACTCTTGAATATGCAACTCGGAGTCTATAAAATGTGTCCACATGTCTCATTTATTTATCACAATGGCCTTTTGAAGTTGGGGTTTTTAGCCTCTTTATTATTTTTAGAAATAAAGAAGCAGGGACATTTAAAAAATCCACTTTAAGTGTTCTTGTCTCCCTTCTCTACTTAAATATTGTTCTATAACTTAAACAGAAATAAATGCTATTTGGGGACTATACACTTATATTTTGGTGAGGATCTGTCCTTTTTGGGAACTGCTTTCAAAGCCCATTCTAATGATTCTCAGTGGTTGCAAAAACTTGGTTTTCCAAGTGTGGATTTCATTTTTGGAAAGTGCACAGCATCTCTGAATGCCAAGTCTGATGAGCAATGTGGGGTGGGGGTGAGAATCAAGCTAGGCAATACTGTTTTTTGTTCACAGACTAGGTGTGGATCTGAAGGGATAAATGCTCTTTGGTTGTATGACTCAGATACTGGCTCTGAAAATATTTCCCAGAGAAGTGTTCAAAATTGTAGAACAGTAGCACAGAAGGTGCTACTCTTGAAAGACTAAGTTCACTTGGATGTTTCCAGTGCTAAGAGTTTTGTTGAAACAAAGTGTAGTGATTGTGTGGATTTTAGGCAGGCAGTGGCTGTCACAGGATAGGAGGCTAGGGTGCTTCCAATGAGTTAAGTATAATTTTACAAAACCTTCAACCATTCAACAGGAGTCACTTATTTTGTAAACCCTAAGGTCAGCCAAGTTAATAACACTTGATTTCTTCAGTCGCCTTAGTGAGCATTATTGTACAATCAGAATGAATGATTTGGATGTCTTGATAATGTAGGAAACATCTTAGTAAAAAGAACTGCTGCTGTTGCTTGTGTTGAGGAATCTCAAATGTCAGGTAATTTACTCCAAAACTTTCAAACATAAAGAGCCTGGTTGTGGCTCTGATACAAATAGTGCCTTGGGACTGAGAAACAGATGTGATCGACAAGGATTCAGCATCCTTTCAATTGTGAGAAGTTCAAGGTCTAAAAGGACCTTGACCAAGAATCCAGTAAATGAAAGCATGTCAAGAAATACATAATGAGATTCAAGAGAAATCATACTCAGGAGAATTAAAGAATAATCACAGTTTCATGCTATTTGGCTTTTCTATACAGCTGAAATATATCTAACTGTTGGTGGTGGGGCATGCAGCCCACTTGCACAACAGTACACAGCACAACAGTGGGAGAGGAGAGGACATTCAGTGTCTTCCCAGATGGTTATCAGAGTCTCATATTCCTATGCAGACACCTTGATGCTTTTCCTTATAGAGAAGAGCAAATATCTGAAAATTTACCTTAGTAGGGGTTCATGGCAGCTTACAAATCCAGGGCTGCCAGTGTGGGCTTTTCCATTGTGTTATGCAATAGCATAGTAAAGGGGTCTAGGCCTTGCACCATTATGCAGTAAAGTCATACAAGTTCCCTTTACAGATGTACACTTGTGCGTAGGGTCTGTATGTGCTTTCTTTCACAAGAAGCCCTGCAGAGGTTTGGTGCTGGTTAGAGAGGCCACCCTTAATGAGTGCTTTGATCTAAGTCTTAGTCATTCATCACATGTTGTTATGAACCATAGATTTAAATTACACTGCCTTTCCTCATGCTTTCCTGATTGGTGTATTTTTCTTGGTCCATGAAAGGAATTATCATGGAATCAGTACTAATACTGTCCTTTTATACTTTCTTTTCTGTTCTATTCTGTTCTTTTTTTCTTTGTTTTATTCTCTCTCTCTCTCTCTCTCTCTCTCTGCTTGAATTGTTGGACCTTTTAAATTTCACAGAATATCAGCAGGGCAGCAGGAGATACAAATTTTGAAAATGTAACATAAAGAAATAACATACATAAAATTTAGTTTTACTCAGAGCGAGAGAATATTGATTCCTTTTATAGTCAAGAGCTTTTGGGAAATATATAGTTCAAGTCTTTTTCACACATGTAGTTATTTTTTTTCCTCATTTATTCATCAGATGCTTGCACTCAAAGTGATAGTGGCACAAATACAAGTAAGATCGAGTTCCAGCACTGAAAAAGTTCAAGGACTAATGAGGCAAAGTGGAAAGTGAAAGGATTAAATTGCATACAATTTACAGTGGGGTACCGAAGGAAGGATGGTCACTTTTTTGCCCACATAAGTCAAGAAAATAATAGCAATTTACAGATGAGATATAGCACTGCTGATGAAGATAGTGAGGTCTGGAGAGGGGAAGCGAGCTGCCAAAAACCTGTGTGGGAGGCAGAATTTGATGCCACCTTGCCATTTCAGTATAGGCCTTTGAGGTCACACCTTAGTTTGGTAATAACAAATGGGTCTTGCCCTTTGTTAAATAAAGGAAACCTGAACCATTTACTCAAAGAATTCCACAGAAATAGACTGAAGAGCATAGCTGTGTTAAAGTGCTTGCATGACCCAGACTGAAAAAAAAAAAGATCCACAGAAACAAAACCATATCCTCTCATGGGATATTACAGAGCATAATTAAAGAGAAAGATTCAGTGCTCCCTTCCTTCTTGCCCCTTTTCAGATTTATTCTGCTCGGCCAGAGCTACCCAAAACAACTTAGTTGTGGGACTTTCTGAGTCTCTAAGTGGGTTGTGACCATGGCTGAGAGCCTCTCTATGACAGTAAAGTCTTGTAGTTGGTAAAATGATGTACAGTAAAACCTTGGATTTCAAATAACTGTTCTGCAAGTGTTCTACAAGATGTGCAAATACTTCTAATATGTTTTAACTTGATCAGTGAGTAGCATCTTGCAGAATGAATAGTATGTGCAGCCGAACGTCGCATGATCAAAACTGAGTTAATGGTTCTTCTCCCTTGCCTGGAGATTATGGGTGATCATGTCCAAACAGCAAGAGATTATGGAGGAGATCTCATCTGCAAAGGCGGGGGAAAAAGGGCAGAGGTTTCAAGTGAGATTAGGGAGACGTGTAAGATGTGGGAAACAGTGCAAAACTTCTTAGAAAAGCACCCTCTGAATAAGGCTGGAGCAGTGCGAGTGGTGAATCTGTTTAAAGATGACGCAATGCCACATTTTCATGAAATCCTCAAAAGGAGGCAGAAGCAAGTGTCATTGGATAGGATCCTTGTTAAAGTTGCGCAAAAAAGAAAAAAAAATTCCTTCGAGCCAATAGATAGCAGCGATTCCGTTAGTGAGAGTGAAAGTCTCCCTACACAGCAACCGTCCTCTCTTTTGCCTCCCTCACTCCAGCCAGGAAGGTTTTCAAAGGTAAGTGCGGGTTAAGCTGTTTATTTTTCTGTAAAATTTGTGTCTTCTTTATTATTTTGCATTATATTGCAGTATGGTAATCATTTTTATATTACTGTTTTTGGGTATTGGAGTGAATCATCCAAGTTTTCATTATTAATTTGGGGAAATTTGCTTTGGTATACAAGTGTTTTGAATTACAAGCATGTTTTCACAACAAATTATGGATATAAACCAAGGTTTTACTGTACTTTTAATTATCCATTACAGAGAGCTTAGACTGGGTAGTGCATGTATAATCCTCTCTCCAGGGAGTGAGGTGAATTCAGGTTCTGCCAGCGCAGTTTTCCAGGGAGAAAGTTTACTACATGAAGAGAGAGACCTTTTGCCTCCTTCCTAGTAGGCTTGCACTTTGTTCCCCAACTACACCATCTCCTGGAGATGTCTCTGAAATTCCTTACAAATTTCCAGCTTCGTGGGGCTTCTTTATAATTTTTTTTTTTTTTTACTTTTTGGGACAGGGTCTCTCTATGAAGTTCAGGCTTGCCTTGAGCTCACTTTGTAGCCCAGGCTTGTCTCAAATTCACAAAGATTCTCCTACCTCAGCCTCCCAAGTGCTGGGATTAAAGGCATGTTTTTAAAATCTTACTCAGGATTTTTGTGGGCATGGCTTGAATGCAAAGAAAAAAAAAATAATAATGACAGACCCAATGTTTCATTATTATTAACAATAAAGGCAAAACATTATCTGATCTCTTCTCATTTTGACCATATTCGTGACATACACTCATATTCCTTTTTAGAGGTAAATGTATCAGGGGAAAGATATGGATAATTTATCTAAGAACAATAATGTGGTAGTGGAGGCAGTGATTTTGACTCACAAGCTAGAATTTAACTTCTTTTGGGTCACATTACAACTATAACAAATACATTTATGTGCGTGCGTGTGTGTAGGTAAAGTATGCAAAGGAACATTGTAGCACAAAATTGTTTTTTGTGTTCTGTGATTCATGTAAGTAGGTTAGCCGCACCAAGAAAAAAATTATAGTAAGGTTTATTATTTTTTTTCTCCCTCAGGTTTTTGAAAATTCATTTATTTATTTGGCAAACACTTATATAGGGCTTCCTGTATGTGTACACTGCTCTAAACCTTATACATTCTAAACTAGTTAATCTTGATAACTGCACATTGAGATAGATATTATTATCTTCGCCATACAGATATTAAAGAAGTTTACTTTAAATTCAAATTTGTCAACAAAGGGAAGAAGCGGCTACAAGTTTATTTCCCATCATTATTCACTCTGAGGAGATCTATTTTTTCTTGCAATGGATGTGATTAAGGCGAATTGCCAATTTCCATTTTTCAAGAAAGTCAGTGTTTATAGTACGCCCTTGATCCTGACTTACTGTCAAGCTCGCCAGTCCCTGTCTGAATGAAAACGGCCCATCACTGGCTTTTTGAATGAGCACAGTAACTACTTTGTGATTACAGGCTATGTCTCAGGAACAAAGTGGACCTGAGGACCCTGCCCCTGACATACCAAATCTGAATGTTATTTACAGCTCCATGTTTTCCTTTCCGAGGCTGCTGAAGTCTTTTTGGCTATTTTTAGTTGTGTGAAGGAGAAAGACTGATGGATGTAATTGCCAAGCCAGACAGAGTGTGGACATGCAGTGCCAGACTCGTGCCATAACTGGTGATCACACCTCACTAGAACCTTGCAACACTTCTTGTAATCCCCGCTGGGCCTCCCCTGAGCAGAGCCAGCAATTATGTGGAGTGGTTTGCAGATGTAAACAAATGCTCGTGGGGGACTGGCTTATAATCAGCCAAGTCATTTCATTTATGACTGGCATCAAATTGGAATGAAGGGCTCTGATCGGAGAAATGGAGAACACTCATCTACTGTCTCAGCAAGTGTTTTTAGAACTTATGTACTTTTCTTTCCCTTTGGAGTTAGGCCTATTCAATATGCCAAAGCCCAGAAAACACTTTAGAAATAGAATGTATCTTAAAAATAACATTGCATTTCCTTTCGTACTTAGCTCACAAATACTAGTGTGCACTTGGCCATTTTTCTCCTATTCTTTCTTATTACTCAGTGCCATCTGCCTGGGAAGTGGTGACATAGAAAATTCTGTTTTTACAGGAACTTCGGTGGCATCGTAATACTTCTCTGGTTTTGGTCTCTGTCACTGACTCTCTTACTACCTATGGTTCAGCAAATGCTTTAAATGATGAAACCTGAATTTTTTTTAAATCTACAAAAAATCATGCTCAAATTTCATTGAGAATGAGTTAAAGATGAGAACATCATTTAAAAAGCCCCCAAGTAGTTTAAAATTCAAATGGTGAAAAGGGAAAGACAGATGTGGACCACGTGGGTTACACGAGCCACGTGCAGATCTGACTTGGAACTTTGGATGACCACTCACTCCACTGAAGAGTAGTGGGTAGAATATCGATTGCAAAACACACAGGGAAGGTCAGACATTTTATAGGAGGCAAAGAAGCACAGGGGCTCCTCAAAAAGAAATGTGCAAGCTTTTGTGGATAACCAGGCCAAATGGAAGAACAAGTGTAAGGCATTAGTTGAGAAATCTGTGTTGGAGGGTTTAGCAGTAAACCAGCGTAGGGTGTGACCCATGGCAATTTTCCTAAGGATTGAAGATTTAAAGTACTTCTTTGAAGAAGAAGAAAAAAAGCAAGATTTGGGCTCCATAGAGGAAGTAGGAATTGTGCTGGGACTGAAGGATTTGGACCCAGGTCAAGTCCTGCTTCATTTTCATACTATCTTGTATAATAGTGAGCAAGATTATTTTATTTATTTAGCAAACACGTAACACTGCAGATGTAGCAGGCATATTCTAAGTGCTTGGGAAGTATTAACTCATTTAAGTCTTATAATAATTCCTTAAAGCAGGTATTATTCCTATCCTCATTTTGGTCAAAGAAGAAACAGGAACACAGAGGTGAAGCAATTGCCAAATACCACAAGGCTAATAAGTAGCAAAGCCAGTAGTTAAACCTACATAGTTTGCATCCCTATATAAGCACTTAGCTTCTGTATGATGCTTAATGTTTCTCAGCTTTCCTGATTGTCAGTTTTTCATTTATTAAAAGAAAAATTCTGCCTGGCACTGTTACATGTGTATAATTCCAGCATTCTGGAAGGCTAAAGCAGGAGGATCACAAATTCAAGTCCAGCCTGGGCGATTTAGTGAAACTCTGTCTCAAAATTAAAGGCAAAAAAATTTAAAAAGGTTCTGAGGATATAAGTGGGAAGCCCCTGGGCTCAAACCCCAATACCACAAAACAAAAGCACTGAATCTGTTGTCAGGAATAGATGTGATAAGGTTAGTAAGAGTGGCTGGCTCAGAAGTCAACTTGATAAAAAGCTGCTTCTTTTCAAGTTTCTTTTTTTGAGATTCTACTTTCTCTGGGTCCTTAGACTCAATCCTGCCTTGCTACTTTCTTAAATATGTGCTGCCCCTCTGCTTGGATCTTTTACCCTGTCTTCCAGATTGCGGATCACTACCGTCTAGCTGTTTTGTCAGTATTTTCTTAGAGCATGTTATGGTTGGACCACAAGTACGTTCCCCACCATACCCAGCAGCCCAGCCCCTAGGGGTGCAGTTGTTGATGGGGACCTAGTTGTATTCAAGACAGGATTTCCTGCTTCAAGGTGGGACTTGTGTCTTCTATAGGCACGTAATCACAAATACCTGCTGGTTGGGTGCCTGGCCATGTGCTAGGTGATACATGAAGTGTGTGTATGCACGCACACACATAGGCACTCATACACAAGAAAAAGAAAGATAAGGCAGAAACTAGGCAGTAGGGAAGATAGTAGGTGAAAGTGTGGGAGCACTATGATCCATCTTGGAGACCCTGCAGAGCCTGGCTTGGTCCAGTCTTAGTCCCTGGGAGCCGTGGGGCTGCCTTTTCCTCCTTGCCCCGCGGCATGATTTAGCCACCCTTGGTTTGCTAGCTCAGGTCCAGCTCCCACAAGCTAAGTAACCTGATAGAAATCATCTCCAGTATAGTGTGCATCCCGCCAACAGGTGAATGTATTACTACTCTTGTGTAATTTGTCCATTTCAAAAGAGGTTTTTTGAAGACATTAAGGCATGATGGCAGGAAATTTCAGGTCTCATGGCAGCCTGGAGAGAAAGGAGTGCCCTGCACGACAGACTTTCAGAAAAAGCCTCTGTCTGCTTTCTATGGTCTTTTGCAGTTTTCCCCTTGCCAAAGACACTTCACTGTCTTTGAGCTTTTATCATGCCACATCCAAGTTTGGACCAAGGAAAAAATGTGTGATATTCCCCTTTTATATTTGGAATGTATCTTGTCTGGACCCTGGAAGAAAATTATCCTCAGAAGAGAAGCTGTGGAATGGGTGTTTCGTACCAGGATAAAAACAGGCAGCACTCATGATCTGGTAGACAGCATTCCAAATGCCTTACTCGTTACCTCATTGAATTTTTACTGAAACCCCCCAGGAAGTAGGTGCTATCATTAACCCACTTTTCAGACAAACAACCAAGGCACAGAAAAGCTAAATAACTTGTTCAGAGTCACATTGCTACTAAGTGCACTCTCAGGGACATTAGGTTTCAATCACTGTGGGATACTAGTAGTGCCTGGAGTTCAAGCCCCCTTTTTGTGCACAGCCTCAGTGGATAGAAGAGTGACAGCCTCTGGGTCCTGGAGATTCATCACTAAAGCAGGTACTCTCTTCCCTTATCCAGATAATTACAGTCATGGCTTGCTGACCCCGCACTCTGCCCCTTCTACTAGGAGTCTAAATTACTCTGGAGCTGACCATGTCTTCTTTCCCTCTGTGCTGTTACAAAGTGGACAAGGGACTACCCCTAGTGGCCTCCTCTCCCGCTCCATGCTTAGATCTGATGACTGCTCTAAAGGTTTAATGAGGAAACCATCCAGAGCTCATCTTTTCTCAGGATCATTTGTAAACTGTGCCTCCAAGTCTGCAGTGCCCTCCTCATTCTCTTATAGATGGAGTGCCTACTGTGTGCTGGGGTCTGCTGTAAGTGCTTTTAAAATTGGCTTGTTTAGGGGCTGGGGATGTAACTTGGTGGCAGAGTACTTACCTAGTATGGGAAGGCCATAGATTCCACCACGAGCACAGAATAATAATAATAATAATAGGCAGATGTGCTAGAACTTGTCTGTAATCTCATTACTTTGTGAGGCTGAAGCAAGAAGATTACAAGTTCAAGCCAAGCCTGCACAACTGAGTGACTTAATTAGACTCTCTCTCAAAACAAAACAAAACAAAACAAAACAAAACAAAACACTGCAAAGGTCTTGAGTGCAGTCTCTGGTACTCACTGCCCATCCTTGTTCTTAGAAAAAGCATACTGTAAGACCAGAATGTTTAGGAACAAAGGAGTATTTGGGGTATTTTTATTGTCTTCCCCCTCTGCATCTGCTCATATTTAATCCTATAGTAGATGCCTTAAGGTACTAGTAATTTATTTCTGAGGAAATTATGAAAAAGAGAAGTAACTCACCCGAAATCACTAAAATACCAATAATTTTATACTAGCTTAATGTCCATTATCTGCGTTTGTGCATTATCATTCAGTTTCCTTAGTTTCCATGGCTCATGGCATTCACTTGTACTGATATTAAATTCACAATGTCATGAATGCAAAATACAATGAAATCGTAATTAGTGTATCAACTTGTTACATGAAGTGTAGAACATATTTTAGTGTGATTAAAAGGCAGATGTTTGAAAACTCAAAAATTAGAATAGCAAGGGTTTCCTGGACAAGCGAAAGTAAATCATTCATATTTATGTTATTTTTCATCCTTTGGTGATAAATCAAATGGAATTATAGTGTAGAGTACTTTCTATTAACATAGTTTAGCACCTGAAACCTTTTTGACTTAGCTTTGCCCATCCATAAATAATTAAAAGACAATTCAATTTGGATGGCCTTTATAAAAGATCTTAAAAGTAATGAATTCACTTTAAAAATGAGCAAAAGCAATGTTTTATTCAACAGAAAAAGAAAACAATTAAAATACATTTCTATCCCATATCTTATCCAGTCCAAGAACTCAGACACAAAAATGTAGTTAAGAAGGATAAAAGGAAATAAAAGGCAGAAAAAAGAATGTTAGAAGAGAAAAAAAAAAGATATTGGAATACAGAAGACTCACGAAAGAGACAAAGGTGTCAAATATTCCTGGAAAAGAACCAATTTTGACAATGTAGAGGTAGTAGAGAAGAAATGGCAAAAGTTAGGAAAAATAAAATTTGTACATTGATGTTGATATTTAATTTTCACATGAAATTATTTTTCAGCTTAATAATCTTTTATTAGACATTATCAAATGATAAAAATAAATAGTGTAATACCCCCATATTAACTTTCAAAAAACCTAAATATAAATCTTTGGGCTTTCTTGATCATTAATGTTTTATGAATTCACATGTATTCAGCCAAACTGAAAATGATAATTTAGAATTAGGTTAGAATTTTCATTGTAACATTTTATTAACCTTATTTCCTATACAATTTTCAGTTTTTTAAAATTATAGTATTTAAATAATTTAAGGATAGTAGTATGTAGTAACTAATTTAAGTATTGCCTTTATTTGGATATGTACTTTGTTCTTAGTTTTTAAAAAAGAATTCAAACTAAGACTTTTTTCCTCTTTTGAATTATTATCTTAAAATAATTTCCAAGATCAGAATCTCTGGGTTTAAATTATGAACATTTTTATGATTATTGGATTAATTTGAAATGCCTGTTTTTCCAGGGCCTATGTAGCTTTGGGGTTATAAATTGTCATTTTTGTCAATTTAATGAGATCTAGTAAAGGTCTTGTAGATTGGTACTATTTCTGTATGCAGTTGATATGTTATTAATTTCTCTATGTCGAACCTGTTGATCCTATAATTTAATATTAGTTTCAATACTGTTTCTAAATTGTTGTATTATGCTGTATTCTCTGACCAGGATTTCTCTTGCAATGATTCCTGTTATGTCAAACTTACCAAAAATCCACATAGAGTTAAATAGTCTGTTCTTCCTAGGTTTTCTTATGGTTTTGAAGATATTTCACATTTTAGTTCATGTAGAAAGAATTGTTACATATAGTAAAATATAAAAGCTTATATTAGTTTCTCTCTATATTTGTGACCAAGCTACCAAGGTGAATTGATTAAATAATAGATGTTTTCCCTGTTAATTAGTTATGCTCTGTTCACCAAATATTTAATTCGTTTTTTAAAAACATTTAATTCTTACATTTTTAGGGCTTTTTCCTGGTCTCATTGTTCCTTTTATGGATCATAATGAGAGAGACAGAGAGAGAGAGACAGAGAGAGAGCAGAGAGAGGATAGATAAATAGGAAGCAGGGAGGTCATTTTCAAATGAATGGAGAACAAAAGATGGAGGGACCAGGAGTGGAAAAAAAAACAGTCTAAGAATTCTTTATTTAGTGTTTAAGGGCAGTAAAAGTACTCCGATCAATATTGTTCTGATGGATACATGTCATTAGTTACATTTCTAAACCTGTAAACCCTAAGTAGATCCTATTAAGAACTCTGCATTGGATGATTTGGGGGTGTTAATGAAGGTTTATCAATTTTAACAATGCACCACTCTGGTGGGGAATCTTAAGTGGCTGGGCAAGGTGGTAGAGAAATGGGGGCATGGTTATATGGGAAATCTCTGCATTTTTGTCTCAGTTTTGCTTTGGACTTAAACTGCTCTGCAAAAATAGTTTTTTTAAAAAAAATCTGACATTTTTCTTTCTAGTATTTACGATCACTTATTTTAATGCTTTATTGCTCAAACAGGAATTGCTCAGAAACACTAAAGTTGCAATGATTGCTCCAAGTTTTTGAGCAAATAAATTATTTTCACTAGGTAGGCAATTCTTAGTTTTCTGTTTTTTGAATATGTGCTGCTTACCATATTAAATATATAATTCACTATACTTATCTGTGCATACATAAGTAGTAGGAACTAACTGGGTATGATCGCACAGGCATGTTATCCCAGCACTTGGGAGGCTGAGGCAGGAAGTTCATCCTAAATTTGAAGATACTCTGGACTAAACATTGAGTTCAAGGGCAGCCTGAACTGTGTAGAGAGTCTCTGCTTCAAAAATAAAAATTCTAAAACCAAAAGCAAGCAAAGTAGGAACTGGATTTTATCAAATTCATACATTTTTTTCAATAATATTAACATTTTTGTTGAAATTCTTTACATCCCAGAAATAAACAATAATCAAATTTAAATTTATTTTAATAACTTTCTATATTTTATTTGTAGCATTTAGTTAACATGCCCACATCAATGAGCTCAAATGGAACTGGACTTCACTACAGTTTTTTTCAGTATGGCCAGAAGTTAAAAGTGTGGCTCCTGCCATCAGAGGAAACTGCTTTAGAATCTTTGTTCTCCTATATAGTAGTGCTGTTACTTTGTCAGTGTACAAGAGTCATTTTACCAGTGTTTAGCATAGGGATATCATAATGTATACTTATGGGTTGTTCTGATCATTCATTGAGCTACCAAGTGATTGTCATGGAGTAGTATTACATTAAATGGTTGCTATCATAGTGTTTATATTCCTAAGGGAGAAAAGGCCTTGTTTTTCTTTTTTTAATAGCAATCTTACCTTTTGTATTATTTTTATCTTTTGTATCATTTTTATCTGAATCATTACTAGCACATTTCCCTCTGAGGATAATTTCAAGAAATGTACCATACTTTTCATTAATCAAAGATAATTCTTATGACATTCTTCAAAGACTTGAGGAGGTAATTGCTTTGTAAATCCAGCAGGTCCTAGTGTGGTTCTTCAACATTTATCTTGTTTCTTCTCTTTTTATTAGGATATACCTAGATAATTCAGAAAATTTGTTGTCCTAGTTTTAAAAAAGCACCCTGAATTTCAGAAAATTTCTTGACAATCTGATAACTGTTGATCAATTTATTATTTATGTTTGCAATTCTTTCAGCATTTCACTAGTTACTAGATTTCTTTTTTGTTTTCTTCTGTAGGAAATATAATCTGCCCCATTTTACAGGGGGATTACCTTGGAAGCCAACATCATTTGATTACACAAACTTTTTTTTTAACAACCAGGTCCTGGTTTTATTTTCTGTTTCTGTAGCTGGAACCTTTGTGTGAATGTCAAACTCCAAATTCCCAACTCTGAATGAAAAAAGTTTTTCAGGAATGAATGAATAATGAATAGTGTCTATAGTTCTTCAGCCACCCTTCATTGGCCACAAACTTCTTTCTGAAATGCTTACAAATGTCACTGTGGAAGTGCAGGCTGCAGGGCCATCTCTGGAACAGAGCAGCAGAAAATAGTACTGGTGATGTTACATTAAGGTGATGAGAATGATTCCATGAATTTCATTCAGAAAGGAGAGTCATTACCATTTGTTCATGTCCAATAGCAAAGTTTATCTAAGCAAAAATAAGCGAGTTATGTAGTTTAGGAAAGAAATAAAAAGGTAATCCTAATCCAATATAGTGAGAATTGATACATGAGAGAGTTTAACTTTTCACCTATTCAGCATCTTTGAAAACATAGAAACATTTTTTTGGTGGGGGAGTACAATAATCCTTTTGTTACTAAACCATTACATAACTTTTAAAATTCTTTTCTGCATCAGTCAAAGTTAATTATATTTTACTGGAAGAACATGCTACTTGCAAGGCTGCTACATTTTTACCTGGGTATTAGCCTTATATCTTATGCATAATCGTCAGTTTCAAGCTTTAAAACATAAGAGGTCAGGAAGAATGTTCCCAAAGTGTGTTTAAATGTTTGCCTACATGACTCTGTTTGACATGGTGGGGTGAAGGGACAGGACTGATATTTTGAATCCAAGTTTTGCGAGAAGCTGACATTTGAAGATCCAGTAGGTTAGTGGTGCTGAGACAATCCCCCAATGCAAGTGAGGAATGGGTATAAGTATAGAAAGAAAATAACCTACATACATTATGGGAAGAACTCATGTAGCCTATTTGTCAGTAAACAACCCTATTTTTTCTGGGTCATGTCCCCAATCATGCTTAAGGAGAATATAAGAGAAAATGTAGGGTAGTTCTAACTGCTCAAGTAAAGTGGAAAGTAATTCCAAGGTGAGTTCACTCTAGAGAGAAAATGAGCCCTTTTGAAGTGATGAGGAGAGGGAACAACTTCCTATAACCTTTGCAAATGTTCCCCAGTGCCTGGGTGGCATGGAAATTTGCCTAGCTTCTTTTGTGCAGGTCAGGACGTCCTAGATAAAAGGAAGATAGTTGAGCAGGCTGCAATTTGTATATAAGGTTGTTCTTCCCCTACTCTGGGAGAGAGATGATAAAGCCTCATTTGCAATTTTCACTGCCCTGAAATTTCAAGCCAGAGAAAATGTTGAAGCTGTACTACCCCAAGAATTAGCATTTGCCTTACATTTATTATAAAGCAGATATTTCAACAATTCAAGAACGATAAAACTGAGCCAGGTGGAGTGTTATTAGGGAAACACCGAGTGTCCCACAGGAGATGTGGCTTGCAATGGTGGACAGAGGTAAGAGTGCTGGTGTTGACCCAAGTTATGTTTAGTATAAAGACTCCTTTGTTGACTTTCAGTGATAACAGTTCCTCATTTGTTAGATCATTGGGTATAAAGTTATATAATTCAGCCTTGCCCTTCTCTCCAGCCTCCCGTAGTAGCCAACACCTCCTACTTTTAGCTGTGGTAGTTCCTGGAATGCCAAAGCCACTTCCTATATGACAGACAAATTTGACTTTTAAGGTCGGGCAGGTAATTTAGCCAGTTTGTAGGAAGCTACTTACAGTAAGGTGGTTAGAAATTAGTGAGATAATCAGAACCTCTTGCTCTTTTTGACTTACGCTAGGATTCTGCCCTTAATCACAAAGTGCCACACAGTGTCCCTGCACATGGTCATGATCACTTTCAAAGTAGCTCTTGCCAAATGCCATTGGGAATTTTCTTAATTATATGAAGAGCAGTTCTGTCCAGTCTTCTTTCTCCCTAACATTATGATCCTACTGCTATTATCTTGCATTTAGCATACAAAGATTGATTTCTTGCCTAAAATTAGCTGGAGAATTCTGTTTGAATCTGGCCAGCAGAATTATCAAGTTTAATTAGCCTGAGAATTCACACTACTCTGCAAGCTACTACTGCTTAAATATCCCTGCCATGGTTTTACAGTTTCTGTAGAGCATGGAGAGCCAGTCCTCTGGTAAAGCAATTGATTAAAGGAAAGCAGGCACGGATTGCTATAAGCTTGTCACTGATGACCGTAGGATGTCTGTGTTATCAGCTACAACTGTCCGCATGAAATTAAATGAAAGCACACGTTTATTATTGCGGGACTCCAATTAAAGGACAGCTGGGCTATTACATGTGCATCAATTTGAAACTTGTAATTTTGCTGTCCAATTGCACACTTTTTAATCAATACAAAACTGCACTTGCTTTGTCCATTTTCAAATAAATATTCGGACGCTTACCTCGGCGTCTCTCCTACCCTGCAACTCTGTAGAAGAAAGGGAACTATGAGCACTGATGAACATTTTCCTCAACGAAGTTCTTACAGGAAGGTAACAGCCTGGGACATTTTTAGAAAGGAGAGGACACAGACAGGCGGCGGGTGAGTATTTCTTTAACCTACAATGAGTTGATATATTTATCGACTAAAGTCATTTTTTGGATCACCTCTTTCGCCTCACCTGTCTCTGCAGTGCCCCTAAGCTCACAGCCTCGAGCCCCTCTGCGTTTCCTTGGCACTTCCTTTCCCTAGGCTCTGAAAACTTTAGCGATGCCCCAAGCACGCGTGCATGCTCCGTTTGTTTTCGTTTCTGTATAACCCGAGCGTCATGATTGCCCCCCCCCCCTCCTCTGCGGAATGAAATGACACGAGGCATTCGCGGCGCCGGGGGCTGGGCCGCGGGTTTGGGGAAGAAGCGCCACACCCCCTGAGAATAAAGCCCGCGCTGCGCTCTCCAAAACCAGGCACGAATGAACGAATCACACAAAGAGTATATTTCGCGACGAAACAGCGCCCTACAGGAAGAAAGTGCCCGCACTCCGAGCGTGATCCGGAGCGCGACTTTTTGGCGCTCTCTGGGAGCAGCAAGAGGGAGGCGAAGGACAGCGTCCCGGGGTTGGCGCGAGAGCCAGGGCAGCAGGCGCCCGAGTTGCCGCACGCTCCGCAGCGGGAGCCGGGCCAGGAGCCGCGCGCTGAGCCAGGTGAGGTTGGCGGGTGCGGGGCGAGCGGCTCTACCTGGCCGGTCCCGGCGGGGCGGGGCGGGGCCGGGCGGCCGCTGGTGGCCGCGCGCTTCCAAGTCAGGCGCTGCTGCCGCCGTCGCTGCCCGCACCGCCCCCTAAGCCCGTGCCACCCGCGCGCGGCTCGGGTGCCCCGCAAGTTTGGCGCGAGTTGCCGATTTGGCGCCCAAAGCCCCCTCACTAGCGCCGCGGGCCTGGCAGCGCTCGGGCCGGGCTGCCCCGGCCGACGAACCCTGCGAGGGCACAGCTGGTGGAGGGCACCGGCCGGGACGCGGGGCACGCCCTTGGACGGGACCCGGCGGGGTTGGGGCCGGAGTTGCCATGGCAGCCACTGGCAGGGCCGAAGCCCCACGCCCCGCAGCTCGCCAGCCGGCCCGCCCGGCCTCCGCTAGGGCGCTGGGGCGCTCCGAGGTGTGCTCCAAGTGGACTGAACCAAGAGGATGCGAGCGCAGGGGGGGGCCGGCCCGGTGTCCCGTGCCCGCGCCCCGCCCGCCGACCGGCCCGCAGGAGGAGCCCCCCTGCAGTACGGAGCGGGAGATGTTCTCTCCCCGGGGGGCCAGAGGGGGCTCGCAGGAGCCGCGGGGTGACACTGAGGAGTGGGCGGCCAACGCACTGTCGCCTCTGTCCGGGAGTGCCCGTATGTGTGTTTGGAGACTTGACATGTTATACCCCACAGCGGCCGCCTGAGCCGGGTAGCACGTCCCAGCCCTGAAGTTCTGTAGGTGGGGCGGGCTTTAATTTGCTTATATCTAATGATTTCAGGAACCTCGCTTTAAAATGGCGGCATTCCGTGTACACCCCTGCTAGAGGCTCTCCCGGCGCAGGGGCCACCTCGCGCGGCGCCGCTTCTGCTGCAGCCGCTAACAGATGGCTCGTGCCACTGTCGCCGCCGCTGCCGCTGCCCCTGCCGCTGCCGCGGAGAGCAAGGCCCCTTAGCCCCTGGCTTTGCGCTAGCAGCATAAGGTAAGGGTGGACAGGAGCCAGCGCTGGTGAAGGCGCCTGCCTTCTGAGGACGCCAGCGAAACGCGAGGTCTTTTAAACTCTGTTTTACAAAACCGGGAATAGAAAAATTGATCCTGCAACTTTGTTGTGAATTTAGTGCTTTGATCGTCCCCTTCCTCCTCACCTTCCTTCTTCTTTTTTCTTTTTTTTCTTCTTTATTAATTTAAAGGAACTTCTCGCATGACATATCATCAGCAAATGCTGTAACAACTCATTTCCCCATTTCCATGTGATGTGAGCAGTGGCGCAGCTGCCTGGCAGAGCCCTGTCGCTTCCCGCCCTAGATCTCCACGTTTGAACAGCTTGCTTTTACTACCTGTGTCTGAGGGGCAGGAGGGGGGATTTCGCGAGATTCAAAAGGTGACTTTAGATTTCAGCACACAGTTAGCTTTTATGGTAAAAAAAAAAAATGAAATTAAGCCCAGGCGAATGCTGAAAGCCGGTATTTAGGTGATTGTGTAGTTTTATAATGAATATGGTAGACCTACTGTGTGATTTGTTTGATATGGATGGATAGATAGATACAATACATGAATTTATTGTTGGCCTAATCCAAGAAATGTATTTCAGAGCTTTTATTTTCCTCCCAGCTATTCTTAAATTGCTATTTGTAAATTGGGCTCAGATCTCCCACACCCTCTCCATATGCGTATATAGAGTTCATGGAAATCGTAAATTAAAACAAAACTACTGCAAGGTTTAATTGTGAAATGATTACTGATTTTTCACCATGAAGGCACCCTAAGTTAATCAGTAAGTTTGTATGATTACTGATATAATGGTTGGAAAACAGTGTGTCAGTATAACTGTAGAAGTGAGTATACACCAATGCATAATACTATTCATCCAAGTTTTTTTTCCTCACATGATGAAACTCATATTGACAATGAAGTTTTTCAGGTATCTTGGATTTTTTTCCTGATTAAACTCACACTTTCTCTTTTACCAATGCAAATTTAGTCCTTAATGTTTAAATACTTTTAAAAGTAATTAAAACAATTTTTGAATTTGCAATACTACTAGGGGTGGTTTCATATTTATAAGATTTCTCCAAACATAGCTGAAAAAGGTTCTTGCCTATGATCCAGCTAATATTCTACCTCCGCATGCTACTTACTTCTTCCACTGCAGTAGAGGCGATTTGGTTGGTAGGCATTCCTGCTACTATGTTTAGCAAGTGCCTGGAAAGTGGAGAAAGAGATTATTAAAGCAAGGTGCAGTTGCCACCCAGGTGCTATAGTCTCCCTGCAAACAAAGAACTGAACTGTTAATAATAGAATTCACTATATAATAAATTTCACATGGGCTTTTCAGATTATGGTCAACAGAAAAGAGTTCGGGCAATTCAATGCTTTCCATGTGAAAGGGGAGTTCCTTCAGGTTAAGCAGTAGATCCTTACATGTTTGCATCTGGAGGGTGACCAAAAGCAACTTGTCCCATTGGTAGTGATTACATACCTTGATTCCAGTTCCAAAACCTTTGCTTTTGCTTCTGGAAGTACTGACTTGCTGCTGAACAACTTGGACCAAATGCTTCCTTTTTGTAATGTTTCAAGTGAAAATAATAAAGCTCGAGGCCAGAACCAACAATGTAAATGGGTGTTGGAAACAATAAGAGGAAATTTTGGTAATTACCACTTTAACAGTGATGGGATTGGAGATCCTTTATGAAAACATAAATGGAGGAGTTTGTCATCAAAAAATAGAAAATGAATTGATAATAGTGCTAGACTACAGGTGGTGATTGCATGTTTTGCTGTACTTCTAAGAGCTGTTTTTTTCTCTTATTTTCTTTGCTGCTTTAAACACTTACAATGACTCTCAGGGCTATTATAAAATACTTATTTTTCCTTAACTGTCCACTTCAGGCATTTTGCAACAGCTGTTTTTTTTTAAGGAAGATAAAACCTGCAATTATGAACTGGTAGCCAGAATACATTTGGAATCACCTTGTGGCTGGCCATTCTATACCTAAATAATGCTGTGCACAAAGTAGGTGCTTGATAAATTTTGAGTTAAAGGGAAAAACAGGCAGTTTACATGCTTTAGGGGAGCAGGTTTTTTGTACAACTGTTCATTTAAACAGAAGACTTTTGTGCATTTTGTAAGAACCTAACATTTTAAAGTAGATTAGAATGTGCTTTCCCTTAATTGCCTCTGTTCTTTTTACCTCTGATGGGTTCTCTTGCTTGTCATTGTACTTCCAAGCACTCTCGTTAAGTCATCTCTTTACTAGTAGGTGTGTTATTTATTGTCTGGCCAGCTTGACAATTATAAAAAAGTAAAAAGCACCTTGGGAATTAAAGAAAACCTTTTGTCTTTTGAGTGACTGTGCAATGTGGCACAATGCTGGAACAATGGCAGTCTCTAGATTGTCGTGCAGGTGCTTAAAAAAAATTTGAAGTGCAGTTTTGTCCTCTATGCATCTGTCTCTATATGTGAAGGAAGAGAGGAAGGAAAGCAGCCCTAACTTGATAAAGATTTTCGTTGGTAAAGTTTTACACTTACCCTCCTTATAGCACAGTAAATTCAGGAAGATGTCAGAATTTCTCTGTTTTGAAATTAGTGCTATTGTCTGATTGGATTACAAACAGGGATAGGGACAAAGCAGACAAGAATAAGTAACAATACATGTTTGACAAGTAATTTGATCCTGTAATTAAAGTTAGATAATGACCAGTGCCATGTTAAAAAGATCAAGTGTCTGAAAGAGATGCGAGTTCCACTTACCTTTACTTCATTAACATGCTTCTATGCTGTTGAGTTTTCTTGTGACAGCATCTACTAGATTGAACAGATAGATTTCCTGCATTATAAATGTATGCAGTATAAGAAAGTAGAAATCAGAAATTATGTTCTTTATGAGATTTTTCTGTTTCTCCATTGGTGTGATACACCTCTCACCTCACAAATAGAACCTGAGTTTCAGGTAAAATGAAGTAGATATTTTCCCTCTAAGAGAATGAACTATTTGGAGGTGCAAGTAGTCTGGTTGTCAACTAACCAATGAACCATAGAACACATTATGACTATGAAAAAAGCAATTATGAATGTATTAATATGAGCTTTTAGTTGTAAAAGAAAACTAAATTGTTGCATGGCATCCTGTTCTTTCTGAATGGCTATATGTTGCCTCAAGATAGCCAGATGACATTGGTGGAAAAGTAACTTTGAAAATTAGAATAAATAATGAATACATTACATTATCAGGAATTAGTGACCTCCACAGTACCTGAACAGGATCAGAAAATTGCTTTTTTCATTTTATTCTAATAAAGGCAGAGTATTAAGCTAACATTTCATTCTACTTGGTATTCAACTGAGTGAGACAATTTTTGAAAAAATTGATGGGAAAAATAGTAAAATCTAGCAGGGCTTGGTGGTGCATGCATGTAGGCTCAGCACTCAGGAGGCCGAGGCAGGAAGATCACTGCAAGTTCAAGGCCAGCCTGAGCTACATAGTGAGTTCAAGGCAACCTGAACTATAAGAAAGACTTTGCTTCAACAAAACAAAACACAATTTCAGAAGTAGTACCTTATTTTAATTTAAGAAATAAAAGTACTCCCAAACTGTCTGGAAACACAAATGCACATGTACACAAAGGTCAGTTTAGAACATTTTTACAGCCATGCATTGGTTTCTCCCTAGAAGAATATAGAAAATACCTATTTTCACAGCTTCCCGCCAGTTCTAAGAGTAAAAAAATATTCACAATAAGCTATAATAGATATTTGATGTAAGCAATGTCTGTCTGAAGATCAGGAAAAGAAGCAGGACTCTGAGTGTTCAACTCCAGGCAGTTTTAACTTTCAGAAAAAAAAATGTACTGCTCAGAACTCAGCAAAAATGAAATGAGATTTGATTTAATGTGTGTGTGTGTGTGTGTGTGTGTGTGTGTGTGTGCGGTGTATGTATGTGCAGATATATACATAGATATATACATACCATTTATAGGTAATGGTATTTCTCAAGAAACACTATTAAAGTAATCACCAAATTCTGTTTTTTGAGATAGAGTTTTTTTTCGGGGGGAGGGGTGAGAAGGAGACTATACTGACCAGGCTGGTCTGGAACTTCTGTGACTATGTTCTCAAACTTGTGAGATCAAAGGGTCCTCCTATCTTAGGTTTCAGAGTAACTGGGACTTCAGATGGAAGCTACTGTGCCTGGCTTCCCAGAACTCTATAACAGCCATGAGAACAGTGTCAAGGAAAAAAAAGGAGGCTGATTAGTGATTTAAGACTCAGTTAGTCATGCTTATTAAAGTATTATGTCCACTTTCAAGTCCTTCTTGCATCACCATTGAGTAGGCTTCTGTGCAGCGGAAGGAGCGACTTGTTTCTCATTTGGGGCCAGAGTTTGTTTTATGCCTGTACACTGAATGAATTTGAAGGGCCCAACCAAGAAAAGGGCAGGGTTCACAGAAATGCAGGGGGTTGACACTCTCTAGTGTCAATTCCAGCAGCCTATTTGATCTGAGGCCATGCGAGCATCCTAGGGAATGAGAGTTCATTGGATCTGTAGTTTCATTTTGGGTTATTCAGATTGACTTAAAATTGTCCTCATCAGATTCTCTGAATTTTGAATTCTGAGCTTCTTGGCATTGCCTACAACTGGGACAGAAATTTGAGAAAGGTTTCTTTAGGCTTATTGAGGTTTCTTTGAATGTACCAGTAACTCCTTAGTAGGCAGGTTAGTGGGGCTTTTTACCTCATATCTCCAGTGTCGCAGTTCTCAGTTAACATTCAATTAAGTGAAAGAGTAGCTTTAAGTTTCTAATTTGTTCTTGCATTTTATGAACATTCTTCCTGTGATTTTAGGTAATCATTATTTCTACTTTATTTATTGGCCAAAAGTCAGCAACAACCACAGAGAACACTGTGTTGACTGTCATACTGGAGGCCCCAGTAACAAGTTAGTGACAAAATGTGCAATGGTAGTGTTTTGGCTGAGACCTGAAAGCCAACTGCTACTTTTCTCTCACCTGAAGTTGCATTTAGTGTATGTTCCCTGCAACCCAGGGCAATCAGTCTTCCACTCGAAGTTATGTAGCAACAGTTCTTTAAAAGTGTTTCACCAGATTAAAAAAATGAACAAGATAAAAATT
The DNA here is from genome assembly GCA_004027455.1 of Hydrochoerus hydrochaeris. Taxonomy (NCBI): domain Eukaryota; kingdom Metazoa; phylum Chordata; class Mammalia; order Rodentia; family Hydrochaeridae; genus Hydrochoerus; species Hydrochoerus hydrochaeris. The sequence continues at coordinate 447,490 of PVLA01000492.1, forward strand.
GTGACAGGAATGCCTCTGTTATGTGTAGTTTAGAAAGTGATGAAGTCACAGTTGAAACCCAAAAAAAGATACTGGAAGCAATCTTGTTTTCACCCAGACTCTACCCATTTAGAGGGTGGATTTGCATAGGGTTTTATTTACCCAGATACAGGTGTGAATAGTGCCTCTTTCTACTGTATCCAGAAAGTCCCCACAGTAGAAGACACAAGAGCTGTCATTTCAGATCCACCACAATCATCTTTTGTGCTTGGAGGACCGTTGGTCTTTAGTGCAGCTCTTACATTTTCTCCTTATGTGACAGTGTGAAGAAACCAAAGGAGAGGGTGTGTTGAGAGCTGGGTGCCAGGGGTGGCCTGTTAGGAAAAGAAAGGAGAGTGTGAAAGAACCAGAGCTTGCATTTCACCTTTTGTTTTGTAGTCCTCAACATCTACTCTGGAAAACAAAACAAAGCAAAAATAAAGTGTGTTGTATAATGTTAGCTTAGGCATGTAGCCTGTATAACAATTCCTCAGTTATTTGCTTCACAAATGGAGAACATGAGATTATTGAGTAATACTAAAGTTGCTTTATTAAGATTGAATTCATGTATTAGTGTTTTTTTTAGTTCTAGAAGTACATTCAAGAAGACCCATGGCACAGAAGGTGGGAATCACATTTCACTTCAGTACTTGAATGAAGATTGCATTTGTCTTCTGGAAAGTAGGTGCTCAATAAATGGTCTGGTTGTGAGTGCTGTTTTGTTAAAGGGCACATTGATTATTTCTCCAAACTCTTGCTGTTTATGATTGATTATGATCTCTAAGAATGAGAGAAGTATTTCTTTTCAGAACTAATTTTGAGAAAAATGTGGACTTGAGATTCATGTCAAATTCCCTCTCTCCCCACAAGAGCTTGGACAGCATGGAGAGAAGCCCTAAGTGATCGTGTGCACGCTGGCAGTCATATTTTGTGTCCGAGGGCTTCAGTATCCGTACTGTATGTTGAGGAGTGTTAAACCTATGTAACTTGGCTTATTTTGTGACTGCCTCTAGCAGTGATCTCAGCTGCACACTGAAGTTGTGTGAGTGAGTATTTACACTAGGAGAGGGGCATGGTTGACATGTTCCCAGAGGGGAATGGAGAGCCTTTTTTTTGTTTTGTTTTTTGAGAAAAACCTTTGGTTTTGGTAGGCCTTTTGACCAACCAACTAGTTACCTTTCTACCATGTTTTAGTCCTCCTTCTCAGAAAGATAAACTTGATTCTGTTGGAAAATCATTTGAGCATACAGAGAATCTTTTTTTTTAAGACAGGGTTTCACTCTGTAATCCAGGCTGGCCTAGAATCCATTATGTAGCTTAGTCTGACCTGGAACTCATGGCAGTCTTTCTGCCTCAGCCCCCCAAGTGCTAGGATTACAGGAATGTGCCAGCCACTGTGCCCAGCCGTACTGAGAAATGTAATGTGGCAATAATGCGAGAATAAAATGCTTTTACTTTCTTACTGAACCCCCTCTCCCAAGCTGTTTTGTGGTTGAGAATTTGACAGGCTGAAAAAATGTGACCTAATGTTTGGCATGCACAGTGCTGCAAGAACATGAGAATGTTTCTGCATTTTGTACTGTGTATGATAATAATAATAATAATATAGATCTAGAGTATGATTTGATTAGAGAACTCTCATACCTGCATATTAGATGAACTTTCACTAGTCATTATATGGGATGATGATGACGATGATGATGATAATGTGTGTGTGTGGTGGCTCTAAGAACCTACAGTAGTTCTTTGGGACACTGTAGTCTGAAAGTTCTGTTTTATACATATAAGGTGCATGAAAATTGTGCTTCTGAATGTTAACCCTAAGTTAGCAGGAAACAGGCTATGTAATGTCAGATTGTGAACAATTTTATTAACGTGGTCTTTTAGGCTGGTATTCATTACAGTACAGTAGTTCAAAAGCCTGAAAGTGTGACCTGTGAATCTTTTTTATAAAAGTTAACAGTTTTCACTTTCAAGCCCAGATCATAAAATAGCCCTCCGTATTGTCTTGTGTCTATCCCGAAAGAAATATCTATATTTTAAGCTGTCTAAGAAAACAATTCAGATAGAAGCACTTAGAAACGGTGACAGGCAGTGACAGGAAATGCTGGTTGCACTGGTCTTCAGATCTCAGTGAGACCACAGCTGGCTGATTTGCTTTAAACTTCCTGTTTAGGGGCTATTTGGGTCAAAAGTAGCAGTGTTTTTCATATAGTTTTTTTTTTTCTTTATTCCATAAGGCCACAATAAATCTGTCACTGGGCTGCATGTTTTGTATATTTTATGGACTGTATCATGTGGTTTGAGTTTAATTTGGAAGGCAGTGCTTTTACAATCAAGACCCCTCCCCAGCATACACACATGTAGCTTTGGGGTCTGGGATTGCACGGGCCTTCAAAAGTTTACGGCTTTATTTACACAATAGTGATTGCTGAGGAGGGCATTTCCTGCCAGTTAATGACTGGTTGAGAGGACCAACAATCCAAATCCAGGGAGAGAGGAACATTCATTAAATGCCACAAAGGATCCAGGCCACTTTTCTCATGAAGCGGTGGGGAGAAAGTGAAACCACATTCTACCCTTTGAAGACCCAAGAGCCATGAGGGCAGAGGTAGCTGTGGATGTGGGTGCTCCTGGTATAGAGAATGGAGCTTCTTTTCCTTATAGGCACAAACTAATTCTTTCCCATAGGTTGCCAAATTAGGTTGTTTTTTTTTTCAGGCAGATGGCCTAGTGGAGAGGGGTCAAATAAAGCTGAGGGTCTTGAACATGCCCTAAACTGCCTGAAAATACTGAACTCAGAGGTGTTACAGATGCTTTACAAATCTGTAAGATCACATGATTGAATCTCTAAATTGGTTGAATAACAAACAGATCATGACTAAAGTGGATAAAAACTTGGAAAGAAATGGAAAGAATGGTCTCTTTGCAAGGTCAGTTTAGCTCAATACACATTCTCTATTTTGATGTCCTGACTAATATAGTGGAAGTAAATAATCTACATGAATGGTGTTTTAGCTTTTGGAAACCACCTTTGAGAACTGTAATATTGTATTAACCATGTAGCCCACAACATTCCTAGGAAACAGTTTTGTTCCTCAGTATAATTCTTGTCTGCTATAATGCAGCTGAGGTGTAAAGAGTTTGACATTGATTTAGAGCAAAAACAGAATTAAGACCAAGGTTTCGTTCACATCCAGGAATCACTGACTTTCTGGCCCGTCTTTCACTCCTTTAGCTTCCTGTGCCTTCAATTTAATGACAAGTTGCATGTTTATAAAAGATAAAAATCTTTTCTGAGTTGTTTTTATTAGGTATCTCCACATATAAAAGGTTGTAGGACATTACCCCACCCCACAACTTGGCCTGGTCTTTTACCTTGAAATTTTAATTTCTTTCATATCTTTTGAATGTCATAGGGGAATTGCAGTGGTGAACTCTAAGATAGAGGCAGTCATTGAAAGCCAGACACCTGGACTTCTTCATGGAATGGGTAATCTGCCACATATAGAAAAAAAATAATTAAGTTTTGTATGAGTCTGGCAAATGTTATTATATGCTTTTTAAATATTCAATAATCCAAAGATTGCTGGTCGTTACACATTCACAAAAGTGAAAAGGTTTTCTAAAGCTCAAAATACTTTTCAAGTTGGGCATGGTGACACACCCCTCTAATTGCAGCACTGGAGAAACTGAGTCAGGAGGATCACCATGAATAGCCTGGACTACATAAGGGAGTTCAAGGCCAGCCTGAACTGCATAGTGACACCCTGTCTCAGAAAACAATAACAAAACAAAAATCCCTAAAAATAAAAATAAAATGCTCTGCAAGTAACCTCTATGCCCATTTTAATTATTATTAGATGATGCCTTGAAGAGATTTGTAAACATGAAAGTGACTTAAGTACTTATCATATATGTGTTTTATATATATGTGACATATATATTAATTATCATATATATTATTTTATTTTTTGACCACTGATGTGACATATATATTAATTATCATATATATTATTTTATTTTTTGAATGTTAAGGTACACCAACATTTTGTCACTTCAGATTAAAAATTAATATTCGGATTTACAAGCACTTTTGAGCTAAGTGCATACGAGATTTTGCTGAGTTATTAGCTTACTGGCCTGAACATTAACCCTCGTGTATAGTGAGCAATGCAGATGCATTTATATGATTCAAAAATCTTAGAAATAGCTTATTCTGCGAAAATATTCCTTCTGTTTTCTTCATACTATTTTTTTAGCCAATTCTTTTTTATTGGTAATCTAACATTATATTTCAAGCTGGCTCAGGTTCGCTTGCTACAGTCTGTACTACATGTATCAAAATAAAATGAAGATTCACTCTTGTACTTTGGATCTAACAATATTACCTTGTGGTATAAGAAAAGCTTATTGGTTCTATCATGAGAGCTTTGAAGTGTTGGACAACAACTCATTAACATATAATCAAATTCATTTAGTAGATTATGATTAGTATTTCTTTTAAACGAAATTGCGTAAAAGTTGGTGAGACTATTATTTCAAATCCATGCACATATGAGGTATGATCAAAAAATTTGAGTGCTTATATTTTAAAAAAATGTGTTACAGGTAGTCCTCATTTAAAGACTGAGTTCTGTTCCTTCAACTGGGTTGTTAAAGGAATTGGTTGCTAAATGATGAATTATATATAATATGTATGTTACAAAGAAATGGTCAAGAGAAACTCCAACTTGATGAACTTCCTTTTATTTGCATGAATCTTACATATAGCAGAGTGATATATAACAATATAAAACCACAGTACTATACAGTACAATCAGCAAAAATTGGTGTATAAACAAGGAGGAGGGTACCAAAAAAAAAAAGACAATGTGTAAGATGTACAGAACTGTACCCAGGAAAAAAAAAGACAGGTCATAAATCCAAGCAGTGGGTTGTGTAAGTCTAAACAGTGCACCTCAGTGGTAAGTCTGAAGACTAAACAGGTAGGCTGTAAAAAGAGGAATATCTCTACAGTAAATGACACATTGCCATTAATTCCCCTCAAGATACTCCCTCTCACTTTGAACGCATTTATCCATCATTCTGAAGCAGTTCCTCAAGTTTTATGTTATCATTGTCTTTAGTTGCATGGTGGTGGCCACCTAGACTTCCTGAATCAATTCAAAACATTGACCTTTCATGGTCATTTTGACTTTGAGGAAGAGCCATACATCTCACAATACCAGAACCAGTGAAGAATGTGGCTTTGGACATACAGTTATGTTTATATCAGCCTGTTTTCCTGTTGGATGGCACTCAGCATTCAGTGTATTTTTTTTAAGTCACATATCATAAAGGCATGAAAGAGGGCTTCCAGAACTGCTTCAGAAAGTGTCAAATACCATGGGATGTTTGTTTGAAATGAAAGGAAGTATGCTGAGTAGAATTAATGGCAATATGTCTTGCTTTAAAAAATTAGATATTCACCATATATTTGACACCCCTTGTAGGTAGTGAGTTAGGGTTTAAAGCAGTGGTGGTAAACCACATGCTGCAGCAAGTTGCTTGTTATCATTGAAAGCTCTAAAGATTTTGCCATCAATAGTTTAAAATGTGCCTTTTACTATTTGTTACCCTTGTTTATTTTGAGACAGCATCTTGGTAACTTGTCAAGGAATAGAGAACAAAATGACTTACTCCTCAATTAGATATGAGGTTGAGTACTGAATATAATTCATTAGGAGATTGGAATTATCCTTAGTCATCTGGACAACTTAATCATATTGCTTTGAATTAAATAATTGTTTGGGGTGAGGGAAATATTGCCTTCTGGGGGTTCTATTATGTCTCCAGCAGAATCATAAGGATTTTGTCTTTACTCTCCCTCAACCCTTTGCCCTATACTCTCTAGGTGCTCTTAAAACCCTTTCTGTACTGTATATCTTAAATTCATTCAGAAGCCACTTCCTGTGGTCATCCTTCAGAGTGCTGCTTTCTCAACTCTGAGGACTTTAATGCAATTATGCTTTTGGTCATATTTATTAATTGTTAAACTTACATTACTGTTCTCAAAATAAAATATAATCTCAGTTCTAATGAGATAGTAACTAAACTCTGTGATTGGAAATGAGTTTGTAATTCCCTCCTCAGATATACAAGATTTAAAACTTATTAAGAATTGGAAAAAACTTACATATCTAATGGCTGTGTAATTAACAATCAATTTATGAAAAGAAATATAAAACAAATTAAGTACATAAAAGTTACACCAAAAAATAAACAAAAAAACCCCAAAGAGCAAAACTTCTCAGAACCATTATATAATACATTATTCATGTTGACATAGTCTAAAACATGTGAATGGGTGAAATTGCATGTGTTTGCAGAATCTAGGGGTGATAGGTTTTAACTATTTCTTATTCTGTTTGTTAAAGTGATTTGGAAAGCAGTTACACAAATGTTCTGGGGCCAGAGGCTACCTTGCCCCATAGCATCTATTTCACTGTAAGCAACATTGATAGATTAGCATAGAGTAGGTTGAGTATGGTGTGGGTGGTTTGAGTGTGAGTAATTTAGAATTTTCAGCTACAGCTAGCATGTAGTTGATTGTGTGTTTTAGGCAAACAAAATTAGTCATTGTTTGGGGGTGTCAGCTTCATTTTTAAACTGTAGACTTCTGGGTTTTTGTTATGGAATACTAAGCAAATTTATATTGTGAAGCAAAAGCTATATGAGAGAATGTGCCAAAGACAGCAAAGCCCCAAGGTATCATTCATTTCATTCCACAAACTAGCTTTTCTCAGTCGGCTGGGAAATGGTATTATGATCTGTTAATCTACCTCCCACATTACATTTGCAACTTTAGGATATACACAGAACTCAAGTGCTTTGACAGGTGAGTTTGTTTGGTTTATCATGAGAAAAAAAAAATTTCCCCCAGGAGGCAATGAGACCGTGGAGACACTTTCTTCTAGACAGGAAGAGGAAGAAGAAAGGGAAGAAAGAGATCTTTGCTACTCTTCTGCTTGGCCCATTCCTTCTGTCATGTTTGCCCTTTTTGTAGAACCCCACAGGCCAAAAGAGAGGTCAGATGTTGGTATTACTCTTAGTAGTCGTTCCTCACTGATCAATGAGGAAAATCCCTAGTTCCTCAGGACTGTAGCTGGTAATGATCAGACATAAGGAAAACAAAAACCTGACCATCCCATTCTCTTGAAGAAGAGAGTTGGCTCATATTGTTTCTCATGTTAAATAATGATTAAAACTAAATGAAACAAAACAAAATACTCTCTTGGAATGGCAGTCTTTAAAAGTGAAAATAAGTTGGACTTCGTTAGATCCATATAAAGGGAATCTTGTGAAGCATGTACCTAGATGTCTGAGATTTCATACTTCTAGCTTTGTAGAGCAGGGCAGACTTAAGAAATAAAAAAGACAGAAAAGAGAGACAGCAATCACTGCTTTTGTGCTCTTACAGGTCCTTTTTTTGGTTTTCTTGGTGTGAATACTGTTACAGGGCTTAAGCATTTAAAAGTGTTAGAAGCTGGGACTTCCCTCGACATGTCCTATCCTGGCCAATATAGGCAGGGTGATATTGTCTCTTGTACAACTTGGGTGGCAGGAGAACCAGTGTTTACAAACACTTTCACCTCCAGAATGTATTATACTTTTAAAGCAATCTTAATATCTGTAGGCAGGAATTTATATATATATATATATATATAGGAATAAAATTTGAACCCCTATTTTCACACCCAATAAAAATGTCCTATAATAGGTGTTTACTCAGTCAACTGACATTTATTGAACAATTACTGTGTGCCAGATGCTCTGCTAGCTAGTTTCATTTTGTTAGGACAAAATTTCCTCTTGTAATGAAATACAATTTGTTCTACCAGAGCTCTGTCTGACATCTAACAGACATTAGGCTAAAAATTGTACCTTTGGGTATTTGCTCACTTTCACATATCCACCTACTGTCCTCCACAACACACAGTAATGTCTTCTTCACCTTTTAGGGACCATCTCATGGATCATGGCCTGCCTCTTCCACCAGGGAAGACATTTGTTTCCTCATAAGTCAAAACAACATTATTCTGTGATCCCCTTTGATATAAGCAGATGCTGGTTTAACTGTTGGGTGCACAGTGCTCCAGCAGGGTGGAGAAACAGAAGATGCTTGAGAGATAGATGAAGAGCAGAGAGTTGGGAATGTGAGTTGTCCTAACGTGCTAGTGAACATCATATAGAACAGTCTCCAGCATGTTTAGATTAAACTTGTCCACACTGATGAGAAAATTCCAAGGAAAGACGATGCCAGTCAATCTTCATCCCTAGGAGGGACCAAGGCAACACAAACAGAGGAAGGAAGCTTTTTGTGTGGCAGAAGCAGAGAAGATAAAGAAAGTTTCTAGACGAGGGCAATCAGAAAATACTACAGAAACTGTAACTAGAGGCCAGAGGTTCTGGAATTAAAGAAGTTATTAGTGACCTTTGAGGAATCCTTAAGCCATTTTACTGTGGGTGTCCAAGTAAGTGAAAAGTTGGGGAATGAACGTGATAATAATGACTTTGTGGGATATTTAATGATGAAGGATAAGAAATATTGGAACTGCACCAGAAAACTGAACCAAAGGAAGAAGGCTTTTAGAGTGGGGTTGATATAGGTGTACTTTACTGGCTGATGTGAAGGACATAGAAGTGTATATAAAATGCCCATCAAGCACAATTGTCCATTTGCCAATATATCTGTTAATATGCACAGTATTACTTGTGCAGTCTGATTAAGTAACAAAACTCTGTTGAACTTACATTTGGCGTCCTGTTAATTCTTTTTACCTTTGAAGTACAGGATTAAACTTCCCATTAAAAAACTGGAAAGATTTGAATTCATTCCCCACCCTAGAAAAAAAAAGGCAGTGGAATTCAGCCAAAATAATAGGTAAGATTTTTTTTAAATGGCTTATGAAATAAGATGGTGGTACTAAGTTAGGGAAAATGTGGCTGACAGGTTTTTGTAGCTCAGGTTCAGTGAAAATGAGAGGATGGAGAAGGCTAAATAAAAATGAGGATTAGAGTATGAGTATCAAGGATTTGCTTTTGAACTGTAATTTGCCTTGAGATTAGGATTTAGTGTCAGCCCTTCATGATAAAGGAAGTTTAATATTAGCATATTCTGTGTGTTGCATCTGTCAACTTTAGTTTTTCGTGGATCTTATATTTCAATGTGTAACTTAAAAAAACCCAGGTTCATATTTAATTCCCCTCATTTTAATTACCCACTCCATTTTCTTGTACAGAAAAATATATTCTGTTTCTAATCTTAGAAGTTGATGATTATTTGTAAAAACAAATCTTTAACTTATGCATTGATGTTAATGTCTTGGTTGACTGTAGTCCAATAGAAAGTGTTGCTACTCGGTGATTCTAAAAGTTTCTTTTTACTCTAAAGAGGAAAACAATGCAAATTTTGTTTCATGTTGAAAAACATGAGCCTTTGAAGTTATTGTGGAAGTACTAATTATTGAAACTAGCATTTCCTGAACTGTTTATTTTGTCACATGTTCCAGGGATAAAAGCTTTCTCAGGTGGAGTGTTGAGAATTGATGATTGAAAGAGTACCACATTCTGAGAATTAAATTGCATAAAAGCAGAATTTCCTAAAATATATATGTGGGTATTTATGCTGTGTGTATGTGTGTGAATATGTGAATGTGCATTTGTATCTTTTTAGATTCAGGTTTTGGTTTTTATACTGCACTTCAAGCTACTATGCAAACATTACTTGCTGATAAGAATTTCAGAATACTAAGTCAACAGGAATCAAATAGTTTAATGACATCCTCATCCCAAGAAAATGTACTGCACAAAATCAGAAATAACTTAGATTGAAAGGTTTTCCTCACCCCAGGCTAAAATGTTTGTTAAATGCATTTCTAAAATGACTACAGAATTTTTTTTCTTTTAGTTTTTTGACTATGGTTGCCAGTTTAAATTTGTCTTATTTCTAGGGTTCATGGATGCTGTGCAAGCACTGTAACTGGTTTAAATTTCTTTCTTACAACGTTATACTAGAGAATACAGATTTTTATACTATCCTAAATAGAGGAACGATCTAAATAGTTCAACATTTAAATTATAGAGTGCTTCCCTTTACTTTGGTTAAGAAAAACTATTCGGCAGACAGTAACTTTGAAAAAAATACCGTGGATGGACTTATTAAGGCTTTAATCAAGTTTTTGCAATTGTTTGTTTAGTAAATGATTAGACTGCAAAGAAGCTAAATTCATATAGCTGGTTTAAATTAAGGCTTTTTTTGAGGAAATTAATCAATTTGGTAATCAAGTTGTGAACTCTATGCATCTTTTAACTAATTAATTTAGTCTGTTATACCTTCAAAGGCCTTGCTCTATGATATCAATTAACTATGCTTCATAGGAATTTCAGACCCTCTTTCAGGATCTGTTTTCTGTTTTATCATTCTTGTTCATTGTTTTTCCTAAATTCAATAAAGAAACAATTTATTAATAGATCTTTTCTGGATTTGAGGGATATTACTAATGTACATTCTTAGAATCTTTAGTATAAAATTATATTTTTTCTTTTTTTTTTCAGACAAGGTAATGCTGTGTAGTTCAGGCTACCTTGAGTTCACTATGAGGCCTAGGCTGGCCTTGACCTCTCAGTGATCCTCCCACCTCAGCCCTTGAGTTCTGGGATTACAGGCATGCACCACCATGCCCAGTATAAAATTACATTTTAACAGCAAGATTTATACATTGAAATCAAATGATTTAAAATTGAAAACATAGATGAATGTATTTCTCTAGAAGCATAGACATCTGTGTAGATGATTAATATTGTAATAAATACCAAAGAATTGATGACTTCTTTATTGAGTTTAAATTGGGAGAGTTCTAGCAAGGTAGACAAAAGCGTGTGATGAGAGAGCATTTCCAAACATACTCTTAAAATGGTTTATCAGAAAAACATTTGCCTCCATTTCTACCCAGCTGCACTAGGTGAAGAGGAACATTTCTTTTAAATTGCCAAGTTATTTGTCTTTTTAAAAAAGCATTCCCATTCTCAGGCTGGATTTGTAGAGCTTGTGGTCTTTGAGATGACAGTCTTTTATCCACTCCTTTTGATTCAAATTCTATTCACTTTCTCTTGTGTTTGTTCATCCTCAAAACTCCCTCTTCTGTCAAAAAGCAATCCACTCTTCAGCCTGAGTTCTCCAGCATTCCTAAATATCCATGTTGACATCTAGCGGACTGTATTTCCTTTTCTTGACAGGCTTTTCATTCTTCCAACATAGAAAACTGGATTTTAGCATATTCACTGCAGTCGGCACAAAAGTACTAATTTACCTGAGTCTGGTCAAGAAACTACGTAACTTCACATGAGAAAAAGCTAGTCTCCAAAAGATATGTGGAAAAGTTAATATACCAACATGTTTGACTTCTGCAATTGGCTTTTTACAGCATATCAATCCTGGTATCACGCCAAAGAAGTCTTTGCCCCAAAACCTGTCACTGAGAGGTCAATATTCCCAAAACCTTATAGCATTGAAAACTTGCTTAAGTACTAAAATGTGTTAGTCACTGTATCATCTTCTTCCTTAGAAAGTACATTGACATATTTATTACATGTTTGTAAAAGGATGTTATGAGTGAATTATACTTTCCCCTGCCTTTTACAACCGGTGCATGCTCAAATATACACAGGGGCAGCTTCAACTTAGGTTTCAGTCAGAGTTTGTTAGTGCCTTGCTATTGTATTACAAATATTTTTGAGTTGAATCTTTCCATGTAATAACTAACCTAAAATAAATCACCTAATAATACCTTCTAATATAATATGATTTTAATTGATGACTGGTTTTTAGTTTCAGAGTGAGCCTATCTTTAGAACAACCCACTAGAAAGAAAGGAATATTGGGATCATGTTAAGAAGTGGCAGAAAAAAATGATCTAATTTTGAACTAGTTAAAAAAAATATTAGCACATGTTTTCAGTACATAATGATTACCTTTATTGTGGGGAGGTTGTACATTTACATAATACTTCTTAACTGTATTTTGTCCCCTCCAACTCTCGCTGTCCTTTCCATTTGCAAATGCTCTATGTCCATTTTTTCTTCAACTCTCTTATTTTTATGGTACCAGGGATCAAAGTCACAACCTTGCATTTGCCAGGCAGGTGCTGTGCCACTGACCTATAATCCCTGGCCCAACTCGCTCTATTTTAAAGTCCTTCTTCCCTTTCTTTTTTCCCTCCTCTCTCCATTTCTTGTTCCCCTTCCCATTTTAAAAACTGTTTTCTAATATAGGTTGGATATGCCTTATCTGAAATGCATGAGCACAAAAGTGTTTCATATTTGGATTTTTTTTAATTTTGAAATATTTGCACATACATAATGAGATCTCTGGAGGATGGGATCCAAATTAAACTCAAAATTCATTTATATTGCCTTTATACCTTAAACACATAGCCTGAAGATAATTTTATGCAATATATTTAATAATTTTGTGCATGAAACAGTTCCATGGGTGGAGTTTTAGACTAGAGGCCTCAAAAAGTCTTGGATTTGGATCATTTCAGATTTCATATTTTTGAATGAGTGATGCTTAGCTTGTATTAACAACTACTAATTCTGTGCTAGACTCTGAGGTAAAAAACTTACACACCCTATCTCATCTAATCCTCACAGCAACCCTGTGAATTTTTTCTTTTTACTTAGCTCCTTTGTACACTTCATTTTACAGATTAAGAGCTGGGGGAGAGAGAGAAAGAGAAAGAGAAAGAGAGGAAGACAGAGAGTGAGTCATGTGCCCAGCACAAGTAGATAGAAGCCTCCCAATTTGAACATAAAGCTGTAACTTCAAAGTCTATGTGCTTATAACACCCATGGTTATATTGTGGAAATATAAAAATACTTTGATTGGAACCTTGTGCTTGCTACTTGTGACTTTTGCAATGTTTTAGCCACCTACTACTGAGCATTGAATAGTCAGTAAACGTTTGAAATGACTAGAGGCTGCAGGTTTTACAAGTTTTTCTGAGTTGTAGAATTATAGGTGGTTGGAAGTGGAGAGGAAACGGCATCATTCAGTTAGCAATACACTTGTGTGGGGTGAGTCAGCTTGGCACAGTATTGCCCAGAACAGTAACCCTGAATGCTTCATAGCTTTAAATTTTAAATTATGGTGAAGCTTATTCATTAATAGTCATTGTTCCTGGTATTTTTATAAAAGTGTTTTGTTTAGATGATTTTAATGTAAATAGTTGAATGCATGGCACCATATTAAGCTGATAGGTTGATTTTTGTCCCTAACATTTCATTCCCTTTATCTTTCACATTTTTACTCTTCCCATCCCACTTGCAGTTTTTTTTTTCTTTCCATTTTCTGTTCTATGTATTTTTTGGCTTTAATGTTCATTCAGCATGCTTTCTGAGCACATGCTATGAGTCAGTCATGTTTTTAGGTGCTGAAGATATAAACCTGTGCAAGAATTCAAATGAATTTTAATACCGAGATAGGAGACCTAGATTCTTTTTTATAAGTTGAACATCAGCAAGCATCATTATCTTCATTGTTTTGGATCCCTGTCTTCAGGCTAATCTTACTGACTTAAAATTACATTGACTTACATAGCAAAAATGACCCAAATGTCCATCAACTGATGAATAGTTACACATAATTTGGTATATATATATGAATATTATTGAGTAATAAAAAGAAATGACAAATAGTTACATGCTGTAATATAAGTGAACCTTGAATGTATTACCTGGTCACAGAATCCACATAATATATGATTCCATTCATATGAAATGTCCAGCATCCATAGGGATAGATTGATTATATAGAGATGGAGACGTGCTGGTCGTTGAGAATGTCTGAATATAATAAAGCTCCCGAATTATAATTTTCTAAAGGACTAATTATATGGTATGTTCATTATATCTAAATGAAGCTATTTTTATAAGTTGCATTTGGATGAAAATTGTATTATTCCCATTCTAAGGCAGCGAAAGTTAGTTAACAAGAAGAGAATTGTTGATCTATTTTTACAAAGAAGCAATGGATTGAAACAGATGTGGACTCCCACTTATTCCGAGATGTTTAAAAGGAGAAAGTTGCCTTCTTACCCGAAGTCCTACATTAACCATCCTCAGTCTTAGGATTACCTCCCTTTTTGGACCCACAGTATACTGAGGACTATGCCATGTTGCCTGCCCTGTGGACCAAATGTTGGCTTTCTCATCATCTAGCATAATACTTTCCATATAACAAATACTCACTATGTTCTTTGGATTGACAAGTATTTGTTGAGAATTTACTAATCTGAGGCATTGAGATGGACACTGGAGATTAATAAGATGTACCCTAAAGAAGCTCATTGTGATTCAGGCAGCTACGTACCACTCCCACTAGGTATAGCCTGATATGTTTGGTGAGGAGGCTGAATCTGTGAGCACAGTTCTCTGTGTGGGTTTAGTTTGTTCACTTAGCGGATATGCACATCCCATCTAGCACATTCCAACATTTAAACATACCCAATAACAAGATACCCACTTTTTACTAACACAGTGAAGCTAAACTATTTTGTTCCAATCTACCAAGTGCTCATATCTTTTGACATCAAGTCTATAAATACAATGCAATTACGTATTTTATTTATGTAAAGCTGTTATTGATACTGTTTTGCAGCTCCAGAAATTATTTTATAAGTAGAACCTTGAATAACATTTGATGTTTTTAGAGGAAGCACTTGGATTGTTTCCCTGTCCAAATCCCTGATAATAAGCCGATACATTTTAGATTATGAACATACACTTCTGTGTCCAGGGGAGGCAGTACAGACTAGTTATTGACAGCAGACATTGGAGAACATGCCTGGATTTGATCCCAGTTGTTCTGTTCCATAACCTTGGAGCAACTTACTTAATCTCTTAGTATGTCTGCTTCCTCATCTATAAAATGAGAAGAATAATGGAACCTGTCTTACAGGCTTAAATTAGCATTTGCTGTTATTTTGATTTAACTGAGATTTAATTTGAAGCTCTATTCTTGATAAATCATACATAGTCCCCTTTAAATGACATTCAGGTCATTGGAGATTGATGTGAAGGTTTTTCTTATCACATGCTCTCAAATACCTGTACTTGACAATTAGAGGCCAGGTTCCTTTCTGTTTCTTTTACATGTCCACAGCATTTTAGAAATCACTTGCCTATCTCTTAGGTTAGCTTGATAAAATTTCAGTAATTTAAACATCATCCCATGGCGAGGGATTGGCTTTTAGAATATTTGATGCACAGTTTAAAATGTACAAGAACTAAAGAATACTGTGAGGTTGGGTGGATGCCATTCTGTTTGCCAGCCTTGTGATTTGCATGTTCTTTTTTTCCAGTCAGGCAGTAGCATCATTGGGAGATATGCTATGTAGAGGCCTAACTTCAGTGATGCATTTCAAATGTCTGTTGTTGACAGCTTGACATATAGGAAGCCACTTAAAATAACAGCAAATTAACATCGAGTTACTGCTTATGCCTTAGTGCAAGGTTACTGTAACCTTTCATCTTTCTCTATTTTTTTACATTTGTTATTTTCAGTATAATGATGATATAGTTTATTTTCAGAATTAAACATGAGTAAAAATGGTGCAAATGACATGAGTGAAGGGGCTAGTTTGACACTAAAAATTGGAAGCCTCTTGCAGCATTACGCTATATTTCACCAACAGCAACTCAACTCAGGTTTTGGATAGATTCTCATTCTCTCTCTCTCTCTCTCTCTCTCTCTCTCTCTCTCTCTCTCTCTCATTGGGCTTTGAATCAAGGGCCTGCACACTGCACTACATCCCCAACTATTTGTAAATGTTAAACTTTTTGAGACAGGTACTTGCTAAGTTACTTAGTTGTCCAGACTGGGCTCAAACTTGTGATCTCCCTGCTTCAGCCTCCCAGAACACTGTAATTACAGTTGTATGCTACCAAACCTGGCTCAGTTTACTCTTTTAGCCTTTATGAACCAAAATGGTTGCAATGTCTGCATTGTTGTATTTAGATCATTGTCTTATGTTTCTCATTAACTACAAAATTTATGTTGGGCCTACCAAGAAAAAAACTTCCTCAGTATAAGTAATTGAGTTATCGTTTTTATGTATGTAGTCTTGATTTTTATGTATTAATTTAAGAGAAAAAGGACAGAAAAAACAAAAATTTTTATTTGTGTATAATCATCATTAATGCTTAATCAAAAGTTCCTTTAAATAAGGCCTGATGTGTGCCTTATTTGGCTAGCATATGCGAAGCCCTGTGATCAATCCTCAACACCACCAGTAAAAGTTCCCTTAAATAAAATGCATAACCAATTAAGTTGGGGTTAGAAAATTACCCTCAGTTTTTATAAACTACTGTAATTATCTCTAGAAATCTTCATGTTTCAGTAACTCTCCAGAGCTTTTACTAGGATAAATTAACAGAAGCAGCAATGACTGTTCCCTTGTAATCCTAATTATCAGCATGCTGTTTAGTTGCATTTTAAACTTATGGGGATCTCTGTCTCCCTAGGAATCCAAACCATACTTTTTCCTGGTTGGCTCCCTGGAAAAACTAATCCTCCCTCTCCCTGATTGGCCAAAATGCAGCTAACTCCTTATATATCCTTTCGTGTTGTGCTCACAGCATCGAGGGGTTTAAGTGTTTGCTGTCTGTTTATTAGCAAGTGCCTAACACAGAGTATGATATTCCAGCACTTTGCTGTGGAGTATGTTCATGTAATATTGACACACTTACTGGGATACTTGCTTCCTCATAATGCAGCAACAAAGGCAACAGCTAGCAGAAGGGCATCAATCATGATTGGCAAGTGCTTTTGCTTTAAAGTGAAGCTCTGGTCATCACACCCATGCCATTGGTGCTCTGGAACCTTCATGGTTTCCCTGATATCTTCCTAAATACCACTTCGGATTCTGGGAGAAGAGTCATATTTAAAAGCTTCAGGATCTGACCTTCATGAGCTTCTACAGTATCTGGTAGAAACTGAGGACTGAAAGTAGCATCCCATCTCTTCCCCAATAAGTGAGATATTACTGTTTTAAGATGTTAATTTGAATTTATGGACCTTTGTTGTTTCTGATAGGCCTACAGAATTAATACAAAAAAATCATTTGTCGGTACAAACTATAATCTGAGCTATCAAGAGGCTGAGGAAAGAGGATTGCAAATGTAAGCAAAGACAGTGCAATTTAGTGAAACTCTGTCA
This sequence comes from Hydrochoerus hydrochaeris, assembly GCA_004027455.1. Classification (NCBI taxonomy): domain Eukaryota; kingdom Metazoa; phylum Chordata; class Mammalia; order Rodentia; family Hydrochaeridae; genus Hydrochoerus; species Hydrochoerus hydrochaeris. The sequence goes on from PVLA01000492.1 coordinate 464,768, forward strand.
CAAAATAAAAGATAAAAAGGGTTGGGAATTTTCTTAGTGGTAGAGCACCCCAGGGTTAAATCTCTAGGATCACAAAAAAAATTTGCCACAGATATTTGGGCATTGAGAAAATCATTTTAGGACCACATTCCGCATTATAAAGTGGTCTAGATTCAAAGAATACTCGGGACCAGTAATGTTCTGGGTTTGAGAATATTCCCATATACATAGAGATATTTTGAGAATGGCACCAAAGTTTAACAAGAAATTCATTTATATTTCAGTTTGCCTTACACATATAGTCTGAAGTTCACGTGCATTAATTTTAATACTTTTGTACATGGAACAAGGTTTAATGATTTGAAATTATTGTGGCATCATGTTGATATTCAAAAGTTTCAGCCTTTAGAGCATTTCAGATTTTGCAGTTTTTGGTTATGATTGGTTAATCTTGTCTGCTCTCAGTGAAAAGCCTTTACAGCTTACAGTTTGTGGGGTAAAAGGGTACCAAACATTAATCTCCTTTGTCTATTTTAACGAAATGTTAATGATGAGTTCTTAGGTATCACACTAAAGACAATATATGAGAACTAGTTGAAAAAAGTCTAAAATTAACTGGTGCTACTACTGAAATTTTACACTTGTATCTTGTTTTTCATAAATAAGCATTTGCATTTGTAGGAAAAAATGATTTTCTGTCACCAATATCATAAACATGCTAAATTATTTGTATATTATTTAGAGCTAGGAGGGTGGGCTAAAAGAACAATATAAATAAAGAACACTAAAATCTTTTTGTGGTTCAGCTTACCAGAGAAATTTTTGAAATATCAATGACACTGCCTATTTGAATGTACATTTACATGTGCTCCATATATGTGAATACTCACAATGCTAGGGCTTATATAGATGGGGGGAGGAATACAATACAAATGGAAGTATGACTTGTGTGTCCTTACATAATACCCACATGCATTTACTTTGGAATCATAGTTTTAAAATTTAAGATCAACTTGGTGTCATTCACAATGTGATGAGTAACAAACATTTAGTGTGAATCTGTCTTAAAATTAAAAAATAAAGAAGATGTGGAAGATGCAACTGAGTGTGAATGCCCTCCCAATGCTACAAAATAATCTCTAACCATAATTTTATAAACACATCTAGTATTTTCACTGAGTCTATTTTACATGTATACTGATTTTAGACAATACTATTTTATCTTTTCATAAAACTGATGAAGGAAAGCTACTTCTTCTCATGTTTCCATGTTCTAGGATTATGATTTTATTGTACATCATTCTATTATCCTTCGCAAAATTTCCGTCAACCTTTTATGATGCAGTGACAGTGATAGCTTAACTTGTCTTTATTTTGGCACCTATATGGTCATGTTTATTTGATTATGAGTGAGGATACCAGTATTTAGTAAATTTTATAAATATTATATACTGGAAGGAATTTCATGCAATTAATTCAGCTGTAAGAATGAAATGAAATTTTAAAAAGCAATATTTGGGGCCGGGGATTTAGCTCAGTGGCATAAGCGCTTGCCTGGCAAGCACGGGGTCATGAGTTCGATGCCTGGTACCGCAAAAAAAAAAAAAAAAAAAAAAAGCAATATTATAATCATAAAGGAATTACATTAGCTACTTGGTGGCATTTTATAGGGTAAAGCTTTGTGTATGTGTGTGGTGCTGGAGATGGGACTCAGGACCCTGTGCATACTGGGAGGCACTCTACCCCTGAGCTACACTCCCAGTTCACATATTTATTCTTGAATTGTGTTTGCAAGGACCCTCGCATGGACTGCTTATTTTTAACTTGGTACTATTCTTGCAATTCTCCTTTCTGCCCCTAGGTGGTACATGGTTTCAGATTGTAACCTTTAGGGTAGACTGTAACTGTGGGTAAATGAGCCTATGTTTGTTTATAGTATGCATTTAAATGAGGTTATTTTTTCTGTGAAAATTAATACGTTATTAAAATGATCAACATAAATACTCAATAAGTTCGCAATTATGTGGAGAGTGATATAGTTTTAAAGACCATTTTAATAAATAAAAATGCATAATCATGAGTATATTTCTCCACCAAACTTTACATGTTATTAAACACCTCATGTGCTATCTTGGTTTTTTCTTTCAGGAGGACTTTTCTATTTTATTTACTCAAGCTATTTTGTGTATTAACAAGCCCTGAACTCTACATCTATGTACAGCTTCGTGTAGGCTTTTTGCTTATGACTTTCTCTTTTGACCTCATTGTCTCACTACTAGTTCTCATTGCTCTAAAGACCAAAGTCTAACTTCTTTAGTTTTGACTTAGTGTTAGTCTTTGGCACTTTTATGTAGTAAAAAATTATGGCATACATTCAGTACAGTATCTCAGTAGATTAGACTCCTTTTCAGCCAACAAACATTAAAATTCTGTCCTCTCATCTGATAACAATGACAACAACAACAGCATACACATCCACATGCTACCCAAGTGCACTCACCTTAGCCCCATTGGTTTCCCGTTGTATAATGCACAATCACAGATATGTGGCTATACTTTGCATTTGGGAGATCTTCACCTATATGACACTTTCTCATGATTGTTAAAGGAAAGCAAGAACCCAGTAGTGATTATTTCCTTTATTAACATAGATCAAGTTACTGCAATTTACAAGAAATGTTACCTTGGGTAAGAGAGTATTTTAAAATTTTTTATCTTATTTTAAAGAAGAAAAATATAACAGAATTTCAAAATAAGATAATAGAATAACAATGGTTAATACATTTGCATATTGTTATCTTTAAATTAGTTACTCAGAGTACAAGATATAGGCATTTAATTGTCCAAAAATATTAGCACAAACTTTCTTCTCAATGAAAGAGAGTATTCTAACAAAGCATAGTTTGTCATTTTCGATTTCTTGAAGCTTCCGGTTATAAAGCAAATGAAATTCAGTTTAATCATATGCCAGCACTAATAGTCATAGGGTATCAGATTATCTGCTAGCTAGATTATAAACTCATTGAGGAAAAAAGCTATGTTGTGTGCATTTTGTGTTATCCAAAGACCAAAGACCAGTGATAGGCACATAGCATACAAATTAATACTGCATCACCTCCTTTATACAATAATAAAACAATCACAAGACTAGGAGTATAGCTCAGTGGTAAAACACTTGCCTAGTTTGTGCAAGACTCTAGGTCCCATCTCCAGCACTGCAAAAAAAGAGATAATAACAAAATAAGTTTATTAAGTTACTGACTTATTTAGTGTTTTGACTGACTTAGTGATTTTGAGGTTTCCGGTGCAGCTTCCCGTCCAATACAAAAAAGCCTGGTGAAGGGTAGGGTACTATCTACAGAACTAGTTCAATACACAATTGGAAACCTTGGGCTATGAGATGGCTCTTTACTGTCTTAAGGGAAAACGTGTCTCTCCAGTTTTCACCCGTGGTTCCTGGATAAAGAGGAAACAAGTGAATGTCTTGCCTTTATTTTTATTGTTCATATCTAGGGTTTATAATTTTGTAAGTTTTTATATAAGGAACTCGATGGCTTCAGAGTAAATATATAGGAAATCATTTTTAAATTAGTCATTGTAAAATAATGGAAAAAGTATATCAGATTCTTCATATTGAACGAGATGAATTCAGGTGTTTTATTTCAGAGGCACTTCATGCTTACTTTTTACCAGGCACTATTATAATTGCTTTATAAATAATAACTCATTTCAATCTAATAAAACTTTATGAGATAGGTAATGCTATTGACACCACTTTATAGATGAGGAACCTGAAGTACAGAATATTCAGGTAACTTGCCTGTGGTCTTTCAATTGTAGGTAAGAGGTAGAATGATAGACAAAGCCTTCCGGCTCTAGAATTGTACTCTAAATCAATGTGCTATGCTTGGATATCTTTTAATTTTTAATATTTAATTTTCTCTCTTTCATTTTCTTAAATAAGTACCAACTGTTCAAAGGTTCCAATTCTTCAGACTTTATTTAGTTATTTTAAAATTTCCATCTTCCTTTAAAAGGATCTGGAAAAGGTACTTCCCAAAGACGTGGGCAGGTGCTTCCCTTTATTTTCTTTGTGCCACCCTGAACACTGTAATCTTATTTTGATTTTATAAAATGTCTGCCCATTTAATTAATTGATGTTGCTTCTGCCTGGTTAAGCTCTTTGCTCTAGTCTCTGTGGATGCAATTACATCAGCTCTGCGTTGTGTCCCTCTAGTAGCAGTTTAGTTTTTTCCATCTAGGTCCTTTGCACTCTGTTTGATTTTATTTAAATGTTCCCTTTGGCTAATATCAAGCTTGAGATATCAAATAAATACTCTAATTTGCTCATTTTTTCCACTTTCTTTAAGTTCCTAACAGCTGTCTATAACCAGCTTGATGTTACGAGCTGGGAACTTGGATTTTTTTTTTGTTTTGAGTGCCTACCTCATATCATAGGTTTGCACATCTGTTGCATGACTTATTGCTGCTTGGATACTGAGATACTGAAATGAAATACCTTGATGCAGGTTCAATTACAGGTCTGTGTGCTTCTAAAATTTAGTCTATATGCTTTACAACAACAGACTTTCTTCAGTTTTCTAAACCTAAGTTTCCTTATCTGCAAAATTAAAAATAAAGCAGACTGAGAACTTAACCTACTAAGTATCAGTCACCAGATAGGTCCTTCTCTGAAGGAGTTCACAGCGGTAGTACAAAATTATGATGCAGTAGGCTTGTGGTGGAAAGGTCTCATTGGACAGTGTGTTAAGCACCCACTGATCCCTTATGCTTAGAGAAGATTGAGAAACTTACTCTGGATAAGTGAGTAGGAACTCTCCCTTTTTAAGAGTACATATTCCATAATTCTATAAGACCTTAAAGTATATTTTGATATGTAGTACTTGATACATATTTACAAAAGGATTAAGGAAAAATTCATTTTCATAAATATGCACTCACTTATCTGTATACAACTGACAATGTGAAGTCTTATTTAATGAGTAATAACAATGTAATAAATACTACCATCTTTATTATTTTTGGAATAGTCAATGTAGCCAGTATTTGATAATCTAGTTGTGCTATCTACTATGCAAGGGAAAGAAATAGTAAATGTACCTGTACTTCTAGTAATATTTAGTTCAAGTTAGTCTTTCTCTTGAAGAAAGTCATTAAATCTAGGGCAGTTTAAATGAAATGGTTGAGATGGAAGCTATAATTTGTACATACAGGACAGATCTGAGATGAGAAAGAGGAGGTATCAGGTGGGAAAATATTCCAGCAGTGACAGTTTTGGAAAAATTCCTTAAGAGAGGCAGAGCTAAAGTATAGGAAATTCAAGTGGACACTGGCGAGAGAAAATCACAGCTAGAGGTAACAGAAAAATGCCCAAGTGTTAGGCAAGGAATGGGCCCAGCAAGTTCCTACTGATAGTCTATTTTGGTCTAGCCATCAGTAACTTTTGCAAGCCTAAACATGTTTCTTTTTTAGTGGAGAGTATATAAGATCTGAATTCCTAAAATCATATCATTCAGCCACTAATATTTTCTTGTGGAAAATTTGTTAGAAATGTTGAAAATGAAATGTAAACAAGACAGGCCTTGTCTTATCATGTTTGTACATGAAGCATCTTTTATGTGGTCCCTGAATTAGCCCTTAATAAGTGTTTGGTGAATAAATTTATGAAAAATTAATTATGGATACCTACTAACGCTATGAATTCAATCATTGGAAGGAAGCCATGTACTCCAGAGAGTTTCAGGGCTTTCATTTTACCTGGCTGCATGTTATGAGATAGACTTCATCTTTCAGAGTTGCTTCCATCTTGAAGATTCTCAAAATATTTATCTTTTCCTAAATTAGTCTGATTTGACTTTTGGTACACCTGGGAACCTGAATTGTGTTTTTTTAGTGACTACTAATTGAAAAGCTGCTTTGTGGCTTGCAGATTGCCTACTTACAGTGGAGCAAGTGTTCAGTAATACATATAGTTGACAGTACTGTTTGTATTAGGACCTTGGAAATTTAAGTTCAGTTTCATTCATGTCAATGTGAGTTGAAAAAGTTTGTGTTTGCTTAAAACTCTTATGATTTTTTGTGGAATTATATTTTTTTCCAGACAAGGTCTTGTTCTGTAGTTCTGCCTGGGTTTGAACTCATTATGTGGTATAGGCTGGCCTCGAATTCATGGTAATCCTCTTGCCTCAGCCACTTGATTACTGGAACTACAGGCATGCTCCACCACACCTGGATTGTGGGATTATACTGTTACTTTAAATAGAATCAAGACAATTTCCTCTCCGTGTATATAGTGAATTTTATGACTGTCGAATTTTATCATTTAAATTATTCATCATTTGGTCATATAGATGATATTATGTTAACCTTAAATTCCTCACCACTCCTATTTTGTATGCACAGGATTTTAAGTTGATGAATGTAATATGGGAACCACAGCATGGGAGTTCATCTGCTGTGGTAGATAGTATTCTTCACCTTAGTATAAATGTAAATGCTACCTTTCACCTAGTGTTTAATATTCTCTTCTGTTTCCTCTTTTTTGCTTGCCCATTTAAGGTGAGTTGATTTATGACATTATTTTTAATCTATAGATATCTTGTTGCTTTCTGTGTATATTGGTACTTACTTGATATACAGACTACATTGCTTGCTTGATTTCAGCATTTCCCTTGAGTTTTATTTTCAGGTCCCTGCTTTCCTTAGAAGCTCTTACTCAGATCTTGTTCTCAAATACCCTAGTGACAAAATCTTTTTTAAAATTTTTATTCTCTGTGTGATTTTCATACTATAGATTTTGATAACATTTTCTTATAATATCTAAATCTTGGTTCAACGTTTTCACTTTAATTTGGATAGCCATTTTTCAGGAGAGAAATTTTGTGACTGAAGGAGGTATTTACTATTTTTAATGGCTTTCATGCTTCTGTTCAGGCAGCTAGATACCAGATTTCTGCACAACACATACCTTCAAATTATAACACCAATGTATTGATATTATAATTGATTATAACACCAATGTATTGAACATTTTCTAAGTTATTTGCCAGACATGCAAGCAATTCAGTGTCATCTTGGTTCCATGGAATGAGAGTAGTAAGCATTGATATAGTAATTATAGGAAGCTGGGTAAAATTGAGCACTAGAGGGCTTTTTATTGGTGCCACTGACTATATTATGATTTCTGAAAAAGTTAATGTTAAAAAAAAGCAACGCAAGCATTTGGTGGAAAGTCTAGAATTGCAGTTTGTGAGAGACCAATTTCATTTTACAATTAGACTTTAATATTGTTCCTTAATAATATGAACTGTATAAGGTTTGGGGCATGATTGAATAAGATAATATACAATACTTAATATAGTATCTCTGATAGAATGAAAGCTCAATAAATGTTAACTATTATAACAACTATAAATGCTGATAAGGTAAGCAAGATATTGGCTTTTGAATAATTGTAAAATGTACTCAGCAAGGCATATTTATCTTCTTCATTGTGTTTTAGTGATTATTTTGTAAACCCTGAACTTATTCTTGAAGTCTTTATAAAATTTCTAGTATCCCAATTGATAATAAATTAATACAGAGACTATTTTAAGTGGTGTCTCATTATCCTGACTAGAGGATAGTGGGAGAAATAAGACCTCAAGCTAGAACACAGAAAACAAAACGAAGACAAAACCAAGTATTTGTTTAACAGGAGAAATGTGCCACATTTTAGTTTTGGCTGGCAACAGACTGTGGCCAGAAAGGTCAGGTCATTATAGAGGAATAAACTGAACCTGAGTCCAATAGATTTAAGAAAGTAGAGAGAATCAGGAAAAGCATGACAGAAAACAGAATCTGAAATTTGGACAAGCTATTGTAGGAAGGCAGTTGGAACAAAACCATGAATGCAAAGGTGTTATTTGAAACTTGAAGTTTGTCATCTGAAAGAGGGTGCCAAGGAAGTTGCATTGAAATTAATGTAAGACACAGGCTCATGGAGGCAAGTAAATTCTTAGAATCACAGAATCAAAGAATCAAAGAATAGCCTTCTCCTAGGAATTTGAAACTGCAGAGGGCACTCTTCTGGTTTTCAGGAGAATGAAAATTCTTCCATTGCCAGGAATTAAACTCCCAAAGGTGATCTGTCTTGAGTTGTCAGTAAAAGAAAGAAAATGATCCAGGATGGTTGGGTTAAATTTTTGGTAATCTGAACACAGATTGTCAAGATATTTGATAGGATGAAATTAGATCATGAGTTCTTAATGTGTACACTAAAAATTTCAGGCATTTTAGCCAAGTAGATGACCCTTTCCAGGCTTCTGTTCAAAGTTAAAGTAATCAATAGGTTACTTTGTCCTTCACTGACTTTGTTAACTCTGTTGGGAGCTCACTTAGAGTTCTTTTGGAGTGTGTCCAATATTTGATGTGTACCTGACTGTCCACAAGTTTTTTGAAAACCTGATGTCTGGATTTACCTTACATACCTTGCAAAAGTAAGCAAGAATTTATTTCCACATCTATTGAGGTAAAGCAGAGTTGAAATTGATAAATTGCATTCTCTCTCTCTCTCTCTCTCTCTCTCTCTCTCTCTCTTTCTGCTAATGAGGAAACCCACAGCTTTGCTCATGATAGGCAAGTGCAATTCTACTAAACCACATCCCCAGTCTCCCCATTTTCCCAGTTGTTATTATTAAAGATGAATATTGAATTACTAAACTTAAAATGCTGCTTTCCTATCTCATGGTTAATTAAATCTTTCTTCTTTCCAGCTCTCCTCTAATTGGGGGGTTTGTATTTGCGAAGTTTTGTAATCTTTCCTTTGAGACTTGTTGAAATTGACCTTGGGAGATAGAAGAGAACAATTCTATATGGGCCAGGTGGCTATTATGATTATATTATAGTCATGTACTCTTCTTCAGTGTGAGCAAGGACATTGAGTACTTGTCCAGAATTCATTTGAAAGATGTTCAAAAGCCAGCCTATTTTTATAGGCCCTCCATAATTTTCTAAAAAGAAAGGCCTATGTTTTCCAATGTAGCATAAATCATACTGAAATATTGAGAAAAAAAATCAACATTCTTGTTTCAGGAGGCTTTAAAGATGGACAATTTCATACCTACATGAAGATTTGTAGATAGAAAATTTAAAATTCCATCTTGCCTCTGCTCTTCCCTAAAGTAGCTGATGTTTCAATGAACTCTAGTCAGTTGATCTCTAGATTGGTCATGTATATGATATGAATGTAGAATAATGGCTCTACAAGCAATGATTTCAACCTAAAGGGTTAGAGTTCTCATATATATTTCCTAGTAAACTCACTTTCATAAGACTTCCTTTAAGCCTGCTAGAAGATTTTTATATAGTCTTTGAAATCATGGTGCATTTGGGAATCTCCCAGCATTTTCAGCCACAATGTGGGTTTTTTTCTTTCCTTCAACTTGTTTAATAAGTGCTTCTAACAAGGAGTGAGTGATTAGTATTGAAATTGAAAATCTGAATTTATTGGCTATGATTAACAATCAATTCAAACAAGGTAGCCCTCCTAGGTATAGCAATGAATTCCTTATGTCACTGAATCACTAGGTGCTACATCAGTTTCCCTGTCTAATGGACATCCTCATGTGACTCACATGTTTGATTAAAGAGATATTTGGGAACTAGGGTGTATAGCTAAGTGGTCAAGCACCCTACTTAGCATACACAAGGCCCAGGTTTTAACCCCTAGCGCCACACACACACATACACATGCATGCATTCACACACACACACACACACACACACACACACACACACATGTTAGAGAGATAATTGGGCTGTTTATAAATATTTAAAGGCTAAGCATTTAATGATAGCTGTGGGTTGTCATTTTGCAATATGTGTGTGAGTGCCTGGGTTGGTGTAGGGGTTGAGCAGTGAATGTTCAACCAAATCTTGTCAGTGAATGCATTGGCCTAAAATGTCAATTAAATATGTACCTTGGAAGGACCAACAATGTTTTCATTTCACTGGGGTGCTGGTTAGAACATTATAGCAAGAATTTACAGGATGCCATTGTAGTCACAATTACTGTCTAAATTTAGCTCCTGGCAGAAGCTTGTTGTTTAGAAAAATCTAACTGAACAAAACCCTAGTGGAAATTTCAGCTACAGTTTCAAAAAGCTTCCCTTATCAATATTAAGATTTTTAAAATATTTGAGTCAGTCCAAACATTACAAATGCAGTCATGTGTCCTTGATGACTGAGCACATTGCTCCATGGATAGTTAGAAAAATGCAAACAAGAAGCTGAACTTGTTTATCAGTCTGTTTATCAACCTACATTTTTATGCTGGTTGGACTTGAACCACTGCCTACCATGGCCTCACAGAGCCTGTGAAGTGGAGAGCAACACTCTGACCTTTACCCACTCCTCTTCATCTTTTTGTTCTTCCAGGATATGGTGCATGGGTGAACTTTACTCGGATTCTATTTTGTAAGCTCCCAAGGGTAGATCATTGTTAATATTCCACATACATGGTCTGCTTTGCTCAAAGACTTTGGGAAAGGCTCCTATTTCTATAACAAATAAATAGCCCATCCTCCAGGTTCTTCAGAAACTGTCCACATGTTCTTTCTGTTCCCAGGGTGAAGCTGCCATCCTTGGCAGCCCATGTATTCTCACCACCATATATGCTACAACACGCAATCTGATTTCCTTTCCTCTTGTTCTTTCCGTGAATGCTCTCTGCCCTTCTTCCCTTCTGCCCTACCCAGTAACTTATTCTTTGAGGCCCACCTCCACTTTCTTCTTCTCCACTGCCTTGTCTACTCCAGGCCTTAGTGGCATTCTCTTTTCAGAATTTTTATTGAATTTGTTTTTAGTGTTGCTGAATTTTGCTTTTAATTCGTATATGTTGTCCTTCTTTACCCAGAGAAATTTGGGGCTCCTGGGGGGCAGGGGCAGTATCTTGAAGTTCTTCATATTCCAAGAGTCAAGTGACCCAGGTCTGTGCAAACAATCAGTAAACAATAAATGCTTGTTGAATGATATTTTTCCACATGAACATCTTAAGACCTCACTTACCTTGAGAGCAAATATTTGTCCAGTAGATTAAATCAATGATGCCTGTGTTGCTTTGTTTTTGCTAAACCCCCATCCTCATTTGAATGTCTGATTCAAAAGATAAAGATTTTGTCTTGTTTACCTTTATTTGTTCAGTGCCTTCAATAGTGCCTTAGTTGTATTAGATGCTTATTACCTATTTGTTGAATGAATTGTCAGCAAAATCATCTTGCTTATATTGGATGCAGTCAGTCTTGTGACTCGTTTTGTACTTCACTCATCTCAAATGCTTGAGGATTATAGGGTTAGAATTGCCTAACATGTGAAACTCCTGCTCTTGTCTAGTTTAAATATAGTTTTAGTGAACAAATATCTTTTCATGGAGATTTCTGTGCCATGCACATAAGCAAGTACTTAGCCGGTGATATATAATAACAACTATGCTTAGAATCCAGTTTTTAATTTGGTTTTATATTAAATTAGATAGGTTTAATACATTAAAATGGCATTTATCAGCAAGTTCTCAGGATTCTGTATATTATCAAAAAATAGACAAACCTTTAAGAAATGAACTCCTTTGACAAAACCAGGAGTATCCATTATCGCAGCTATGTTCAAAAGAGACACTGTAGACCTTTTTCTTCTATGATCATATGACTGTACTGAGGACATTTAACTGCTTTATAAAATAGAATACCTTGATTTAACTGCTTTTCAAAAAAGGTATATGAAATTTATTATTCCAAGAGTGTTGTGGAAAAAATGCAATAAAGCTTTAAATAGCTTAATAGAAAAATCTACACCAGGCAAGTAGCTGTATTTTTATGGCCATTTTATTAAACAGAAGACTCGAGTTTTCTGTAGGATGCCTATGAAACCATGGTTTCCATATATAATGCTGAATGCCTGTCCTATGCTTTCCAGAATGTGTGGTTGTGATATGGTAAACCCAAAATAGGAGGAAACAAGAACCTGAAACAAATTTGAAAACTGGCGAAGGCTTTTAAATCCTGTCAACCTACCAGTTCAAGTTGGGCAAGTCAAATTACTTAACCTTTCTTCTATGCCCATTACCCCATCTGTAAGATGAGAACAGTAGTATTCTCTCCCAGAGGGATCTGAACAACAATAATTAAGAGGTATTTGCCTCAGTGACTCACTTCAGTATGGAATTTTGAGTATTAAGTCTTTGTACTTGGTGTTCATTCATGGTGAGTTAGAGGTTTGTGTTGAAGTCAGTACCTACTGAGCCTTGCCCTTTTGGTCCCTCATGCAATAATTGACTCTTTTTCAATAGTAATGACAGGCCATTAGGTTTGCCAGAAAGGAACTAGAAAATTAGTGGTGGCAGATATTGTGGCAATAAGAAAAGTGACGGCAGTTACCACCAACAGCCACTGAAGGAAGAGAACTATACTTGCCAAGATGTTAATAACCCCAAGTTGTTCCCCAGTGGCCAACTTACCTTCAATATGTTTTAAGAAGGCAAACTACTTATCATACAATTTAGAAAGATTTTCATGGAGAATAATTAAGAGAACATGTTTTGTTCTTGAATAGATAAGCTTTAAATTTTCCAGATAATTAATTTCCCAGTGATAACTGAAAAATCAGTTGATAATGAATTTTGTCTTGAATATAGAAAAGAAAGACTCTAAAGTTACGGAAAATATTTTGTTTAAAAGTAAAGTATTTTGAAGAATTTTAATACCACTTTTTGATAGCATTAGCAATTAGTTAATGTGACTGATACTCAGAACTTACTTTTGCCTTAGTGTTACTTTGGTATGAGTTCATGTCATATGGCCTATAAATTAACTTTCATGGATCTTCTCAGTTGAGTTGCTTGACCCTGCTGTTGATATTAGGTTAAACTACAAACCCTAAAGCTGCACAATATTTAATGTATTACAAAATGGTGCTTTCTCTCTTACTTATTTGTGTATGCTGAAATCTTCAGAGTCATTCCAGTTTGTCTTCATAGAGACTAAGAAGCAGACTTGGGGAGGAGGGGGATACAATCTAGGCTCCGTACAACAAATTCTTTTTTATCTGAAGTACATTTTATACTTCCAGCTCTCAATCCTACCTCATATGCAGTGAGTCTCCAGCTAGTCATGTCATAACTGTTTCATGAGATTGTCAATGATTAAATTTCCAATACAAAAGCTGCTTGTTTAAACAACTTAAATTCTCATAGCACTTCCTGATTACTAGATTTTGAAATGAGATAATCAAACGTTTAATCATGCCATAATATGGTTAGGTTAAAGATCATTGGTAGCCTCTAAAAACTGGACAAAAATAAGTGGACTGTGAATGCATAAGGGGCTGTCATGTTAGACTATGCCAAGGGTGGCGAATCTATGGTGTGAATGACACAGTTAGCTGTTTGTTACCTTTGAAAGCTCAGAAAGGTCACCACCACTGATGGGCCATTTTTTTTTGGACAGTGAACACAAAAAAATGAATTCCTGTCCTAAACAGAAAAACTTATATACCATAATTTTTAAAACAGGATTATTGCTCAGTTTTGTAGTTCAAAAGTAAAGGTAAGCAGTTGTTTCCATTTCCTATGACAACTTTACGCTGGAAAATGCCCTCTTTATTGACGATAGCTGACTGTACATACTGTGTGGAACTGTCAGTATGTAGATGTTTCCTGTTTTAGATAGGATATGATTACTTTTCTTTCTCAATCTAGAGTTTGAAAAGGAATCATTGTAGTATTTTAGCTAATTTTATTTATTTTTTTTTCTTGCAGGTTCTGAAAAGTGCCTTTTCTGAAAACTGCTGCTGGGATTCTACTCTAGAATTTTCTTTACCAACCCCTTTGCCCATCATACCCTTCCCTGCCCCTATCCCCTAAGAAATCTGGTGCGCTTCTAGTTCATTGCATTTATTTTTTTTTCTGTGATTCTCATTTTCCTGAACTAGCCTCCCCAATCTTATTCTTTTTATTAAAAAAAAAAGCTAGACAGGGAGAAAATTTTTTCTCCCTGGCCTGAGACCATTGAACAATTTGAGGGGCCATCAGCAGTGTATGCTTTTTGAAAACATCAACTAGGTGGTACAGAAATTTTCTGAAAGTCCACCAGTTATCTGAGCAAATTCAGCAAATTAAGAAAATAAAACATCTCACCCTTTACAATTGCCTACTTCAGAGTTGGTCTCTAATTTGCCTTTTAGTTATTCTCATACAACTTTGATTTTTGTGAGAGACTTTCTGTTTGACCAGATCAGATTTGACTTAAACGAAAAACTAAGGGCTAACAAATAGCCATTCCACGAAAAGGAACTTGCTATCTCTTTGCATTGAGCTCAAATTCATTTTTAATCCTCTCACAATCACTAGTGAGATTGTCCTAAAAAGTGTGCACTTGATTTGCACTTAGCTCACAATATGACGGCTGTCAACGTTGCCCTGATTCGTGATGCCAAATGGCTGACTTTAGAGGTCTGCAGAGAATTTCAGAGAGGAACTTGCTCCCGAGGTGATGCAGACTGCAAGTTTGCCCATCCACCAAGAGTTTGCCATGTGGAAAATGGCCGTGTGGTGGCTTGTTTTGATTCTCTAAAGGTGAGCATCATGGAAATGCATGGAATTTCAATTTGTTGGTTTCAGTTTTTTGAAATATAATATGCTGTGAAATGAGTAAAATTTATGACTGCCTGAAATTGATAAACTTTGTTTTTTAAGGCAGTATATAGACTTTGTAGAACTACACCAGTCTAATCCTCACTCCATCGAAGTACACTTATAAAGATAGATACACTTCAAGAATAAAAATTTTAGAATGCTTGTAGGAGTGAGCAATTGCAACAGCCTTGCTGTAGTTTATCTTTTGGTATAAGATTGAGGTTTTGAATTCAGTTATCAAAATCTTTTATAACAGAGAATCCCTTCATTGAATTATGATTTATGTTATTATATATAATATTAAAATATACTTAGCAGGGATCAATCCGTTTTCAGAAGATAAACAAATTCAGACTGAGAGAGTACCTGGAGAATATCTTATCATTCAAGAGGAAAATTATACCATTAGAACATTTTTAATGAAACTATATTTTCAAATTTTAACTTATTACTACATATATATTACTACAAAACTAAGTTCACTTAATTTTCTTCTTGAACACCTGATTGACCAATTTAAGACTTGTGCATGAATTTGTAAAGAAAGTCCTATTGCTAAGATTGTAAAACTTGAATATTATATAGTAGAGTATAAATAAAATATGTGGACATATGAAGTATTATAGAGAATTGGAAATACGTGTCTATAGTACAAGAAGATGTACTGATTTTTATATTTCATGCTTCATTCATATTTATCCTTAAACTAAGGTTAAAGATGTACAAATTAAACATAGATGCAAAAATAGTAATGATTCTTGATTTAATTAATAAGATTTTCTATGATGCGTTTAACATTTTTTCAGAATGTACCAAAATGAGTTGAGCTTAAAAGAACTGTTTTGATTTATTGATAGTATTTTACCTCTTCATGAGCAATTCTCCCTTGTTAACATTTTTATTTATAACTGCATTGGTTTACAAAAAAGTCTTCTAAGAAAAACTTTTTCTCAAATACTGAACTACAGGTTAAGTGTCTCTTTTCTGAAATTCTTAGGACCAGAAATGTTTCAGCTATCAGAGCTTTTCATATTTTTAAATATTTCCATAGAAACAATGAGATATTTTGGGGATTGGACCGAAGCCTAAATATGAAATTAATTTGTTTCATATACTCTTTATAAACATATTCTGAATTTAAGTTGGTACAATATGTTAGTGTACTTGCATTTTTCTGTGACTTGTCAATAAAGTCAGGTGTGGAATTTTCCACTTGCAGCATCATGTCAGCATTCAAAAGTTTCCATTGTAGGAGAACTTTGAACTTTCAGATTATGGATGCTCAGCATATACTTAAATAGTTGAATGTATTTTTCCTGCCCAAGAGAGGTTTAACCTTTATATGATGCCATATACTATAGGTCAGTGCTCCTATTTAAAGACAAAGAATTACCATAAACTAAATGCTTTGAATAAAATAGTATAAAAGATGAATGATTATAAAATGCATACTGTACTTTAAAGCTTAGAAAATGTTTAATTCAGAGACAAAATAGATAATGGCTAATGAATATATATAAGCAACTTAATTATTTAAATAAACTGCTCACTGAATCTTACGTTTTTAAAAAAATAATTTGTGCATTATGTTAATAATGATGACCAGTCACACAGCATAAAGAAGATATGCATAATCCCCACATTCTCAAATTTTTAATGAAAATCTTAGTATTTCAAATACACAAAGCCTTTCAAACAATTACTTAATTTACCATTTAGATAGCTCATTATCAGAGTTTCGTCTCTGCACAGATGCATTTTAGTTCTGTTTTGCATGATTTCTCATCTGTGATATGCATGAAAGCTATATGAAGCTGAGGGTAATTGATCTATGAGGATTGTACTCCTGTCATATCTACAATCACAAAGGACATACCTTGACAATTGCCGCAGCATTTACTACCTTTCTTGAGTTTGTATAATTGAAACGCCATTGAAATTCATACTACTTCTTCCGTGAGTGATTAAATAACTAAAGCAATCATTTGATGAGTTTTGGGCTGCAGCTTTTGTTTTCTGTTTTGTTTTATTTTTGTAAGGATTCCATTAGCATTGGCTACTCTACCAGATGATGATTCTTTGCCTTCATAATAGGTACAATAGACACAGTGTTCTATACTCACCTCATAATGAAGAAATGTTAGGAAAATAAGAATGATGAGCCAGATAGCTGATTGTGCATTGTGCCAAAGTGTTGTGCACATCTCTTCATGAATTTTAAGTATTGAGTGATGAAGCCTGCACCATCTTCAGATGGAAATCTAGAGAGTGCAGTGGGTAGGTTAATTTCCAACTACATAGAAGAGACTTGTGTCATGTTGCTATGCAGCTGTTTTCAACTCAGTTGTCTTGTCTGCTTGGCACAGTTTATTTCAAAAGTTCTATTCAAAGTACAACATAATATTTTATGCCAATTTCTTGTTATTATAGTTAGCTATCTATCTAGGTTGATATTTTGGTGAACATCCCTTGGTTTTAACAAAGGTTGATCATTTTTAAAGCTAAATCAATCTTGCAATTGTTTTCAGAGACAAGTTATTCTGCTTCAGTAATATCGTTATGTCTTACACCTTCTTCTCAAGGTTAGAAGTAGTATGTTACAGCAGTTACCTGTTACTCAGAAAGGATATAAAGGCTGTCATTATTCATTATGAGAGATCCAAACCCCTCACATCTGCCTACTGTGCTCATCACTTTGGGTAGTTTTTGGTTTTATTTTTTAACCAGGGATAAACTCATGAGCTCATGCTTGCCAGGCAGGTGCTGTGCCGCTGAGCTATACCCTTGGGCCTACTTTGGGTAGTTTTATAACAATTAGTTTCTGGTGAAAGCCATATCCCAGATATAGTCAGAGCACAGTCATATCAAGCCATATACATTCCTAAAAGATAGGAACTGGAAGAAGGCACATAAAATAACCCAACTTTGTGTCCTCAAGTATCACATAGGATCACAAACATAAGATTATTTTGCAAGTGAAATTTGTTACATAGGCATGTGGATATGAATCTATCTTTGTAGCTAAAATTGATCTTAGGTACCAGTATAATCTCTGTTAACATCACTAGTCACAGCAGTTCTCACTAGATTAAAATTTGACTATTTTTGATGAAGTATTACTCTTCCTGCTTGCTAGAGAAAAATTTACCAGAAGATAGACTCCTGGCAACATAATTCCAATGGTTTTCAGATTGCAGAGATTTAGCACCATTTATAAACTCCATCAGAGAAGCCTAACAGTACTGCAGAGACACAGAGGCAACACGTGTCACCCTGAGAGTCAGGATCTCTATCTTCTCTGCCACTGTCCTGAAAAAGGAAATGTCCATCACAGTAAAAGTCCATGCTGTTTTAGACATTTTGAAACCTACTTTTGAAAGAAAAATATAGTTACAATTAGAAATCAAATAAACCTGTTTTGACAGTTCAGTCTCACTTTTTATTTTGAAGTAACTTTAGATTTACAGAAGAGTTGGGAAAATAGTGCTGCCAGTTCCTTTGTACTCTTCACCCAGATTCCCCTAATCTTAACGATTTACATACCATACATAGCACAGTTATCAACAGCAGGAAATTATACTGTACAAAGCTCTGTGATAAACAAGGATTTTATTTGAATTTCCCTAACTTTCTCCCTAATATCATTTTTCTGTTATAGAATCCAGTCCCCAATCCCACATTGCATTTACTCATTATATTTTAGTCTCCTCTGATCTGTGACAGTTATTTGGTTTTTTCTTATCATGATCATGGCACAAGCAAGAGGCATTCCACAGAATAGCTGATCTCATCCAAAGTGACATGGTCACAGACATTAGGGAGAAAACTGGTGAAATTCAAATATGATCTCTAGCTAAACAATCTTCTTCCTGGCTTTAGTAAATGTGTTATGATTAGCAGTAAGGAAATCTGGGTATAGGATATCTTAAGATGTGAGATATTGTTTTTGCAATTTTTCTGTAAGTCCAAAATTTTTTCAAAATAAAAATATTTTTCATGCTGGGAATTGAAGCCAGGGCTTTGCACATTCTCTACCATTATGCTGTACTCCTGGTCCCTCAAAATATAGTACTTTTTTGAATGAGCTTTTAAAATCGTATATCTCTTCTGAAATAAATATATACATAGTATTTTTTCTTTTTTATTCTTTAAAAATAAATTTGGTGATGGTAATAAGAAACATCTGAAATCCATGTAATAACTGATCCTAGGACTGCTTGGCAAAATTCAATTCTCAGATAATTCGAATCAGAAAGTGCCCATACCCATTATACCACTTCACAAATCTAGTAAATGAATAATGTGGGGTGTGAAATGTAGAAGGAAGACCACATTGTTCTTAACTTTTACAACTTACAGATGAGGAAATGGAATAGCCAGTGAGGGGAAAGTATTTACTCAAAGGCACATTAAATTAAGGTTCATGTTTAGTTCATTGATGATAATTTGAACAGTGTGTTTTAAAAAAGGAAAGCTAGCAGGATGATTTTAGACAAAGTTGCACACCTTTGTTATTCCAAGCTAGGCTTAAACACTGATTATCAGAGTTGTATCTGTTCCCTTGTCTCTTCTTCCCAAACACTATATTGCTGAGTTTGCTATCCAGAATTAGGGATTATTATTGCTCAATACTTCTGAAGTCAGATTTTGTACAATGTCCAGCCAGCTAGAGAGGTATCCGGCATAGAACAGCTGAAAATTTTGCAGTAGCAGTTCAGCCCTCTAATGTATCAAATATTTTGTTTTGTAAGATAACTTGGAATCTAATGACTTGTTTAAAATTTTGATTTATGAGATCATAGTTCAAGATAATTTCTCTTCCCACCGTGAAACCAAGTTGAAATGGGACATCTGGTAAGAACAAACTCAGGAGAGGAGCAGGGATGTATCCCCCTACCACAGTCTGACTATTCCATCCACGTTAAATGGGAGAGATTTGAAAATCTGGAATTGGAACACTGTATAGTATATGTCAACTCATTTTGTTTGGAAGAAACTTACACGTTAGGGAAGTATATACCTGAACCTACTTGGTCATTGATTAAATCTTTACCTCTTACCATAGATGTATGAAATCATGATAAATGTTGTTCTTATGCCTGATTTTTGTGAAATTAAATGTAAGGTATTTCTGTGCATCTAGAAATTCCTATCCCTTATTTCCTGCTTATGATGCCCTATGAGCTTTCTGCTCATACTATCCTTGAGGTACCCTGGTTTCCCTCTAGTTTAGCATGTCATTTGATCATTGACTTAACACAAATATATATATATATATATATATATATATATATATATATATATATCTCACATGTATTATGGCTACAGAAATCTTAGGTATCTCTTTTCTCATTATCTCTAAATAATCCCTCCATTGTTTTCTGTACTTCTTCCGTTATGTAATTGGTCTTCAGTTTCTTAAATTTTTAATCCAGCTTAGGTTTTCTAAGTTTTCATTTCTATGCCTTTGGTTCTCACCCCAGTGTCGTTTCAATGCTAAAAATAACTTTTAACTAAAAGTTTAAGTCGTATTTTCTGTTATCTTTCTTGGTTGTATTTTTTAAAAGCCAATACATGATTCCATTTGTTTATCAAACTTTTATTTTCAAAGTGATATCCTCAATTTAGTCCTAATCGTGTTGCCTTTGATGTTGTGGTAAATCATTTTTCAGTGTCTTGTTCACGATGAGTTTGTGTAATATTGTTTAAAGTCTGAATTGTTATAACAGGGCTATTGTACCAATATGTTAGAAGCAGTCTCAAATCTATAAATTGATCAGAAGCACTTAAATATAGGCCTTAATTTAGATGTTTTTGAATCATAAATGGAAATTTCTTTGGTTGCAGCTCAATTTTTTTTTACCCATTGTACACTGGTAGAAAAGAAATTAGCCTTTGCTGTTGTGCATATTCTTATGGCGAGATGGTTGAACAGTGAAGGTGATTTCTACACAGTGAAAACTATTCATAAATTTGAAAATCTACAGTCCATGGTAACCTAATTGTGTTAAATATGATGAACTCCCTGAACTAATAGGTCTTAGATGTCAGCTATGATTTGCCAGTAGTAATGTTCTAACTTCTCTCTTTAGCATGCAGAACTGCAAACAGAAACCCTTTTTTCTCTGTGACTTTGAACTCTTTACCCGTCTTTTCTATGCCTAAAAAAAAAAAAAAACAGAATACAGTTACTATATCAATATCTCTTAGTCAGAGCTCTCATTGTTTAAAGACTACATTGTTGTTACATTGTCTTGAAACCTTTCTTCATTCTCCTCTTTGTGAAAAAATAGCAACACTAAAGTAACAGTTGGAAAATTTTTAATATCTCTGTGAATTCTGTTGTTATTTTAAAGATTTGACAAATACCTATCTCAGGAGTTGTTGAGAGCTATACTTATCACATACCATACTTAAGTAAATCCAAATTTTTCTAAGCTTTATAAAAATGCAATAGGTAGAGTTTCTGTGATTTCCCATTTTTTTTGTTTTTTAATCACCAGTGAAAGCATCCTGTAGAGAAACAAATTATATCTTTAAAGTAACTGACAACATTTAGACCCATGTCCATCTTCATTCTGCCAGTACCCACTGTAGGGAGGATTTCATTTTGAAGCATCATCTTATTTTTCAAAGAAGCCTGAGAAGGAATGGATAAATGTGCCTGTCTTGGGTGAATTGCTAATGTAATTGCTGAGAAATTTGGAAAGAAACATAGTATTGGTGAGTGGCATAAATGTTGCCCTGTGTGTCCTTGAGTAAGTCATGGAAATCTTGCTTCCTCTGTTTCTCTTTGTTCAAGGGCAAGCAGCAAGACTCAATTTGTAGGACTGTTGTCATACTTTGCTACCAGGATATTTATAAAGGCCAGAGGTTTCTTAATGCTGGCAGTGCTGTTAAATCCATCGAGAGTTCTATATACATTCAGTTATCTAAAGAAATGATGTATTTAACAAACATTTTTTGAAACTTACTACTGATATACACTGGGTTCATTACTGTGCAAAATACACAGTTGTGGAAGATGAGGTTTGTCTCTAAACTCTTAGCCTGATGTTGCCTATGTAGTGTGTTGTAAGCAAGGTCTACACTGACAGTTTGTAGAGTTCAAGAGGGAAGGACAGGGACTGCGATTACATCCAGCTCTAGGACATAAAATGCAGTCATAGTAGAGGTACAATTTGAAGTATTCTTTGAAGAAGGGATGGAAAGATATTTCTAGCAGAGAGGGGACAAACTGAGCAAGGACTATAGAGAATATCAATGTATTTGAGGAGTTGAGTCTTAAGTACAGCTGGCTGAAGCATGGAGTTTGAGTTGCATAGAAGTGGGCTTAGACATTAGTGAGGAGTTTGGATTTTGTAGCTATAAGAAATCTAGCCACTTTCAAGCAGAAAAATGACAGCATCAGTCTATGTAAAAAATTTAGTCTATGTAAAATTTGTGTTAAAAAAGATTGGTTGGTCAGGACCTTTTAGAAAGCTATGGAGTGCTGAAGGCAGGCAATTATAAAGTTGTGGAATAGATAGTTTCAGTGGAAAAGAACGTCACTAATAGAGCTGAAAACTAGATGAAGCCAACATGGTTAAGGAAGAGGAAGTATTTGACATTCTGTTCCACCTGCGGCTCTTGTACTCAACTTGACACCTGATTGCTAGGAATAAATTGCTTTTAAGTTTTTAAAAATGAAGTTTCAATTCCAAACCTTTTAAAGTTAATGCTTGATAGTACTGGGTTCTCACACTAATTATTTTAAAGTAATATTTAACAGTAGCCACTCAGGAAAATTTATAGGTTTTAGCAATTTTTAAGTGAAGTTTAAGTGAAGGTCTGCCATGCTTTTGGAGGGTTTTGTTTTACATTCATGGCTGTTTTGTTCACTACCATATCAATTGTACTTAGCACATGGTAGAATCTTTAAAATTCTTTGTTTAATGAACCATGAGTTCACAGAATCAATTGAAGAAAGAATAAAATGGATGGAGTGAGAAACGCCTACCTAGTAAACCCTCCATCTCCATCTGTACTTTTACCCTGGTTCAGTTTTTATTTAAGCATGGTAAAAATTGTATGTGCCCATATACCAACTTTCCTCACCCAAACACATGTTAACCTAAATTTGATGGTCTAAAATTTCCTGATTTTCGCAACTGTAAATTTGTTCCTCAGAACCATGGAAATGTTTTTTGTCCAAATGCTATTGGATACTCTCCAAGTGTTAGGATTTTTGAGTCCTTTTACCTTATATAAGGATTTATCTTTTTTGCTGAGTGGCTACTGTTAAACATGATTTTAAAACAGTCAGTGTAATAAGGTAGAAATATTCAGGCATTCTTTTTGTACAATAATGTTTGACATTGAATTTTAAAACAGATGATGAGCTTACAGATCAAAGTGTTCTTGAAAGCATGACTATTCCCGATAAGGTCACAATCAAGTACAAAGTATTCACCAGAAAAGGGTTTGGTGAAAAACAAGGTTGCTTAGTCCAATCAAAATATATCTAAAGATTAGTCAATAAATATCATCCTAAATACACAGCTGTATTTTGAAATCTCAAAGAATTTGAGCCTAGGAATGCAAAGACTAATTTTAATAGAGTCTATGCATTACCACTTGAAAAACTCAATAACTATAATTTATTCCAAAAAATCTGCTTTTAAAAGAAACAAAAATATTAAGAAAGTAGTCTCCAAATAGAATTTTAAGGAAGAACATTGCGGCTTATAAGCCATATGAAGTCATCCCAGTCTCTTAGACCTTCTCCCTATTCATCTCCATTCATGTGTAGAGATCACTGATTTTCAGAAAGGAGGATCCTGGGATGTTGATACTAACTTCAATAACCAAGATATGATTCAGATTGGGAAACTAGCCCGGCTTTCAAAAGCAGGAAAGTGCCTGTAATATTTTAGAAAAGTGTTTTAACAAAGAAGGAAATTTAAAATGATTTTAAGTATTTAAGAGTATTCCACAAATATCAGCATTTGGCAATCACTCCCATAATTGTGATGTGGTTATTTTAACAGGAAACTGACAGATAAAACAAAACCATGGCTATCTCCTCCTTTCTCCAAATTCTTAAGACCTCACTTTGGTGGCATGTGATACTTACTCCATCTTCTCAAGTACTAAAGCATTTAAACACTTCTTACTTATTTCTCTGCCACATTTTCTTGTTCTATGAGGGTAACAAAGAAAAAAATGACATTGCCTTCAAGTCAGAGATTATAAAAGAACAAGAAAAGAAAGAAAAAGCAAATAAGTGGAGGTGGGGAGAAAAGAAAGGAATCTAGGGAAGAGGAAGAAATGGCGAAAGAAAAAAAGGAAAAAAATTAGGGCACAGCTACTGAAACGCTTTTCATTCTGAAATTCTTCAGTTCCAATAATAATATATTTTAAAGAAAACCACAATTAGGAGGTAATGACTAAAGTAGCATACTAATGAAAGAAGGTTAATACAGAAAGTAAGACCCCTCCCCCAAGAGAGAATTATCAGTGTCATTTTTATCATGCATTTTCCATTATAAACTTCTTTGCTTTCTAAAGCACAAAGGGAGAATTATGATTAATTATGGCCCACAGAATTCTCCTTCTCCCCAAGATGTGCTCCTCCTTCTCAAGAGCCCTGTTAAAAATGCACCCCTAGTCATCTTGGATTTCTTCCCCTTTGTTCATAACTTCCAAACATGTGTCAAGTCCCAGGATGCCCTCAGCAACATTGCTCTTGTCTGTGCAGTTATGAAAGAGATAAGGTATGTTAACTCTTTGAAGGTCAGTTTCATTTTCTTTGTCTCTCTCCCCCCTCCTTCCTTCCTGCTGTACTTGGATTTGGGCCCTGGGCCTTTGTACTGAGCTACATCCCCAGTCTTTTTTAAGATGGGGTACTGTTACTTCAGTATGTTGCCCAGGCTGTGCTTAACTTGTGATTTTACTGCCTCAGTCTCCCAGAGAGCTGGGAATACAGGTATCTACTACCATGTTCAGTTTCCTCTTTGTTTTTCTCTCTTTTCTGATGCAATGTTTTTCACATGAGAGGTGTTTCTTGAAGAGCATGTTTTCTTACAGAAAGAATAATGTGCTTTTCTATTTGCTATGATTGCCAGAAAGGACACAGCTGTACTTTGGACCCAGCAATTAACCTTGAAGTTTTTCATATAATCATCCTACCTTCCTCATTATGTCAGTCTTGCTCTTTAGGTTTATTACCATTTTGGTAATCATTTTGGAAAACTGTTTTTCTTGTAAGTTGACTTGAAGTGTTTTTGGAATAATGTAGTTTTATTAGTAAGAAAGGAAGTCAGCAGTGGAAGGAGCTATTTCTATTTCTGAATTTCTTATTCGTAGTATATTAAGCTATCTCAATGATTTTTCATTTAGATGTATATTCCATGTATTCCAGTATTGCAAATGGGGGAATCTCTGTTTAAAAGAGGCTTCCAGTGATATTCAGATTTGATCGTGACACACTGTATATAAGAATGTCACATTGTACACCATAAATTTGTAAAATTATTATGAGTCTAAAGATAAAGCAGGTCAACAAAAAAAGAAACTAAGTGTTCCAAAGACTACTCTTAATATAGAAAGAAAAGAATGAAAAAAAATCAAACTCCCTAGACAGGTGTTTCTTTCATTTACTAGGAATAGGAGGAGTGCTGAGGTCGTAGCTCAGTGGTTAGTGCACACAAGGCCTGGATGTGATGGCTAAGCTTGTCAACTTGGTTGACTTGGGAGCTGCCTATTTTAGTAAAGTACCCTTCTGGGTGAGTATGGGTGAGTCATGGAGGCATGATTGTGAGGTCTCTATCTGGTCCCTTACACCTTCCCCTTAACACTACATTTCTGCTCTTTTACCCTGCTGCTATGAACTCTCTTCTCTTTGCCCTGCCCTTATACCATGTTATTTCTAACTTTGAGCCAGCCAACCATGGACTGAAGCTGTGAGCAACCTCTACCTCTTCTTTGTATTGTGCCCCAACAGTGGGAAAGCTACTACAAAAAAAATCAGTACCATGAAAATGGAGTCATTAATGTGACTGTACCTATCTCTTTACCCTAAGCCTCTTTGTGTGCAGCCTAACCCATTAGAGTGTTAAACTGGGGTTTGAGACCTGTGACAGTTAAGCTTAATTTTATCAACTTGACTAGTTTGCTAGACACCCATGATACTAGTAAAGCTCATTTTTGGGTGTGTCTGTGTGGGTCATAGGGGCATGACTTTGGGTAAAATATGTGGACCTTGGCTCCTTCCTCTTTGAGATCTTTTTTTATGCTTTGCTTCCCAAAACCATTAAGTAAGCAGCATTGCTTTGACATGCTCTCTGCCATGCTGTTTCTGCCTCAACTGAATAAGGACTGAATCCTCCCAAATCATGAGCCACATAAACAATTTCTTACATTCAGTTGAGGGTGTCCGGTACTTGGTACCAACCCTGCAGGAAAAGAAAAGAAGAGAATAAAGTGTTCTAGAAGATGCACTTTTTCTTATTGCTTATGTGGAGTGTCACTGGTGAGCTGTGTATTTAGGGCTTGCTCTGAGGATTAGGATGTCTCTGATATCAGTAATGTTAGCAATCATGTAAAAAACAAAAGCCCAGTCCAGACCACTAAAAAGAAAAATTGGCCTTCTCAAAGTCTTTTTCTACCACTCCAAAGAGTTTTAGACACTGGCATTTTCTGTTTCCAACAGTGGGGCCATTCGTTATAATGGTAAGTACAGGAGAGCTCTGCTTGCATTTCGCTGACATTGTTTTGGTGGTACTGGGGATTGAACTCAGGGCCTTCTGCATGCTAGGGAAGCACTCTACCATTGAGCTACATCCCCAGCCTGTCACTGACATTTTCTCTACAGCTTATCCCGAGTGTTTTTCTAAACATTTGCTATGGCCAAATTTTAAAAAATAAAGTATTTTCTAAATAAATTCCTCTTAGCTCTCCATAAATGCATACTTTCATTCACAATAGAAACTCCAATCATTTTGAAGTATTAGTTATTATCCTCACTTCCTAAGAATGTATTTGGAAAAATGTAAGTCAAAAGGAAGAAAATACTTTTCACATCGAATGAATAAATAAGCCAATGCTGACTATAGCCCTTATCATGAAGAATCAAGAGTTATAAAAGCCTAATCTTTTAGTGACCTGGACTAGCCTTTTTTTGACAGCTAGCATTACTGATGTGAGACATGGAATTAATATGTTCAAATTCCTTTCATTTTGACCTTTGAGAAACTAAAGTGTCAGTGACATAAGAAAATCTTCAGTAAATAACTAAATCTACAGATGCAGAGGACAGTAGACCTTTAGAGCAGAGGTTCTCAGAAGTGCAGTAGCAGGGTATTTGCTAGAATCCCACCCCACACTTGCTGAGTCAGAGGCAGCATCAGCCTGACCCTGGTGCTTTATGAAACCCTTCTGGTGATTCTGATGAACATTAGACTTTTAGAGCCATTGATGGAGAAAATCCTAACAGTCTGGCGAGTATCAAGTAAAGATAGAGTTTCGAGACTTCAGAATTCTCAGTACTCCCACCTTGTTCTTTCAATGCATCTTCCTTCCTTGCCACTTGTTTCAATGATTTTTTCTTGAGTTATTTTTGATGCATATCGATGGTAGAAAACTAGTATCTGTTCTGGAGAACTTATATACTGTATCTATAGGAATTATACTATGTATTTCCCTCACAGGTGCATCATAATACTTATTAGATGAGAGAAGACTCTGAGAGGTCCTGCATGAAAGACAGCAGCTCAAGTGGTGCATAACCCATTTCTCAAAATACTTTGGCCACAGAACCCTATTTATGAGGATCATATAGAAACTTCTCATGGAGTATTGTGTGAAACATGACTGAGCAACAATCATACCGGTGTATAAATGTGTGAAACCAAAATGAACAAAAATTTTTTATCTTTTATAACCCTTTGGACAGGTTAGTGATGTTTTATAGTATCCAAAAGCTCCATTGTAGGTGGTGATAGTTGCCACACATGAACCTACAAAATTTCATATGCAGCAAATGTGAGGACAAGATGGGTGTGTATGATATATATATATATATATATATATATATATATATGAATCAATCTTGGCTTCTGAGTTTGTTTTGCCTGTTTAAATGAAAACTGAGTTAAAATATTTATAAACAGTTTTATAATGAGATTCAATTTTATTCTACCATTTTATATAACATTTTAAAATTTCATTGCCATAATTAATCATTAGTATTTTAAGTATGATTAGCATCATCTTTTAAATCTATTGTTTGCTCTATCCTTCTAATAATGAACAAATGACTCACCTGATTTTTTTGTCATTTTAATATATGTTATAAATATAACAGTAATTATGGCAAAGTTAGAGTAAAAACAGCATAAATCAAAGTGTGTGTTGCTCCTTGCTTTTTCAAATAATAGAAATGATTTTGAGTGGAACTCTTGGCCTCCTTACTTGCTAGTCAGGTGCTCTACCACTGGGCTACCTCTCCAGCCCTCACTATGCTGAAATTCAAGTAAGAAGCATGCAATGGTGAAAGAATGTCTCTCGATTAGATAAACTAGTGTCTTAAGTAGGCACTGTTTTTTTTCCCCAGATTTAAAAAGGAGCAATGATACTTTTTTCTGTTATTTTCAAGGATGAGATAGAAGCTTGGATCTGCTTCTTTGTCTTCTGTCCTTTTACCTACTATACCATTAAGTTAACAATAATATCAAGTTCTACTAATAAATAATTTTTGTTCCTTTTGGTTTCACACATCTATACACCAGCATGATTCTTGCTCAGTCATCTTTTATGCAATAGTCCATGAGAAGTTTCTATATGATCCTCATAAATAGGGTTCTGTGGCCAAAGTATTTTGAGAAATGGGTTATGCACCACTTGAGCTGCTGTCTTTCATGCAGGACCTCTCAGAGTCTTCTCTCATCTAATAAGTATTATGATGCACCTGTGAAGAAAAAAAATGTGTTCTCAGTTTTTTAGTATTATGTATAAATTCCATGCATAGATGTATGATAGTACGTATTACGCATAAAATGAAGAACTAGGCATATCTCCTGTGAAATGATCAAATCATACAAAATAGATATAAGTTATCAGACTGTTTATAGTTAATTCTCAGTATTTTAGTTTTCTTGTAAAGTACTAATATAAATAATATACTTTTTAAACAAATGGTACTGTTTTACTTCCAAAGCACACTACATATATTACTCTGACCTATATTTTCAAAGTACCTATGAAGTATATAGAGGCAGGAATTATTCCTCAAGAAGTTAATTAACAGAATTGGAAAATAATTTACCTGTGATCTAGAAATAATTAGAATCCATGGCCCTCGAACCCCAGTTTAGTGTTCTTTACAGTAAAATACCGAATTCATATTAAAATGTATTCTTTGTTTAGGAACAAGGACACTTGAAAACAGACTATGGATAATATGTTACCTGGTTGTAAACAGTCGATTCTTACAACAATGGATTTGTTATCATTGTTATCTTTTTGTGGTGCTGAGGATTGAATCCAGGCCCTTTACACTCAACTACATGACCAGAACTTTTAATTTTTTTTTAGAGAGGATCTTGTTGAGTTTCTAAGTTGACCAGGCTTTGCTCAAATTTGTTATCCTCCTGTCTCAGTCTCCCAGAGTGCTGGGATTGTCAGTGTGGGCCACCACATGTATCCTTATTTTCCCTATCATACTATCTTTAAAAGTACATTTTTTGCATTCTTTGGGCTCAATTGTCTGGTCATTTATTGTATAGGAGACAGATTCCCTACTTTCATCACCAGATGTATATAACACTTCATACTTAAAAATTCTGGAAAATTTTAAAGAATAAATTACAGAATTCTATAGAATCAAATGTTTACATTATTGACATATTTATACAATGCAGTCACATATTCTTTTGTATTTAGAAATTTTTAGTTTTATTTTATGAACAGTGTTTACTTAACTAACAAGTTGGCACTACAGAAAAGGCCATAAACTAATATGCATAGGCTACATTTGGAGCACTGAAAAAGTCAAACCTTAGTTCCTAGGTCCAAAGATCAAACCTCCACTTTGCACTATCTCAGAGTGTGTCTACTCCATGGTCATGTAAATGAAATCCCCACTGCAGCTGACCTTTCGCTGGGGGTAGTTTTTAGTACAGCTGTGTGTTTTCCTGTGAGTTCTCATTTGCCTGTGTTCTCAAAGGAAATAAGTACTTCAGAACACTTTGTGCCATTTTGTGACAAGGTCAGTCTTTTGTTATCACATACAGGCTTTCTCTGCTTGGTGATAGTGTCAAACCTGCTGTACTCAAATACTTGTGGTCTGAGTAAACCTGCTTCTGAATGGCAGTGATGTAGGTTTTTCTCACAGAGAGGTAATACTGATCAAATAGTATACATAGAGTAATTGGCTCCTTGGACAACCTCTTCCTTCTCTGTTGGTTCTCTAGTTCCATAAGGCATTTCAGGCTGTTTGTTTTTGTCAGGGCATGGCGATTGTTTAAATTCTCATGACCCTACTCCTGGTCATAAAGCAGTGATTCTTCCAAACTAGCTAGTAAAGTGCTATTCTGTAAACATTTACCAAAATACTGTTGTTATGGTTTGTTTAATGTCCTCAAAAAATTATGTGTTGAAGGTTTGGTCTGCAGCTTGTTTTTGGCGCTGTTGGGAAGTGGTGGTGGGATTGGTGAGACATAGTTGGAGGAAACAGATCACTGGGAGCATGCCCTTGAAGGGTATATTAGGGCTGTGGCACCCTCTCATCTCTCTCTACTACTTCCCGGGCCCCATAAGGTGAGCAGCTTTTCTCCAATCCCTACATCTTGCAACAATGCCTTAATTCACCATGGGCTCAAAGGCAAAAAAGCCAGAGGACTATGGGCTGGAACTCCTGAAGTCATGAGTTAAATAAATGTCCCTTTAACTTGTATATCTCCAGTATTTTGTCACAACAATGTGAAAGTAACACAGCTATATTAGGAGAGGGTATGTTTATCAGAACTCTTTTGCTTCAGGAAGGATGGAAGACTAATGTTTTACATTTGATTATTCCCTTCAAGTCACCCCAAATCCCAAGATACTTAACAAAATATTCCGCTGGGCATTTTCATCTATTAAATAGTTTCTGGACATACTTATCAGCCAGTTGATGCACAATTTTTGTATACTCTCAGAGGGCTCAGATAATAAAAATATTTGAACCAGAGTCTCAGTTTATCTTGGCAAGAATTACAAAGCCATAAACTGTCCTGCTCTGCTACATATTAGTTCTGTCAGCTTGGGCATGCTCTTCCTCTTGTCTCATTTCCCTTAACTGTGAAAAGTAAATGAGATGATGCACATACGGTGCTTTTTCCAGTGCTTGGCACACAGTAAATACACAATGAAGTTAGCCTTTACTATTCAAGGGGACCTGGTATGAAAAAATGCAAACCAGATTGGAGCCTTCTGAAAATCCCTCAAACCATTTTTTATTATGGCTGCTTTATGATATTAATAGAAAATATAGTTTTACAGTCATTTCATCCTGCTTTCTTAAATGTGTGCCAACAATACACCCATACCAAGTGATTTACTCTGAAGCTCTATATACAGTTATTTTCCATGACAGTCATAAGTGATCGGAATTAATTCATATGCTAGAGTTTACAATATGATGTCAGTGAAAAGCATGAAGCTATGTACCTAAATGCCCCTGATTTTTAGTAGAGAAATAAGTATAAAAGTTTGATTCACTGATGTTTTATACTGCTTATTTTACTGTATCTACTTTATCAAATATTATCTAGCATGGAATTTGATTTGCCTTCATTAAGAGACATAAAGTGACTCATTTTATGTATTTTTAAATTTTAATTCTGATTAGTACATGTTTACAGTACATCCCCTTCTCCTTTCATCGCTTTCTTCCTCCCTCCATCTCTTGGTCCCCTTCATATTTTTATCCTGATTTTCATGGAAGACACCATGGAACTAGAGTAGATTTTTTAAAAAATTTCCTCACCAAACCAAGGATTCAATTCATTAAAATTAGACTACCACTGTGGCCCAAAGGATATACATTTTAAAAGAACAATGCATCATTATGAGTGTTCTGGGTTTCCCTATAAGACTTACTTCAGCTAATGTAAATGAGTACAGTTGATGGATTTTAAGGCTAATTAACTATCCCTCAGTTTGTTACATTTTTCCTTATTTTGGATTTGAAGATTGACTTCCTTCGGTAGTGGTCATATTTCAACTTTTTTATGGTTGAAGGATTGATTTATTTTAAAACTAAAACTTCCTTAAGCATTTTAAAATAACCCTGTTTCTTGTTAAATTGTTTGTAGATAGCTTTGCTTAGTTCTTTGAGTACTAGGAATAATTTCATCAACGAGAGTGATATATTTACTAAATTAGACTGGGAAAGGATAAGTTTAAAACATTTTTAAGAAAGGAGTTGCTACAATTTCATTTAGATCTTTGTCAAATCTGTTCATATCTCTGAGATATTTTGGATGACAATATATTTGGTAGATATTCAGGCTTAGCAGAATATATCCTTTTTTTCAAAAAAAGAAAAGAATTCATATTGATAAATAGCTCGCTTTCACATCTGCAGAAAAAAAAGACAGCAACTTGGTATAATTTGCAGATGCATTTTAAAAGAATCACTTTAGCTAAAAATGCCCATTTATTTATGTACTCAATACTCATGGAGCTTAGAGTTTTCTTTAGGAATATAAGTGATACTCTAAACTGTCTACCGTTTTAATAACAAGTTAGCACAAAGATTTCAGTAAAGGTTTTCTTTTTGTGATACATATAAAAATATGTATTAATAATAACAAAATGTAGCCTTACTACATACCTGAAAGTGTTTTAGTGGCACTCCCAGTTACCAAGGAAAACTTTTTGCTTAGAAATTGTATTTTTTGTTATTAGATAGTAGGGTGGGAGTATGAGAGAAATGCTTAAAGTGAATATATATGGCTGGTTTTATATGGAATATTCACCACAATCTCACACTTGTGAATTTAGCAATACCCTGTAAACAGCCATTTTGATGAGGTGTTTTAAATGTCCTATCTGAAAGAAGATTCATATTTAAGACAACAGTGACTGATATTCGTATTTGTGCCTCTGATTTCAAAAGACACTGGGAAGTGTACCTGCCCTTTATGTAATATTTGGTTGGAGGGTTATAGAGATATAATTATTTAATTTATTCTTAGCATCACACCAAGCCCTGCAAAGATAATTTGTTTAAATCTGAATGATAATCAGGACTTTTTTCACCTTATATTCTTCTTATATATTTATAAGATATTCATCTAATTAAAATTTTTGTTTGACACTTTCTTTTTACTTCAGGATAGGAAATTTAATTTTGTCAAGTGGAAATCCCAAAGTTTAAACTCAGAGGATAGCTAAAAGCCTAGGAAGTTAAGTAACTGCCAAATACCCTCCGACTTCCTAAGTTTTAGTGCAGTCAAAATTCACTTGAGATCCTTAAGTCACGGGAAACCTAAAGCATATGGCTTGGTTTCAAGGGAAAGAAGTCACAGTGTAAGAGAGCCAGTTAGGTGGAGAAGGCTAGAAGTTCTTGCTTCAGAAATTGCCTGAGTGAAGCCTTCAAAACAGTGAAGAAGGGCACAGCAGCCCTTAGGAGATATCTGATAAAACTTACAATTTCTGAAAGGAGTGCTGGGAAGATGTTGTGGGGTGCCATTTTGTAGCAACTATGTAAAAATATCTACCTCAACAGCAAAAAAATATTTAAATGAAGATCTAGTTCATTGCAGTTAATTCTGTGTTTCATTTAGAAGAGAAACAGAAATGAAAGCCTGAAGAAAAATGAACTTGATCTATGAAATGCCATGCACTGTGTGTTCTGAGCTTCAGCTTCTTTACCTGTAGCAGGAGGAAAGTAGATTGGATCGGTGAGGAGATGTTAATAGAACTTTGATAAACATTATTAAACAGCTTGTTAAACAGTATCGGGAAATGCTGGCTTAAGAAAACTAGGCAGGTTTCTTTACTGAAGGACATGTGAGAACCTGTATCATGCTCTCCTGTGTTGTCAGTCTCCAAGAGAGCAATACAGTATGTGACTTCTAAATATTTCACCAGAACACGTAGTTTTTGAGAATCCTCTCAGAGCTAATGTCTCTAGTACACACTGTGACAAATGCTGGGCTAAAAAGTCTTGAAGCGTCTTTGTAGCTTAATAATGTTTCCGTGATATGTCTGTACATGTATAAGCGTCCCCAGTATAGTACACTTTCTCTGGCCTTACTAATTCTGAATCCTTGCTAATCTCATGAAAGAGTCTGTATTTTTCTCAATACAAAATAAATTTAGGACTGTGTGTAGTCACTGATGCCTAAATATTCATGATTGACACTTATGTGATATGTATATTGAGTAATGTGGGGCCATTATGAATTACCATTTTTTCCAAATATATAATTTGGTTCATTAGAATTAGTTGTGCCTCTCAACTCCCTCTCTTTTAATATGAGTAATCCAGGATTGACTGAAAAAGTCATCTATGCAAATAGTGTCTATTCAGCTGCATGTTTTGAATAGGTAGATCATTATGTATGAGAGTAGAAACATGACAAGCCCTCTTTTTTCTGGGATATAAAAAATGACTTTTCCTTAAATTTGAGTATGTAGTCCACATACAGGACTGAAGAAAAAGTTAACTGACCCTCTATATTTCTTTTCTGTACAAAAAAAAACAATCTTAAAAAACAGAAAAGCCTTCTCTTCATATAATAATCCATATGCTCAAAAACCTGAATAATTTTAGAGTTAGGCTAGGGAGGTGGCTCAGTGGTGGGGTACTTGCCAGGCATACAAGAGAGAGCCTGGAAATTCAGCACCTGGAAATTGGAAGTCTGTTTCACACACCATGTCCATTCTCATCCTAACCTGAAGGGGGAGCTCCAGCAGACCAAAGAGATTTCTTGGACATCTTTCAGTCCAGTTTTGGCACTGTGACTGGGAAGGTGGAGTGGGTGATGAAGTACGTGATTGGTGTGAAGCTTTTAGTGGGAGGAGCTATGCAATAAAATTGCCTTCTCCAACAGTCCACTTCCTTCAGTTGCTTGCAGCTTGTCAGGTAAGCTGGGGCTTAGAATGACTTCTGCTCACTCTGTGCAACAGATTTACTGTTCGTAGTGTGCATATATCAAGGGAGATGCTTAGGACCTTAGAGTAAAGGGGGTAAAGTGGGGTTTGGAGGATTTAACTTTATTTAGCACAACTCATCAGGGCAGAACAGATAGGAAAAGGATTTCCAGATAAAATACTGTATGGGGTATACTTACACTTGAAAAAATTCATTGTTTATATTAGATGCAAGTTTAATTGGAGTTCTGTATTTTTACTTGATAAATATGACATCCTTAGATAGGATACTAAGCATATTCTAAGCAGAAGCCCTCCCAGGAAGAAAGGGTGCAAGCAGCAGGCGTCCTTTATGTCCTGGAGTATAAATTGCTGTGGTAGATGCTGGAAGGGGTGTCCTGAGGAGTCCAGGGAACTGTGAGGACTGGAAATTTGATTTACAGGCCAGAGAGTGACACCACTTTTGGTTGTTTGATGTTGAAGCCTACACAGTAAGTGGCTTTTTGTTCGCATGACTTTTGTGTATGTTTTATTTCTTGGAATAACAAAATGAATACCATTATTTTTCTCTCCTGTTTTTATGTTAAAGGACATTTTATGTTAGCTGCCATCAGCTGCTCTAAAGACAGCTTCTATGAATGCTCACCATCAGGAATGTCTTCTGACCTTAGGCAATGTGGAAACAATGTGCCCCCTTGTGTTTGGGGTTTTAATTTGATTCTTGGGGGGGCGTTTTGTAAATAGAGATGATGCTTTTTTGATAAGTCCATTATTGACCAAACATTCAGTTAATAATTTTCTATAGCCATTGAAGGCACTTGATTAGAGCAAGGGCAAACAGTGTACATGTGAGGTTGAGGGGACCTGGAAGTAGACTGAGACTATTGGTGAAGCAGGTTTGCTATCTCAGTGATCAGCAACTAGGAACTTTGATGTTATTTGCTCCTTGAAACTTTTCAGAGAAAAATTTCCAGCTCAGGTTTATTTGAAAATGTGTTTCATGTGGCTAAAGTTGAACATGGACAGAACATTTTTCTTGTAAGTCAGTGTGTGCCGTAGAGATCCACAAGAAGGCTCCACCTGCTGTGATTTTCCTATAGCCATGTGTTCCACCTTTGTCTAAGTAGCTTCAGGGAATTTGACCTCCGAGCTTGTTCTGAGAAATTCTAGGTGGAGGTGGGGCAGTTGGAGAAGTAGTTCATTGTAAACTGACCCTGGAAATGCAGGGCTCCCCTTGGGCTGGACCAGGTGCTCATTAGATATGGATCTGCTGCTGGTTTTTAATTCAGCTAGTGGGGCCTCACATTCTGGGAGCACTTATGGCCAGAGACCCCCTAGATTTACACTAGGGTGTGACTCTTGGATTTTTGTCACTTCTGGCTAACAGAAATCACGAGTATTTTTCAGGCATGATGATCACATATTCCTCAGAGCTTGTAGTCATGGAAGTGTAGGGGGTGAGGGTGTGGGAGGGAAGACCTAAATAAGTGAGTTTCAAATTTGCTATTTACTATACCTGATAAGATAATGGTTCAATTGGACAAAACAACCAGGAATAGCCGCTGCCCTATGTTTACTGTTGATCTCTTCATGAAGGGAGAGATAAAGTAGCAAAAGTAGCAGTTAGGTTCCTAGGTGCTGTGCCTTGTAAAAGTATTCTCAGGGAGTTCAACAAACTTGTGTGGTATGACCGCTGTGTGGCAGTCACAGACATATCTTTGAGGAAGGTATAAGAGCTCTACCTTTAGATGGTCTCAAAGTTTAATAGGCAAGATTGGCATTCAGACGATTTATTGATGTATTAGTTGTTAGGTGCTGTGATGATACCAAGTACAGGAGCAGTTAGAGTTACAAAACAGGGAGAGAAAATAGGTCCTGAGGGTGTGGTTTCAGGAAAACTTTGTGGAGGGAGGCATTTGAACTGAGAGCCCTTATTGGATAGGGACAGCCTGGAAAAATGGCTGTTGTGTTTCTCACACTGAGGATTGGGACAAGCCATTTCATCCCTTTGGCCTTCACTTTTTTTTTTCTTTGTCAGATAGAAGTGCACAAATCTGGTTCTGCCCTAAAATTTTTCAACTATGGGAATCCAATTATCTTAGTGGGCTATTTCAGAACAACAGTGTGATTGTTGAACCTAATCCTCCCCACCTTTTGAAGGTCACAAATGGAGAGCCCTCTGGAGGCAGATAGGCAAGAGCAAACTCTCCTCCCAGTTTCTTGTCTATTCAAGGGATGCCTGGTTTGTGCTAAAGGTTTTGCCCCTGTGTATGTGTGTATGGGTGGTTGATAGAAAATGGAGTTCCAGCAGTGTGAAGAAGGGGGTTGCAGTGCTAACTGCAATGGTGGGGAGCATTTGGCTGAACCACTCCATGGGGATTTGTTCAGCCTCGTTAATGTTGCCTTCAATATGTTCAGGAAATTGTTTATTAAATGAAATAAAATTGCTATGCAGAATTTTAAGATCCTATTTGCGTGGTATAAATCTTTATTGATGATACAATATTTGAAAGCAAAAATGATGGAGATTGTGCCCATATTTGTAAAGACAATTCTGACAAATAAAGGAGAAATTTTCTTATAGTGTACTGATATCTAATATTCAATATATGTTGATGTTGACACATTTTTTGGCTCTTTTCAGGGTTTTCCTACATTTTAACAAGCCTGTGATGGCTGCAGGAATCAGGCAACCTAATGTCTATGATTTACAATTATAAAATCACTTCCTCTGAGACGCCATGTCTATGAACACATATTATGCCAGGGCAACATCATCAAAAGGATTTTTCATTTAATACGTGATCATTAAAATGAAGTAACAGTATTTTTCTTCATAAAACAAATCATTTGTGTGGTGTGTTTAACACTTAACAATCCAACTCTCTGTAGTCTGAAAGATCAATGAGATTATTTCTTCAAAAGGGTAATCCAGTTCTAATTATATTTGAGAGAAGTTATTTTGTTTTTTTTCACCCTATAACTCCAACTGTATTTGAAGAAGCAAGCCATTCTGCAAGTAGCTGTTTTTGTTAAGATGCTGTGACTGACAAAGAGTAGTTTTTAGCTTCCAAGGGTTCTTTTCTTATTTTGATGGATGGTAGAGCTTTCTCATGAACATAAAAAGTACTTTTTCACAGGTTTTTCTACCACCAAGTGCATGGTAAGTTGTGTTATCTGACAGACTCTGACTCATAATTCTCAAGACATAGATGGGATTTGAATCACTACAATGCTACTTTTCTCTCTCAGTCAAATGCTTTGTGTTCATTGTGAAAAGTCTGATAGTAGGAAAAAGGCAATAGAATTTGGGAGGTTTTATAAATGCTCTGCAACTTTTTCTTTTGTCTGTTATCAACTTTTTGATGCAGATGTAGTTCAGAAATGTCACTGGCCATTTCCTCCCCCTGCTGCTTTTTGGCTACATTTTCAAAGGCAGTAAATGGGAAAAGGGACCTGGAAGATTCCTAGGTGTAGAACCACTTATTTCAGCAGAGAACTACTTTCCTATTGAATCCCTTGCCATTTTTTTTAACTCAACACCATGAAAAACCAAATGAGAATAACATATTTTAAGGTAAACAGGAAACTGCAAAGGAGGGACATTGAGGCAAGCATAAATGTAATCTTAAATATTTTTTTAGTTTTGTGTGTCAAAGGGGGAGGAAGAGTATTATTTACATGATTTACATGTATTGACTAGTTGCTGTAGTGTTGGGAGCTGTCTGCTGAACCAAATGATGATGACTTTCACGGACATGACATCTGTAGAGTCCTTTATGATATGGGTCTATACTTTGCACTTAGTACGTGGAAGACGTGACCCTGTACCTAGATTGGAAGAAGGAGGGCTTGGGCACCATTGACTTGCCAGAGAAATCTGAGGGATGATTTTTTTTTCAGGCCCAAGATAGTTAGTTTCTGACTTGTTACAGATGCAGTGCGATAGAGTATCTTCTCCACTCACTCTTGTGGTACTTAGCTGGCCAAGGGAAATCATTGGAACCATTGTAGTCACAGTCTTTGGTTTTCCAATGGACAAGAATCAGAGGTGATTACCTACTCTGCTGGGACAACCCCATCCCATCCAACCATGCTATACAGTCCTTATCTCCTGCCCAGATGAAAAGCATAAAATGTCAGAACCAAAGTTTGGTCCCCCTGATTTGCCAATTAAAATGTTTTGGCCCATAACAAAATTTGGGTCTCTTGAAGAATGCATCCTATCTAGTGGAGGTTTATTATCACCAAGTGTTGTGCATATAAACATATTCTCATGTTCTAAAGTTATTTTGAAAAACCACCATGGACTTAATATTCTTTTGTAATGTTGTATTCCATAGATAACATACATATTAAATTACTTGGTCTCTTCATCTATCGTTTTGATAGAAAATGCAGATTTTTTTATTTTATATGCTTTCTTAAAAATAAGCAGCAGTTTCTGATAAGATAGCATCACTACATTTGCATTGTTATAGAATTAAATTATGGATTCTGTCATTCAAAAAAGAATGATTTATAAATCAAGTAAAATCTCATAACTAGGATGAATAAGTTTCTTGAAATTTCATGCTAACTCATATTCCGTGCTTTAGTTTTATATCCCAACTTGATGTAATTTGTGAGTGAATATTTTCTATTTCTGTGTACTGATTTTGCTTTGTAAAAAATCTCATTATTTTCCCAAGAAAAAGTTTAACAATAGTTGCTATATTTAAGGCACAGTGACATAAAAGCAAAAAAGTATACTCAATTTTTCCTATGAAATATTTAAAAGCAAAAAAGTATACTCAATTTTTCTTATGGAATATTTACTGCCAAATACCGTATACTTGCTCCCTCTCTTCCCTTTCTCTCTGATTGTATTAATGTGACTGACATTAAAACTACAAATTGCTACAAATGGTGAACTTCCGATTGTTATTTTCTCTATTTCTCTATTGTTTTAGAGAAATATATCTCTCTATTTTTTAATCCATTGTTGGGATATGAAACATTCCTTATATAGGGGAATTTTTATTTTGTTGTATGTTTTTCGGGGGAGGGGTACAATTTGCCTTCTATACTTGTGTGTACTGATAGTTTAAACAAAGCTATCTAGGTAGCTTTGCAGTCCTGTACAACAGCTGGCTAATTTCTTTTCTCATCACTGCTTGTGACTGCCCAAAATCATAGGGATTGGTGCAATGGGCCTGAGTGTGACTATGTAGCAAGATGAAAGATAGGCAGAGGAGAAGGAATGTCAGAAGTAGTATTCAGACCTTGTCTGTGGGCAAGATCTCCCCCTATAGCTGAAACTGATCATAAAAAGGACTGAAAGTCAGAAGAGCGGTCAGAGTAGAGGTAGAGATTTAAGATCTGGATAAATACAGAGGCTGGATGAAACTTTGAAACAACTTTGTTTTTTCAGGGGAAAGAGATGAGAGAAGAGAGTAAATGATTTAAAGTTGAGCCTTGTGGAAATCTTTAATGTTATGTGTGAGAGAGATGAGAAGGAGGAAGCCCAAAGTAGAAGTATAAATTAGTACTCCTGGTGGTAGAAGTCACTGTGTGCCATGCCTCCACTGAACCAGTGAATTTGGAGCTAGATAACCTCAGTTATGTGGGTGGAGGGTTGCGGATCTAGGTGTTGAAATCCCCGTGACTGCCTGTCTTTGTACATGATATAAGAAATGTGAAATAAAGCTTATGTTTCCAGTAGATGTACATTTATGAGGAAAAAAACCTCAGTTTTGTGATTTTTTTTGCACAAGCAGCTTTCCTTACATGTGCTAGAATTATATTTCTACATTTCTTAAATGAATTCAGGAGGTTTAGGTTAATACCATTCACAACTATTGCTACCTGTAAATTCTTTTTCAAGGAGTTACAGAAACATAAAGGTACATTGAAATATTTGATTTGGTAAATGATTTTTAATTTGATTAATAATAAATTGAAGACATTTGCTGCAGTGGTATATGCCTGCAATCCCAGCACTTTGGGAGAATGAGGCAGAAGGATGACAAGCTGGGCAACTTAAACCTATAGAGCCACCTACTCTGAGTGGTTGAATATGTTTAAGCAGGTACAGAGAGTGCAGGTGGATGGGAGGCATAACTTTTCACATTCTATAACACAGTAGGGTAACTATGATTGACAGCAATTTATTGTATATTTCAACATAGCTAAGTAGAAAAGATTTTGAATGTTGCCAGCACAAAAAATGACAAACATTTAAGGCGACAGACCAGTTACCCTGATCTGATCATTACACATTGTATACATGCATGGAAATATGACACTGTATTCCATAAATATGTACAACATGTCATGAAAAAGATTTTTTTAATTAAGAAGCATTTCAAAATTAATGAAGATCCCCTCTAAAAACAAACAATCCAAAAGGAAAAAAAAAACCCAGAGCAGTTGCAGTGTATGCTTTTATAGCCAGGTAATGAATATGGAGATGTGGTTGCATAAATCATTTAGGCATCATAAATAAGGAAAATACATAGCATGTGTTGGATAAAAGCACTTGGTGTGTCAGCTCATTTCTCTCTTGAGCATTTAGGTGGTGTATTAATTTTCACTCTTGCGTCTAAAAAAAAGTTTCCTTTTTTTCTTTCTCTCTTCCCCCAATAACCTCAAACACTGTAAAGAATATTAGCATCCATGGGGGAAAATGACTTGCAGTTATCTTAAAAGGATTGTGGTGAACCTAATAATCTGAATGAGATCATAATTAGCTGCTGTGTGTGGTGTTCATGAGTTTAACACAAATTGGATGACATGATAATATGATAAACAACTAGTCCAGTGACATTGTCTCCCACCTTATAATAAACACTATAATTAGCAACCATTTTAGCATTTAGGTGACACCAAGATCATAGTTGATTCCGTGGAAATGATATGTTATCGGATCATTTTTAAAGTGCTTAGACCATCAATAAAACACTCCAAGTTCTGAAGATTGTATACTTGGTCTGAACTACCCAAGTAACTGAAGGCCATTGCTTCTGGAACCTCAAAAACAACTTGGCTGCCATATATAAGAATTCATTCTTGATTAGCAAATGTCAGTGGATCTCAGGATGTTTCTCACATTGTGTAGGTCAGAGAAAAGCATTTTGGAACCTAGATTGTTCCAATTAATGGAAATCAACATATATATTTCAAGTGTCATTTGGGCAGGTGTCCTGTCCACCAGACAATTTTTGTATTGAAAAGATTTGATAAAATTATCATTTTTATATTTCCCATTATCTTGTAAAAATTAATGTAAAAAATACAACTTTTGGTCATCCTGTATTTAAATAATTGGACCAGTATGTTGTTAATTGTACTTGTTAGCTCAACTCCTGAGTCTTTTTAAATTTAAACATGAGTAAATTTACAGGTCACCTTGACTTTTTCAGTTTTGTAATTTTTATCTAAATTTTATGATATACTATTCCTGATATTTTGTGTTACAAATGTAAAATTAGTGCATATCAAAGTAGAGTAGAGTAGCAAAGAGAAGGTTTGGAATAAGATTAGCTGGGTTTTAGTTCTAGTTTTGTCACTTTTTAACTGTGTGTCCATAGACAAGTCACTTAGCTCTTAGTCTTCAATTTCCTTACTTGCCTGAAGATTATGAGTACCAATTTTACAGGTTTGTTATGGCACTTAAATGAACTAACTCATATAAAGTACTTATAACCGTTCTTGGCCCATGATAAAAGCATAATAAGTAAGCTTTTATGTTCTTAATCATCTTTGATCTTTAGAAACACTAAATAAAAATTTGGCTTATTTTTTACCATTAGGGTCGGTGTACTCGAGAGAACTGCAAGTACCTTCACCCTCCTCCACACTTAAAAACGCAGCTGGAGATTAATGGACGTAACAATCTGATTCAACAGAAGACTGCAGCAGCCATGTTCACCCAGCAGATGCAGTTTATGCTCCAAAACGCTCAAATGTCATCCCTTGTAAGTCACAGC
The DNA here is from genome assembly GCA_004027455.1 of Hydrochoerus hydrochaeris. NCBI lineage: Eukaryota > Metazoa > Chordata > Mammalia > Rodentia > Hydrochaeridae > Hydrochoerus > Hydrochoerus hydrochaeris. Next base: position 507,527 of record PVLA01000492.1, read on the forward strand.
CATTTCTTTGAAATTTGCCAATATGTTATGGGGGGAATTTTGTTCTGTTTTGCTTTTGCATTGCTGGGGACCAAACCTAGGGCCTTGCACATGCTAGGCAACTGTACGACCTTTGAGCTATACCCTGAGGCTCGAATCTTTTATTAAAAGCATATTTATCTGCATTGAAATAACCTTGCAGATCCTTGGGGAAGTGAGTTACTACAGGATTTAGGACACAGCTCATATGGTAATTGACACTTCAGAACTGTGCTTGTGAAAGCAGCAATCAGGTGTGTTAGATTGAAAACCTGGTTACATTTATGCATGAGTTCAGTTTCTGAAAGAATATTAATAAAGGAGTAGGAGCATTTTAAGATGAGGGGAAAGTTCGAACACTATATGGAAGCTTTTGGACTTCAGAATATTAATTTGAATAAAATTCTGTGTTGTTTGATAATTTTCTTGTTGGGTTTAACTAAAATTTTTATTTTAAAATAAAACTTATTAGAAAAATTCCAAAAGCTGTACAGAGTTCTCATATTACCCCTTACCCATTTTAGCCCATTGTTTTTTGTTTGGTTTGGCTTTTGCTTTTGCAGTGCTGAATATCGGCCTTCCATGTGCTAGGTAAATGCTCTACAGAGGTTCTACATCTACAGACCTCTCTTATGGTTAACAGTGACATTTTTATTATTTATCAGAACCAAGAAATTGATATTCATTGATGTAATAATATTATTATTAATATAAGTTTAACCAGACTTCAACAGGTTTTCTATTACTATGACTGTAATATGATTTGTCTATTCAGTGTCCAATCCAAGGTACCAGGGTGCATTTATTTGAATTCTCTTCCCTTTCTGTGGTCTGTGACTCCCTCTCAGTTTTTCCCTATTTCCCATGACCTTAACGTTATCGAAGAGCACTGGCTGGGTCTATGATGATGATTGTACCTTAATCTCACAGCAGTTTCTATTTGTGGAAATTCATGAGTTTATGGTATCAATCTAGACAAGTATCCTGTGTTTTTGTATACCTGTGAGTTTAACTGGATCATTTGAAAAGTGATTAAGTTATATGTGTTAATACTGTCCACTGAGAATTCGTCTTGCCCTGATACTTTCCAATGTAAACTTATATTATTTTAGTGTGACATTTCTCAGAGAGAATGGAAAGCTGTCCCCTTCTGCTGTCATTCTTCAGGTCTCAAATTTAGCTGAGTGATGTCTCATTCTAATTCCAGCTAACCTACTTCTTTTAAACTATTAAGATAGATTTGAAAGAGCTATGTTAACTTTATTTGTTGCCATTTCATCAATGACTAGGTAATAAATGTGATGAAAGCTTAAAGTTTTATATGGTGTTTAGATGCAAAAAAATACAGGAGTAGGACAATCTGCTCTTAGCAAAGCTTATATCATTATATAAAACTGATTCTCAAAATTCAAGGAAATTTTTGTTGAGCCAGCACTCTTCAAGCAGCATACTCTCATACATAAATACAACTGCAGGTGGAAGCAATAAGTCGCTAGAGTTTTGCAACATGATAAGTTTTTCCAGAATATTTGCACAGATTCACTTAAAATAAATGGATTTATTCTTCTTTACTAATTTTCCCAAATCATTTGCATTGGAACTCAGTGCTGATTAATTACATTGATAAATTAGTTTCCAGGTTACCAGTGGGCTTGTCAGAGGTCCTCTTTGACCTTTAGTAATACTTTCCAAGGCCACATTCCTCATTGAATTCCTGAGGTTTCACATGCTGGAGGGTCAGAATTCCTCCATGCCTGTAAGGGAATATGGCAGAAAAGACTTCTAGATACTGAGAATAATATGGACAAACCCAGAGAGGCATAAACGCACTTGATGAGTGCAAAAAGATGAGCTTTTACTTTTTCCCCACTTTCTTAAGGTATAGTTGACAAAGTATATCTCTTTAAGGTGTACAGTGTAATGATCTGAGGTATGTAGACATTGTAAAATGAGACAATATGGATTAACCTGGAGAACTTTATGCTTAGTGAAATAGGCCAGATAGAGAAAGACAAATACTGCATGAACTCTTGTATATATGTAGAATCTTTAAAATGTTGGGTCCACAGGAACAAAGAATAGAAGGGTGGTTGTTAGGGGCTGGGATTGGGGGTAAGGGGATGTTAACCAAAGATAATTATAACAAGGGATCATTGAACTCATCATTGCTACTCTCAGCCTCACATTAGATGTCTCAGTTTAAAATGGAGCCAGAAATAGAAGTAAGATTTTATGATCATGTAGCTGAGCTGAGGCTACCCTTCAGTGCTACAGCATATATCTTTTCAACATTCAAGTGCCAACTTCAGGGCACCAGCCAAATGCTGTTTCTCAGTGAGTTAGAGGGTAAGCAGTAGTGTCTAACCTGCAGCTTGAGAGTTGGGCACACCTGTCTTACCTGGGACCTGTTGAAGGAAGAGGAATTGTCTTGAGCTGCATAGAAATTATATAATATAGTTAATGTATATAAGTAACAAGATATTCTTTGTTTTAAGAATATTTTTATTATAACATGATACTAAAGTAGATTTGAAGAAGGAAGTCAAGAATGGACTTTCTGTTTGGGTTCTGCTAGTGTCTCTCCATGCCAAGTCTTAGTGCTGCATGCATTGTTGATCATGCTGGATCATACTGGGAGTGGCCTTTGTAAAATCCAATAAAAAACTCCTTGAGTTTTCTAGCCTCTTGACTTGTGCCTTCTAATTTGATTCCAGATGCTTTATACAACAAAATAAAGTTTCTTTTTTTTTCTTCAGTGAGGATAATTTCAGATTTCAGATTGTGGAAAATGACTAATATGACTCACAAGAGTCCAGTTTATTTTATGGCATGTCACAAGACACAAGGCATTACTTAGAAGATCCAAGAGAACAATTATAAATTGCTTTGCTGTCTCATAGATTATTTAACAATAGCTGTTGTGATACAATAAACTGCTCAAAGATTAATTTCTGCAATTATGCATATACAAATCTAACCCTGAGATCTTGGCATGTTTCTCCTCTGTGGTCTGGAAAGCAGCTTTAGAGGTGTGTTATAATTGAGCTAGTGCAAGCAATTTTAACTGGCATTTATCAGTCTAATCTGGAAGAAATATCTTTGTTATGGGTCCTGACTCTGATATCATTACAGAAAAAATGAAAAAAAGAAATAATGTATAATTTTACTTAATTTCCCTGGTACTCACTCTACCCTAAACAACTACAGTACAGTGTATCTTTTAATCACACCATTCACCAGTAATCCTATACTTGTCCTTAGAATTGTCAAGCTTTATTTAAAATATTTCTAGTCCTTATATTTCTGTGGTTGCACATTAAGACCCATAGCTTGAACTGCAGGTCTTTCTACAAAGCATACTTTGGTCTGTTTCTAGGATACCAGAAGAGCACATCTGCCTTTGCAAAACTGAATGTGGTTTGCTTATTATAAAACCCTAGATAAAAGGAATGTCAACCTAAATGGTAGCTAGAGAGCAGATTCTGTTCAGTGTGACTGAACAATGAATAAAAGCCCATACCTAGTCACCTAGTCAATTTTGGTAGAATGCTTGCAGTAGCAAGTTTATTCACTGTATTTAACAGGTCTGTTTTGACATTTACTAATATAAAATTCTACCTCTAAAAGCCTTTTGTTTGCCTTATTAAGGAAGTTTAGCAAGTGAAACAAAGGATGTGACTCCACAGTATTTTTCAGAGACTGTTCCTGATGTGTGTATGTGTGTATATGCACAGCTGGAGGCAAGCATGGATATTATAGAAGAATGTTAGGAAAAGTAGACACACAGGATTACTCTAAAGCATTACTTTCACTTCTCACTTTCACAACTAGGAATTTTAGGGGGGGAAGGAGGCTAACTTTTGAGTATGACTATATATGTAGAAAGTGGATACAGTGTTATACACCTTTTAAAATATTTTCATTTAGACAGTTTGTCTCTCTAGATTTGGCCATATCTTTGGTTTCTCTCTTTGAATGTGGTGATTCACATGATGCAGATCCCAGTATATAGGTGAACTTGACCCATTAAATTATATTCACCTTGTGATTTATACCAAGGGTGTTGGTTCGACAGATTTGAGGTTGCACTGGTGTGTGCTGAGCTCTCTGCTTCTGTTATATGCTTTTCATGGCTTTCATTCCTGTGGCCAAATTTATGGAGTACAAACCACAAAGTCTATAAACAAGGGTTTTAACCCATGGCTTTCCTTTATCTCTAGTTGAATCATTTAATATATATCCGGACACTGGCCTACCTTCTTTTACATCTCTTTTGAAATTCTACTTACCAAACATATTTATCAGAAACAGGATTATATGTTTAGCTCACATTACTATAGTAGGGAATGAAGGTAAGGTAGCACTTCAGAACCGAAAGGAAAAAATAGGAAGTTCCAGTAGATGGGAGAAATTATGCTATGTAATTAATTACATACTAATAAATATTATTATTGTAGGCTATAGCATTTTAACATTTTCTTGTTTACTTAAATAAAAGCAAGAAAGTAGTGTATTTGTGAAAACATAGACTAGAATAATTTTAAGAAGCTGAAGGTAAAATTACAAAATACTTAATTTTTGAAATAAGTAATTGACTTAGGAGTTGAAACCAAGATTAGAATTGTTTTCTTCACTAAAATCTAGCCTACATTTTGCATATCTGTCTTAGAGTAACAATATTTAAGTTCACATACATTTCATCAACTGATATATTTATGCCAGAGAGAGTAGTTATTTTTGTCATGGTCCTACTTTTAAAATTTACATGACAAAATGCAGGCCAGGCATTTTGTAGTTTTAAGGAAAATGTAAACTGTGTTCTCTGTTTGGGAACGACCTGCACCCAAGTGTGGTGAGTCTCAAGAAAAAGGTGAGCAGATCCAGGATTGCACATGGGAGGCTTAATGAAAGATGTGTGACCCAGGGCAGCAGCAAGATCAGCTGGATCTCTGCAACTTGAATCAGGAGGGGGAGATAGATAGATAGATAGATAGATAGATAGATAGATAGATAGATAGATAGGAAATGACTTCATCCTAGCCAGCACATGCCTGATTTTTTAAAAACTAATATCAGAGAGTTGGGCACATACCTGGTACCAGGGACAGGCTGTAAATCTCCACACACCATTCTTGTGATTTTGTTTGCTTAAGGTGTGCTGCAAAATTTTGCAGTAAAAACTGATGCAGCACTTAGCTGTCAACATGGCTGTAGTCATGTCAAGCTGAATCTGTACATCTCTATTCCAGATTATTAGTCTCATAGTCAATACAGAAATGACAATGTTTTAATTGTGGTTCTGCACCAGGCTTTTCAGTTTACCTGCTAATGGAACAATAAATGATGGTTTTTACTTTTTCATCTCATTATGGTGACTTTAAATGTTCTGTAAAGTGATTTTTGCAAAATGTTCAAATAAAGGCATAAAATGATAAAGTTAATGTGTTACTAATATAATCATCATTGCTGTGTGATGTTCTGCATTGAGTAAAGTTGATCAAATCACATTACAGGAGTGTCTGGAGGACCACTATGCTATGAGCCCAAAATTACATCTGGATTTTACTACATTTTTTAAGAGATAAAACTTTATTTTACATATAGCAACTGAAGATTATATTATTTATTCATTCAACAAGCATTACCTGAGATCGAATTACCTTGAGGATAATGAAGTTCAGGCCTCCTTATTTGCATGGTCTTCCAAGGCCCTGAGAGGGGCCTTAGCAATGGCTTTAAAAGGTGTTTGTAACATTTACAAAACGTATTTGTGTGTCCTTTGTCCTAAGAGGCCCCCTCTCCCACCCAAGGACCTAAGCTGCAAGCTCCACAGTACCCCAGATTCACTCCTTATTGTAATTACTAGGTCAAAGCAGAGTAGTTATCCAAGTGCGTTCCTGTGACTGTGTATGTCACGCAGCTTAAATTTCTTTTGCATTAAAGTAAGATAAATCTACTAGCAATAGTTTGGCTCCCTTTCCCCTGTTCTGTTAATAGACGGTATGAAATCTATTTGCTTCAAAAGTTAAATGAAAATGCTACATTTCTTCCGCCAAACAAAGGATACTATCTTTTATAGTGCCTGGTTCCTTTGACAGTAACAAATCCTTATATTCTCTTGGCCCATTTTGTGTCCTTCTCTGGGGATACTTAGCTCAGTTGACTGGAACCTGGTACTAAGGAGACCTTGTGGGTGTGTGAGCCACAGTATTCATGGGCAAAGCCAAAACTCCCAGCTAGCTACCTCAAAGTTGCTTGATGTTGATCACAACTGAGATAGATGCAACTTGGAAGTTTGGAGTGATGTGTGAATATCTTCTTCCCTGTGATAGAATTAAACAAAACAACAGTAAACAAAGCCAAAGTTTGGTGGTCTTATCTATAAAAAATATTTTTTCTCATACAAACCATTCTCGAATAAGTGCATGTTCAGTAGTTTGTCACTGAGAGTTTCCAAGAGATGTGTAAAAACCTGTGGTCGCCCCATCACCTGGTTATCTTAAAGTTGTCCTCTTAACATTCCTACTTTGCCTTAATAGGTTTTAAGGATTTGTTCAATATTCGTTTGAGTCCTTATTTACACATTTGAGTCCTTTTCTCTTGAACTATTCTGTGGATACTAATCACATTAACAATTCACTAGTCCTTCAGAGCCTCGCTATTTGTGATAAGAAGTTACATTTTACCACATGATCTCAGTTGGATATAGGATATGAGAAACTGTTCCCATGGATGTAGGGAATAGAACCATGGTTAGAGACTTGGGAGGGGACAGTAGAAACTGGAGATGAAGAGAGAGGTTAGTCGATGAGTACAAATTTATGATTAAATAGGACAGATAACTTCTGAAATTCCAAGACACTGGAGGGTGACCATAGTCAATGAAAAAGTAATATATATTTCAAAATAGCTGAGAGATAGGATTTCAAATGCTCTCACCACAAAGAAATCATTGAGATGATAGTTATGATGTTTTGATCACTGAATAATCTGTGCATGCATTATATAATATGCAATATATACACATAATACACCATTGCATAATATATGTATTGCACAGGTATATATGTATACATGTGGCACATAATTATAACCATAAACATATAAAATTATGTGTCAATTCTAAAATTTTCTTTAAAAAATAGTGAGTTTTTGATCTGTAGAGTCATAAAACCATTTTTCATAACTTCATTGGGTACTTTCTGTTACTAATGATTTAGCCATTCCAGTTAAATATATGTGTGATACATATATGTATATAGAAAATACACTGTGCTTTTTATACTTTATTTTTGCTTTTCATACTTTTTGATCCAATATTTCACATTCTTCTCCAAGGATTATTTGGGAGCAGCCATCTACTTAAGGTCTTCCTCCCTAAAGAGAAAAACTTAGGACTGGGGATGTAGCTCAGTAGTCGAGAACTTGCCTAGCATATACAAGGCTCTGGTTGCTATGCTTAATGCCATAAAGCAAGAAGAAAACAAAGGAGATATAGAGGAAAACAAACAGACATGCATTTATTCAATCTCTTTGCCAGTACTTTTGAAATTGCTTTTGTTTCTTCTGCATGGTGATTTTTGAATTGGATTTTTTCATTTGGCAAACCAAAAAGTAATCAATGGTTTAGGAATTTCTTTACACTCAATTCAATGAATATTTATGAAGCATGTATTTTGTACCAGGCATTAAGTGGATAAGGGGTGGATTAAAAAAAGAACATGAAACATTCTCTACTCTGTAAGAATTTATTATCTAACAATAGTGAGGTGTTGAATAAATATTTTTCTGATCTGCTTAATTTCTGGCTTTACATCTGATCCTCCATATCTTTATAACTTTGGACTTCTACCAATAATAGAACTACCTTTCTAATATCTGTGCAAGATTTTGTTTTAGTTTTTGTCTTTTGACGGTGGTATTGGTGGTAGTGTTTGTTCAACCCCTGATATTCACCTCATAGCACTTTTTTTTTTTGTACCGGGGAGCGAACTCATGACCTAGTACTTATGCAGCTGAGCTAAGTCCCCAGACCTCACAGCACTCTTTTATCTTGGGCTTGCATCATCAGGTTTACAGTCTCCAGTGCTGTTGTGATTTCCTTGCTCTATTCAGCTCTTTCTATCCACTCTCTACCCACATTTTGTTTCAGATACATTTTTAAAAAAATTGGGAAACAACTTGACTTTCTTAAAAAAACTATTTTGTTGGAGTATGACCGACACACAAAAAGCTGTATACATTCAGGGTTTACAATTCGATGAGCTTGAAGACAAGCATACATACATACACGTGTGAAACACAATCCAGGACACAAACTTGATCTTTTTTCTTTCCTACTGGAATAGTAAAGTTAATAGAATTGTCACTGACAAGTAACTTCTAGATTAGTTTCTATTTATATCTCAGACCAGTCCAAACTGCCTTAATTACGTGGTCTCAAACTACCTGCCTACGGAAAAAGTCATTTTCTCTCTTCCTCTGCCAATCTGTGGTTTAGGTACTCCATTATAATTCCTACCTGCTAGCCATCTCAGATCGTTAAACCAAATCCTGCTAAGGACAATTTTTCACATTTGACTCTTGAACTTTTTTTTTTCTTTCACAGCTGTCTCTAGGGCCACAGCGACTTATTATTCATTAACAAGTGTGATTGTACATAAGCACCGCTATCGGTTTGCATGTGTTTTTAAGTCTAACTCTCAATTACTAAGGTTTATAGAAGTTCACTAGTCTGGAGGTTATATAGGCCCCCTGTGGTCTGCCTTTTGGCCACTTCATTCTCCATAATTCATCACTCAGAGTGTAGAAAGATCAAGTAAAAACTTTGAAAGAAAGATTATTTCCTGCAGCTGGTAAAATCTGATAGAAATAAAAAGTATTAATTTCAATATACATTTGAATTTTCTAAGTTAGCTAGACATGAACCTGATATGGTAAAAGGGGCTCATTTCCTTTTATACTTTATAAAAGTTTGCAAATGAGCAATAAAAAGAAGACATTATGAGGACTAGTAAAATTTAAGAGTGCTATGTTTCCGGTATTGAAAGTGAGTTAGAAATAGTTATCAGATGTTTACTTTAGCATGGAAGAAAATGTTCAGTTGTCCACTTCTGGACAGGCACTTAGGAGGAAGACCTCATGGACTTCAGATCAGAATGCCATTTAAATAGTATAACATATGTAGTATTATCCATCAATAATTGTAACTTATCTTGGATTTTACTAAGGTCACTACAAATAGATCTATTCTATTGGCAAGGCATCATGATTGATTTAGCATAACAATAAATTTTCATTTCATTATACTAGCTTGTTCAACAATCTGTTTTAGGTAAAGTTAGCATCCCTAAAATGTGTGTAGATATTTATGAGAGGCATAGTTTTCCTTCTTGCCTTTTTCTAATTTTTAAATTGACACATAATATTTATAAATGTTTATGAGGTACAGTACAATAATTTGATACATGTATGGAATATGTAAAGATGAAATCAGACTAATCAGCACTTCTATCTCAAAACTTTGTCATTTCTATGTGGTGGAAACCTTTGGATTCATCTATCGATTTTGATGTACATCAGAAATTATAGACTATACTCAAGTCATGATAACAAGATATCTACACTGTCAGGTTTGTTGCAGCACTGTTCACAATGCCCAAGATACTAAATCAATCAAGGCATCCATCAACAGATGAATGGATAGAGGGGATGAATTTTATTAAACTGTTCTATTATTCAAAAGTGCTACAGAATTCTTTAAGACCAATATATAGTTTGCTCCTAAACTTTTACTTTTTTTGTACTGGGATCTGACTCATGAACTTGCACTTGCCAGGCAGACACTTGTGCCACTGAGCTAAACCCCCAGCCTATAAACTTCTACTTTTATAGGATTACAACTACTATCTCCCTGTTGTTAATTATAGCATAGTGATATATAAACAGTTAAGAGTGAATAGGTTAGTATTAATGTATAAAGCCAAACTTTTTAAACTTAGGGAATCTTACCAAAAATATTAAATTTGCATTAGCAGTCTTTGTCTAATTAGACATTGGAATGTTTTGATTTTTGAAATCCTCTAGTACAGTAAACTTCTCTGTAAATGGCTAGATAGTAAATATTTTAGCCTGTGTGGAGCAAGTAGCAAAGTTGAGGGTATTATATAGGTCCCATACACCAAGAAAGAAAATGAATATCCACAGTTTCTTGTGAAAGAGGTCTACTAAAGAGCACAGTGTAATCTGTGAACAGACATTAAAAGAACTACATATAATTTTCATGTGTTACTAAGTGTTATTGTTCTTGTAATGTTTTTCAACCATTTAAAACTGTAAAAATGAGGTTGTAGGCCATATAAAAACAGGGGCAGGAAGGATTTGACCAGGGGACCCTGGTTTGTGGATCTTTATTCTGGTAGCTTCTTCACCAGTACATAGTCTGTAACCCCCAATCCACAGATGATTGTCATGGGGCCCTTGGCCTTGATGTCAGCACAAAACATTTTGTGCATACCACAAGTTCTTCTGTAGATAAACACTGCAAACTTTTGCCTGACTCTCAAGAGAAATCTCTGACTCAAAAATGGGAGATACTGTTAGAGACTAGTTCATTAATTTTCAGGAGGTATTTTTTGAGTACCTAATAGTTCCTAGACACTGTACTCTTCGCCGGGAATACATAGAAATTCCTATCACAGGATGTAATAATAGTAGAGACACTGAGGAGGAAGAATTGTCAGGTAATTATCTTATTCATAAAATCTTTTGTCTCCCCCATTCTTGTTGTTTTACCTCTGGTTTTGGGAGGAAAACACTTCTCACTTTTTAAAGTGTTTTGTAAATAATTTAGGCTCACATTTAAATAATTGAAATACATTTAAGTGTCCAGACTGTATTAGGCTATAAAGATAAATCAGATTCAATGTATTAAGAACCTTTTTTTTCTTAGGGCCAGGGGTGTACTACAGTGGTAGAGCCTTGAATTAGCACACACAGGGCCCTAGCTGCAATCCTCAGCAGTACCCCCCAAAAAACCTTTTTCTTTAAAATTAGGATTAATCTACAGATAGATCCATGTTAGCACAACTAAGGTGAAGGATAGACTATTTAGATAGAGGCAAGATTAAGTTGCTTATTAAAGCTGAATGTGTAAGTTTGTGGACTGCTTGAATTAACCTGTAGCTGTTAGTCAAAGCTAAGCCCTTCAATGCTTGAATTCATGAAATGTAGTAGTTACCCTAGGGCAGAGGTGGTGGTGAGAATAGAGAAATGGCTATTTGAAAATAAATGAGGAGCTCAGGAGTTTCTGCCTCTGCCCCAGGGCTGTGAATGGAAGAACTTGGTTCTTCTCAATAAATGTTTATAATATGAAATGTATAGTCAAGGAAGAAATAGACATAAAAGCTATGGTACTAATTTTAAAATGTAAAGATAGCACAGTAGAGTTTATGTTGAGATTTTTAAAAGATTTACTCAAACTCCTTACATTTTATATGTAGACTGCTTATTTACAAACTCTTTTTGTGTCTGCTTGGAGCTTATAACAAACCTAAGTAGGTTAAAATATATCCCTAAGAAAGCATAAATTAACCAGGAAAATTTTCCTGGTGAGTTGCCCCCCAAAAAAGAAGGAAAAAAAATTACAGAATGAATTCAGAATATCATAAAAACCATTGCTTATGTGTACTTTAGTTCTAAATATTGATTGATTTTAATTAAATTAATATTAACTTGTTGATATTCTATAGCTTTTTAATGTGGAAAATCCACTCACTTCCTAGTCTTTGTTACAGCTCAATAGTTAAGAGTTAATAGTTAGCAGTTTAATAAAGGCAAAGTGTAAAGTATCCAGGAGAATGGGACAGCAGTTTTAGAGAAAAAGGTACCACAAAAGCCCAACAGAAAACAAAGGAGACTATTATGTGGTTCAAATAAGGAGTTTTTCCCTTCAGAGATTCTTGCTTATTTAGACGTGATCATGAATCATTGAATTAGTACCGTCTGTCTTGTTGCCGAAGCATGCCTGGGTGGTTGTTTCCAAGACGTGTTTTTTTTTCTTGTTAAATAAAATAATGTCACATCAGCTAATTCAAGTAGCTTCACATCTCATTTAGTGAGAAGTTTAACAGGTCCCTGTAGCCTTTTTATATCACAAGACCTAATTGGACAGAGTCAGCCTTAGGCTATTTGTCCTGGAACCTTAAAGTGTCTCCCTCCAACCCATGTTTCCTGGCACCTAAAGTTGCCCTTTTCCTTTAAGCTCTTGGTCAGTGTGTCTTCTTAGGTCATCTTGATGACTCGTACCTGTTCTTTAGAGACAGATTTTTTTCAGTGCTTCTTAATGTGCCAATCAGCTAATTTGATACATTCACCTAAGATAGCGTATTAATGGGAGAGTACTTCCATCTGAACCAAAAGTAGCTTATGACAGGGGCTTCCTGAGAAATGCTGCACTATTGAAATTTCAAGGACAGTGTGGTAGGGAGACTCTGTTGCCTCTTCCATACTCTACAGTTCCTATTCTCTGTATTCAAAACTGTTCCTATTAACGTGACTTAGCAAGTATGGGCATAGCTTGGCAGTGCAACAGATTCATGGTTACTTTTTAGCTGAAGAAATAGAAAGCAAGAAAGAACACATGTGATTAGTAATACACAGTGAGACGCCACCAGTTACCTAATAGCAACTGTATTTAGTCATTACTGGAGATATGCAACAATTAACCAGATGTATTCATTTACTAAACTGGTAAAATTTATTTAACAACTTACTAAATATATATATATATATATATATATATATATATATATATATATATGCCAGTCGTTCAACTAGGTACTGGCTACTATGGGCAGATAAGGAAGCTATCAAAGAAAAAAACCACATTGAGAAAAAAAGATGTATGTGGAAGAAACTGGAAAGCAGTACAATAAAGAGGTCAGTTATGCAGTTACAGATAATAAAGGCACTGCACATATCCAACTCTGAATCCATGACTTTTAAAGATATGAAAGCCAATAATTACTGTGCATTTCTAAGGTTTTTCTTTGCAGTTATGTTCTAGTTTATGTGCCATATAATCCTGTTATCTCTTCTTGCCTAACAGGGATTCTTGTAGCATTTCTTGGGCCTCTTTTTGCATTGCATCATCTGACCTACTAGATAAAGACAAGGCTAGGCAAGTCATATTCATTTGTGAAACAGGGCTTCTATTTTAAAAATAACAAAATACAATGTCCATCCCAATCTCATGATAGATAGATAGATGGCAAGAAGTTGTTAAAGCATATATTTTTTTCTAAGATATGCTTTTCTTTTTCAATTCCTAGCTGTCTTCTATAAATGTTGGTAGGTCAAGGAAAGAAGTAAGGCCAGTGTTCAGTAGTTGGACAAGTGGGACCTACTGTAGGACAGGCAGTCTTAGAATTAAGCAATACTGATGGAGAAAGTATAGAAGGAAGGAGGTCTTCAGGAGTACCTGAAATCCACCTGCAAAGGTCACAGCTATATGAGGAGACAGGACATTGTATATGTGCTGTAACTGGTGGTATAGTTTTTAGGGTAAAAAAAAAAGAATGCACTAGAGAAAATACATTACAAGCAGTGAACTTTAATTTGGCAACTTCATGACTGTTAAAATCATATCACTTCATTTATCACCTTACCAATAAATACTTCTTGAAAAGATTTTTTTTTGTTTATAAATAACTTCTATGTGGGAGTAAATAAGAAACTAAAAATAAATCAATCCAAAGAAACAAATTTGATACGGCTTAGGAATTTTTGATATTTCTGAAAGAATGCTTTCTTCTGTAATAAGAATCTGTTCACCTCTAACATCTTTTTTCCCTCCTCTTTTAAACATACAGACAATTCCTGTGACTCCATCACTTACAACTAATCCTACTGTGGCTTTCAGTCCATATGTGTCTCATACTGGCATGAGCCTGGTTCCAGCTGAACTTTTACCAAATACACCTGTTCTGATTTCTGGAAATCCACCTCTCACAATGCCAGCGGTTCCTGGTCCAAAGCTGATACGTTCAGATAGACTGGAGGTATTTGTGAGGAAATACATAAATATTTCTAAAATGTATATTATCTTTATGCATAAAGTAACATTTCTGGAATGCAATGTGTTGAATGATTTAAATAAATTGCTCAAGGTTTTAGCTTAGGGGGTATAACTTTAGAAAAATGTTGAACATTTTACTACTGCAGTTATACCTTGTTATGAAGCATAAATTCAGTTGCACAGTAGGTCCAACAGTGCCTTAAGTCACAGAGCCACAGACCAGGTTATGACACAATAAATCTGGGTGGGGATGTTCCATGTACACTGGTTCCAGCTCTGCAAGATGGGATTAGTTTGTTAGTGAGTCTTTATTTGCTAGAGTTTGTTTTGTAAACTGGAAAAAAATCAAATCTTAACACTGTACAATTACAGAATGTAAACCTATATGAATATAGAATGCAAATCTCATAGTGTCTAAACTTCTTTCTCTACTTTAAAAATGATGTACTTCGTAATATCCCATAATACTTCAAGAATCTAAAGGAAATTTCCAACAGCCTTGTCATTTTTGAAGTCCTTCAGTTTACCTTAATTGTCATTCCTTGTACATTGAAACAAATAACTAATCAGTTTCTTAGAAAGTCAGCTTCATTGGCAGCCTCTTAAATGCCTCATAATATATTTTAAGGGAATCTGATTGCACATGTAATTTAAGCATGGCTCACAATTTGGCTGTGGAAAACCACCAGTGCATTAATTACTGTGTGATAAAAGATTCATCTTGGCCTTTAAAAAAAAACTAATTACACTTGAGGCTTGTATTGACTGGAGAATTAAACTTGTTTTTCATAACACTCCTAAGTATTTTTGTATCAGTTGTAAAACTTTCCTTTGTGGAAAATGGAAATTGTTTTTCTAGAAATAGAAGTTGTTTACATGTCATAGTAAATATGGCTTTGTGTTACCCTTCATCTTTTTGGATTTTTCTGAAATAAATGACAAAATACATATGATTACTCTTATAACTGCCAGTATAGTAAATAAAATCCAGCCACCTTGTGATGCGTGTGTGTTTTCCTCTCGAAGGTGTGCCGTGAATTTCAGCGTGGAAATTGTACCCGTGGGGAGAATGATTGCCGCTATGCTCACCCTACCGATGTTTCCATGATTGAAACAAGTGATAATACTGTGACCATCTGCATGGATTACATTAAAGGCCGCTGCTCCAGGGAGAAATGCAAGTACTTTCATCCTCCTGCTCACTTGCAAGCCAAACTCAAGGCTGCTCATCACCAGGTGAACCATTCAGGTGCCACCGCAATGGTAAGACCTGCATGCTTGGGCTCTCCATGTTAGGGGAAATGATTGGTATGTCCTCCAGTTTGTCTGATGCTCTGTAACTGTACTGGTGGACAGTCACAAGTGGATCTTAAGATGAACAATTAAGGTTATAAGCTAGAAAAAATAGTACCTATTTGCTTTATTTACTAAGATTTTCTAAAGATAATTATTTAAAAGCATTACTAATGATCTTAGCCTACTGTGCTCTCTCCTATTTTCAGAGAGAGGGCAAATTATATGTTTTAAGCAGCAAATTATCTTTGAATGATTGCTATAATCTGAGTTTTCTTAATATCTGAGAAAAGCAGAAAGTTGCCTCTCTGCTGTATGAGTCACTTCCATAAGGACACTTTGCTACTAACATACTTAATGCCTTTTGAAAATGGAGCACTTGAAAGATGGTATATTATTTAGGGCCTAATTTCCCAAAGGTTGAGGATAGCTTTCCTTTCTGGAGGCATTATGCCAGCAGAGAGGAGGACAAAAGGCCAAAGCCTGCTGAAGCTGGGAGTTGAGGAGATTTCTACAGGACAAGTGGAAGAGGCCTAGCTTTAAGTTTCCCTGGCAAGTCAGCTTTGGGTAAAAGTTAGTAACATTAAAAGGCAAGATGTATGAAAAATATTTGTGAAATGCTGCACTTTGAAAGGTTGAATTGGAATTAGGATTACTCGAGTGTGTTTCACCTGATGTTCTGTGTACCATTGATTTTTTTTTTTGCTACCTGGAATATTCCTCATGTAATAGGGTCTAACAATTCAATAAGGGTCAAAACCTTAAGGAAAACTTATATTTTCTGTCTGGGTAAAAAAGCACCTACATTACCCCAGAAGTCCAAAATGCAGTGTGATGCTGGGGATGGTGGCACACCTTTGTAATCCCAGCACTTGAGAGGCTGAGACCAAAGTATCTCCACAAGTTCTAGGCTACATACTGAGTTCAAGCCCTGGATGAACTGCATAGTGAGACCTTATCTTAAAAAATGAAGAAGGTGCAGTATGAACACAAACCCCTCATTTGCAAATATCTATAGACTCCTGTGACTGAGATCTTTTACCAAAGAATTATACCTCTTTTCAATTATCTCTATTGGGAAGATTTTTCTCAGACTGAGTTGAAACTTAAAACTGGAACATTACAGAACATGCCAGCCTCTATCCCAAATCTTATGTGATAAATGCAGTGAATATCTAAATCAAAAAATTGATTATATTACAGCAGAAGACACATTGCCATTAATACTCTCTCAGAATATTTCACCTGACTTTAAATACATTTATTCCATCATTCTTGCCACTTTCTAAAACAGTTCTTGAAGTCCGCTTTTGTGAATATCTTTCATGGCTGCCTTGATGTCCTGAATCGATTTAAAAATTTTATGGAAATTTCCATAAAATGAAACCATGATGGTCCGTTCTCATTTACCTTATTCACCAGCTCTGGCACCTTGGGACTTGTGGCTGTTCCTCAAAGTCAAAATGACCATGCAAGATAAATGTTTTGGATTGATTCAAGATACTGAGGCAGCCATGATAGTACAACAAAAGATGCTCACAAAAGTGGGCTTCTAGAACCATTTCAGAAAGTGGGAAGAACCATGGGATAAATGTATTCAAAGTGAGGAAGAACATTTTGAGGGGGGAATAATAACACAGTAGTCTTTTAATGTAATAAACTTTAACATTTTAAAAAATATTCACAATATTTCTCCATCACTCCACATATAAGAGTGACTTCTTATGTCTCCTCTCCAAGGCAAGTACCCCAAATTTCTCCACCTTTTCCTCATAGACTGGTTTCAAGGACCCAGCACCATTTTGCACTGGCTCCACTTTCTCAGTACCCTTCCTCTTTCAGAACTGAATTCATTACTTTGTGAAGGATCTTAGGACCAAAGTAAGACAAACTTACTTTCTCCTTGAGGTGGGTGACATAATCTCTTAATGGATGTTTAAAAAGACTTCACAAAATATTTTTTGGTTTAAATCTTTCAGAATGGAGGGCTGGTAAGCTATCAAAATAGCATGTTACCCAGGATGTTCAATGCAGAGTTGAAACTTTTGATTTTTTTAAGAGACAAAGTCTCACTCTTTTGACCAGGCTGACCCTTAACTCCTGGCTCAAGTGCCTCAGCCTACCAAGTAGCTGAAACTACAGACATGTGCCAAAATGTTCAGCTAAGCATTCAATTTTTTGATTACTTATCTTGACTTCTGAAAGAGTGTGAACCTATGAAAGGAGCAGAATGCAGTTTTTCTCCCAAAAAAGAACAATACATGGAATGCATAAAGAATGACTTATTTCTGCCTTTATGCACCTGTATCCACATTCAGGAATGGGGTCCTCATTTGTATCTGATAATTTGGTTATGTTTGGTAGAAGGCATAAATTTTATATTAGCCTCAAGTTTCCATTTAGGGAGCTCAACATTGTATGCCTTCAATTGTTACTTGCGAATACCTTTCTGAGTAACTGAACACAGTGAGGTCTTAGTGGCAAGGTCAAATTGGCCCATAGGAATTTATAGATAAGACTAAATAAAGGAAGCCTTCATGAAGAAGTTTAATTTTTTTTTATATTTTTAGGAATTCAGAGTAGAAACGCTTTGCAAAAGGGGCATTTTCACCTTGTGTGCAGGTATAGCTCAGTTGAGAGCAGTTTGTATGCATTAACACATTCCCACTGGCTTGAACCCCCAGTGGTTCAAGCCACCTGGTAGTGAGACATATGAATTATATTTAAAAAAGAGTTAGAAGATTGAGATTTACTTTATCTGGTCTTTAGCAAGTTAGAGAGTTAGTGATGAGGCCGTCAAAGCCCTTGTCAATGTTGATTAGAGAAATATTTAATAATAGTATCCACCTGGCAAGAACTGGGCACTGACGTCTCAAGATAGACCCCAACAGTAAAGAAGTAGTACTGCCTTATCCAGATCCACCAGGTGAATGTCCATCTAGGTCTTGCCTCAGTTTGCAGTTCACCAGGCAGCACAACTTTGGTTCTGACTTTCTCCCACTCTTAGTTTTCTAGAGAAAGAGGTACCTTCTACTTACACCACAGGGAAATCTTTTCTTCCTACTATACTAAGCATTGAACTCAGGACCTTCACACTGAGCTGCATCCCCAATTCATTTATGTATGTATGTATGTATGTATGTATGTATGTATGTATGATGTATGTATGTATGTTTTGAGACAGTCTTGCTAAATCACTAAATTCCTTAGACTAGGCTCAAACTTTTGATCCTCCTGCTTCAGCCTTGCACAGTGCTTCAATTGCAGTCATATGCCATCCACATCTGGCTCCAAAGGGAAATCTTTTAAATAAGCAGACAAATAGTTTCCCATCCTACTCTCTTACAATCGTCAGTAAGTCCATTTCCTCTCATCGGTAATAAAATGCATACAACATTATAAATTATATTTTACAGTTAGCGATTTTAGTCATGACCTTTGTCGTCTGATCTTCCCAGATAAATTGAGAATTTGTAGATCTGCAAAGCTACTATTTTTATTTTTATTTCATTATTTAAGAGAGAAAAATAAACCTAATATAAAAAGTAACCCTCTCACAGTATGTCCATTGACAGTGGAGTTCCCAAAGGAAAATAAAGATAGTTTTAGTCCTTTGTTTTCATTAGGAATAAGGAGGTTATGGCACAGCCAGCACAAATGTTCCTGTCTTCTTAAGAATTTGGTGGGCCAGGGATTTAGCTGAGTGGCATAAGCGCCTGCCTGGCAAGCATGAGGTCATGAGTTTGATCCCCAGTACCGGAAAAAAAAAAGTATTTGGCACACAGCTAGTTGATACTGAGACTTGCTTTTTAAAATAATGTTCAATTTCTTGCTTTTTAAAATAATGTTCAATTTATTGAGGGGCAATAATGTAAAGTGATATTAAAATTCTCCAATGAATCTGATCGAGGAGTAAGTTTGAGTATTATGAGTATGGTGGGATTTTGGAAGACGTCTAGGCATGAAAGAAGGGCTTAAAATGCTGATAGATTTAGAATAAAACCTTACAAAAACCTAACAAAGTAAATGGTGCATACTAAAATGCACAGCAAACCTGTAAAATCAGAACTGCCAAAATTTTGCTTAGACACCTGTGGTACCTGGGTGAGGTAATGGGGAGGGAAGAAAGATTCATCGGCATTTACATGTGAGTCAGGAAATATACAGTTGTTGGATTTGAACCTGAGGTCTTTGTATACATTAAATTTTGCCTCATAGGGCTATCCTATCAGATTGTAATCTACTAACATCTTTTGTATTATCTACATTCCCTTTATTTCCTAGATCCTCATTGGAACTTTGACTGACAAATGTCTTTCCTGCTTTTTCTGTTGCTTCTGATAATCTCAATTCTATAGATTAATAATGGTATCAATGATATGTTAATTGTAAGTTATTCATTTGCTATAATAGTTTTCTGTCACATCCAATCCAAGTGAGGTCAAAATTAGAAAATTTGAAAAGTTTTTATCTTTGTATTTTTATGTCTTGTTTTTAAGAGACTACACTTAATCCCAGCAGTTGGTTACTTCACCGTGCAGCCATTGTTTATTGGGCATCTTGCTCAATGGATAACTTTGCAGTGAATTCTCAGGCCACATTTTAAATAACTGGTGCTTGCTTGGTTTGAATACATTTATTACTTTCTCTGTTACTAGTGAGTAACACATCCCTCCCCACAGGCCCTACAGCCTGGTGCGCTTCAACTGATACCAAAGAGACCGGGCCTTGAAAAGACCAATGGTGCCACCCCGGTCTATACTCCTGCTGTTTTCCACTGCCAACAGGGTCTGGCTAACATGCAGCTACCACAGCCGGCATTTATCCCTGCAGGTGAGAACATGGCTCTGGGCCACGTGAGTCAAATGGGCTTGTGAATGCATACAGTGCAAGGCAGCTTCCAAGGGGCTTTTATAATGGGGACCATCCATATGTATTTTGATTAGAAATAAAATATGGTAATTATATGTGAGCTGCTAGTAGCTAGAAGAATTTAATTGTTCTACGATTGAGAAAATTAAAGATGAAGGCATTGAATTTTTTTTTCTAGTTTTCTTATTTGTTTTGCTTTTTATGATTGAATCACTTCGTTTAGTCTCAACTAATTCCTGGACTCCTGGGTTTCACTTACACAGGTGGTGGTCAGCTGTCAAAAACAAACCTTAGTTTCAGTATTGCAAAACCCAGTACTCCATATACTCCACATAGCTCTAATATACCAAAGGTAGTTATTATAAAACTACCTTTCAGTGTTTACTAAATATAATATGACATAATGTGGTAGATAAAAAGATACTTTTAACCTCCATTAAATCATTAATATAAAAATATAAATTTATTATATTTTCTAATACTTTGTGATATATCTAATGTTACCTCCTATGTCAGTTATATTTAACAGCAAAACTGTTAAGTTTTGCAGCAAATTGAGTAGAAAATACTAAGCCAGAATTTTTTTCAAGTAAGTATTAGACATGAGCAACATTACTTTTGCTCATTGGTTCACTACTTTAAGAATGATCATAAAATATCTTAGGAATAAATTGAAAGTATTAACTACTGAGAGTGTAGTAGAGGTTGTTTTGCTTTGCTAGAATCCTGAGTATACCAGTTTGGCATTATTAAATGAGAATAACATCTGTTTCAAAATTTAATTTAGAAAGCCTGCTTAATTATAAAACATTCAAACCACATAGTATTGTATACTGAAACCTGAAAAAAATTGGTTAATTAAGAAATTAATCAGTCAATTGATTTTGAAAAAGTCTTTAGCTATTTGACCACAGTAGTTCTTCATAACAGGTTTTAATTACACAAGTTTTACCCATTTATATAATAGTTTCTGAGGAGAAATGTGGAATTCTTTAGCACATTTTTATACTACCTATAAAAAGGAACCACTGATATTTGATGATTTAGACTTTTCCCCAAAATTTATTGGGGAAAAATATGTAATATACATTAAGTAAAAGTGAAAACCAGTAGAACTTGAAGCTACTTTATTTCTGGTATTTTTTGTTCTTTCAAAATTTGTGCTGTACTTTGGCTACTTCTCATTTGTCTCATAGCTGTAGGACTCACTTGAGTAGCCCAGGAAGCCTAACCAAGTGGTTGAATGTGAGAAACATTACATTATATGTTTTCTCAATTGGGTAGTTATTTTGTTTAGAAGTTAAGATTTCTCTTTCTTTTATTTGGCCAAAGGAAAAGCTAGATTTACACGTAAAAATGTCTGAAAAAGGTGCTTTCCATTCATTTTAACAAAATAAAACACTTGTCTGAGAATCTCCTCTTAATGGAAAGCCTTTTGCCATAGGTTCATTGTCAAATCCTCAATTTCAGCAAGGTGAAGGAGGCAGTGGTAATATATTTATACTCTAAATAAAAAAACCGGCACCAGATATCATATCATGGCAGATATTTTACAAATAGTATGTGTGATAAATGTGTAATTAAAGTGAGGTAATTTCCTTAAGTAAAATTAAATTTCATTTTTCTTGTTCAAGAATCCAAGAACTACTTTAATTAACTGGGTTTTGTGATCTTAAAGCTAATTTGTAATTACAAGCATGGGAGAGTACTGGATTTGCATGTGCTGATTAATTGATATTACAAAGAAAATATCTTTCTAGTTAAAATTCATTTCTATCTGTAAAGGCTTAATATTGAAATCTCTCTTTTCTTTACTTTCCACGCTTTTCTGCATGGTGTACAGGGCCAATACTGTGCATGACACCCGCTACAAATTTTGGTAGGTTTTGCACAAAAATTCTCAACTTCTTCTAATCTGAAAAATGTGCTTTTCTGCTGTGCCTGTGAAGGAGATGAGTGACTGATGTGATTGGACATATTTTCTGGTTTAAGGTTTAATACTGTGTTTTGTGTTCCACATCTTTATGGTATGAAAACCATCCTACTTTCTCAAGTCCTAGTTGGTTGCCACTGTAGCCAAATATAGACCCTCTGTTTCCCTATTTCTGCCCTACACCAGCAACTGAAATATTTTTAAGTGCTTTTTTGCCTACACAAACTGGAAATTTTAACTTTAAGACTTACAACTATTATTTTTCAAATTGCAAACTATTTTAGTGTGTAATTTATGCAGTACAGTGAAACAATTCTTTCTCCCAGAAGTTGTCTATGCTACCCAAACCAGCCAGTGTTCAAATGTTGAGAAAGAATGTCTTGAACAGAGCTACAGCATTCTTGAAGTGCTCTGGAATGAACTTCATAGTGTTCTAAGATGGAGTTCCATCTACACAGAAACTAGGCACAGAAAAAATCATTTTAAAAATGGTGAAGTTATATGATTTTTAAGACATAGATAATTTAGTTAGCCACCAACACAATATAGTAGCCATATGTAAGTTATTTTTATATCACTCATTGAAGAAGATGAGAGAGCAAGTGAGTTCACAGCTCCTAGGTTTCTCCCGGGGACCAGGAACAGAAGAGCAGACAATAGGTTTGTTCAAGGAAGGGAGGGATGATCTCACCTCAGAAATCCCATCAATCCAGTTCTTCCCATCCTTCTTGGGAGTTTGCAACAGCTTGATCCTCATCCAGTTGATAGACTGGAATAGCTGCAGAGCTAGAAATATACCAACAGGTCTATTGAGCTAAAACAGAAGGTCAAAATGATGACCAATTAGACGCAACAATCACTAACATTACAAGGTCTGAACCCTAACAGTGGAAGTGTGAGACCTCTGTTGCTGAGAGATTAGCTCTTCCCTATAGGAATAAACAACATTTCCATTGATACAAATAGGAACATCCTATGCATATCACTAGAACAATAGACTGTTGCCAGTCTGAGAAATGTGTCTCTGCGTTCACATCTTGTGACCTGTTTCTTGGGGGTGCTACCCTGTCCTTTCACTTTCAGAGCTTTGCTTAGGAATGCAAATTGCATGCTTGCATGGTGGTGCTACTTCCTGTACAGTTGCTGCACTCTCAGAGGGTGAACAGTAGTACTTTTTAAATTGGTACATTAGACAATAAAGGATATCTGTAGGTAATATATAATGGGATGAATGGAAGGGATGATGAGGAAGTTCAGTTAAATACCATTTGGGATACATTTTTGGTTCCTATATTGATTTTCCTCCTTCTAATCATTAACTTCCTCAGTAAACTTTCAGAAAATCTGAATTCAATTGATGTAGACATGATAAATTATTGTATATGTATACTTGCCATTCACACATTGCCATTCACACATTAATTCCCTGGTTAGCTTTCTGAAATGAGCTGGAAATTAGAAAAGCATCCAAAAGCTTTCAAAATAAAATGGAGACTAGAAAAAGCAAAGATAAAAACATCCTAAAAGAGATTTTGCAGCTGCTAGCCATTGTAGCTCTTATATTTGCTGTCAAGGCAAGATTTATTATTAACTAGCCCATGTATTTGATGTAGAGCCAGTGATTCCAAGGAATTTGCTAGAGGTATATATAAAAATCTACACATATACATCACTGTGTTCTTTATAGCTGTTCTCCTACCACATACCAATACAGCTAACTTTTTATTTTTGCCTGCAAATCAGGTAAGTATACATGAAACTACCCTTTTCCACCTGCGAAACTAGTGAGGGTACTTATGTGCATAAGTCAATGAAACCTAAACCCCAGTTTATACTTCCCCAATTTCCTGTCTAATGTGTAGCCCAGTTACTTGCTTGCTTAATTAGCTTCAGACAGCCTTGAATGCCATTAGATTGTTTTATGTCAATTCATTGTAACTCCTTCAGAAAATTTGGCCTTTTGACTTAACTACACTGTGGATCTGCTCAAAAACTTGCTATATGTTGAGAATGGTTCCGTTTTTTTCTAAATGGTAATTATAATTGGCTTTCCCATTTTCTCTTTTTAATTTTTCCCCTACCATGCTGTGTTGCTTTGCACTGATTGTGATTGCATGTTGCACCCTGGTGTATCCATCATGATGATGTCACATGGCTTGTTGCTGTGATACCTACCATGCCCCATTCCATCGCATATGTCCTGGTTGCATAAATGCTACACCTTCCTGTGAATTGCTTCCATGGTTTGCTACTGAAAGTGCCTGTGATGCACGGTGCTACACCTACCACTGTGTCTGCAGCAACAACACCTGCCACCAGCATTCCCTTCGCTGCAACATCTACAGGCAATCAGGTTTGACCATTTATTTTACCTGTTGAGACCTAGATTATGACAACACATTGGAAAGGCACAGTATATGCTTTTTGGATTGGTGAGAGACATCGGTCTGTATATATATGTATATGTATATATATATATATATATATATATATATATATATATATGTGTGTGTGTGTGTGTGTTTCTTAAGCAACTGTCACATATATTAATTTTCTTGTTATATACATTCTACTGTATACTGTATGAACTTTTTATTCATCTTAAAGTTAATCAGCAGAAGTTTACTCATTTTAGTCAATTATCAGATGTTGTTCTTGATACCCTGTATCCATTATTAGTGCCACATCAATCCTCAAATGCATATACTGTACTACATTTTTATTAAGTTCTTCCTCACTGGTCAAGAGGAGAATTTATTTTACTTTACAGCCTCTTTTGGATATTGTGTTTAAACTTTGGCTTAGTACAATCATCATCTTTATTTTCAGATCCAATGGAAAGAAAGCAAGACATCACATTTCCTTCCAAGGCACAGATATCCTTATCATTACCAATTATTACATCAGAAATTCCCTTTCATATAGACATTAGATATGTGTTGCCTTTTCATTTGCTATAGGTATTTCAGGCAGAGTCACATGGAAATTATAAGTTTTGGGGAAGTCTTGAACTTGTAAGGCAATACATACTGTAGCTACTGAATATGGTATGGCTGTACTGCCTCATTAAAGTTCTAACCGTGCCCACAGACTGTAGGTTTCACTGCTGTTTAAATTACGAGCAAAATAATCATGAAGCACACAGAGCATTAATTCATTGGGGGAGCAAGCCACATTCTAATCTGTGCTTTGCAAAATTAACAGCGAAGTGGTCAGTATGTCTAGAATTCCTTGTGAAATTTATTATGGTTATTGATTACCATGTCCAAGTAGTGAACAAATTAAACAGAATCTCAAGGCACTTATAATCTAAAATCTTTCTTACCACTGTAGATACTCCAATTAAAAATAGATGAACTGAGTAGCATCATGTTTGTTGTGCAGATGGAGAAGTTACCAGTAGGTCAGTTTAAGCATTATTATGAGTAAGATAGATTATATGTTTTATTTAGACAGTTGCATTTGCTAAAAGCTTTTGTATTTCCATGAATAGGCATTGCTTGTAGCTTATAGCTACAGTCATTGCTTATAGCTTAATTTACATACCCTAAAATTTCTGAAATAAAACGTGAGTGCAAATATACATTTTAAACTATGGAAATGACAGCAGTACTGTTATTTTCCCAGTGAGCTTACAAATTCTTCAACATTTTTCTATTGTCAAGGAGGTAGAATTTATTAGCCAAAAGCACAAATCACTTTGAATTTTAGTCAAACATTTTTATAGTTTTATTTTTAGTGAAGTTAAAATACATTGCCTTTGTCAGAATTTGATTGAGATGATTGTGTTAAAGACAGTAAGCATTAGGCCTTTCCTATGACATTGTACAAAATACTTTTTATTGTCTGCAGCATTGTGTTGCTTCCTGTGTAAGTCAGACAGAACTGTTGCACCTGTTTTGAATTTTGAGTGACATAATTTAGGAATTTAGTCATTATTTTCATTTGAATCATGCTTTTTAAAATTTTTTGTTGTTACTGGATTTTCTCCCTTCCTCTTTGACCTGTCTTTGCTCAGTCCAGGGCCCATAGTAGCACACAATTCGAGCAGTCACTCGCTTGGAACTGTATCTTCTGAAGTCACTTAAGACTCCCATTTATCTTTAATTCTAGGGATTTATTAAACAAGTGTACCAACTCTGAATTTCACACATTGCTTATTGAAAATTGCCAAGTTGTTACACTTGCAGTGTCCCTTTCACTTGGTTGAAGGAGGCAGTAGTTGTGTTCCCTGTTGGACTTGTCCTCTAGATCCCAGCTAATCCTTCTGTGCTACTGAGGAAAGGGCCCACAACTCTTATTTTTGACATAATGGATAGCTGACTGATTTAAATAGGTCTTCTCCATCATGAGGAATGTTTTCAAAGCATGTCTTTGAGTATATGGAATAATGGAAGAAGCTATAAGTTGTAATGGTTTGCAGGAGTGTCATTTGGGATGGTGGCAACTTGGAAAAAGCATTAAATATGAGAATGTAGGTTTTACCAACATTTGCTTGACTTTCACAGGCTGCCACGCACCAAGGTAAACAAAAGTCGTCAAATGTAATTAACTTTCCACCAAAGAGGAAGTGTGATTCTTTTTTGCCGGTTCATTAGAAAATGTAGTGGAATTTGGCAAAATATAACCACTTCAAATTGTAACAGGTGTTTAAAACTTTTAAAGATCGAAAATATAATTTTTTACAATGCTATCTATGTACCTCACTTATGCTATTTCTGTCTGGTTTTAAAACATTCACTGAAAAAGTAAATTTTCACAATACTGGCATACTCAAAGTGTTTTCTCAATATATGCCTGTAAAAGGAGGTGAGACTATGGGTAAATGATTAGCAAAAAGTTTCAGGGTTGTATTGAAATTTCTGTAATCAGTGGGGTGTATCTCCATTAGGGAATTTCTCCATAATAGCTCCTCAAGAAGACTTTCCATTATATCAATAGTAGTGAACCTATAGCACTCATGTTATTGTGTTTTCCTTTTCAGAAAAAGACATTAATGTAGAGCAGTTTTTTCTACACTGAAACTCAGTATTCAGGTTTGATTGCAGTGTTGGCACTTTGTGATAAATAAGTGGATTTTGGCACTGGGTCTCTAAAAGGTTCAACATCACTGCCATAGATTTATCGAAGTTATGTGGCTCTGTAGTGACTATCTCCATCAGTCCCATTTTCACAGATGCCAAATCTGAAATTCAGAATGGGGAATATTCTAGGATAGTTCATTCTCAGGGCTAGAACAAGAAGCAGTCACCTGGCTCCTAGTTTAATAACCTTTCAAAATTGCTCACTCTTTCTCTTTTTTCATTTCAGTCGAAATTCTGAACAGCAGAGTTACGGAGTATCGAAATCTCTCCATGAGAACCTCCATATGGCCTTTCTATATATATTCTCATATGTCCGCTTCTAGCAACACAACAATAAGCATGGTGCAGTCGATATATTAAACAAAGTGAACATGCCAGCCAACAAATCCAAATAAAGCATTAAAATCAATAGATATGTTAAAACCCAATCAGAAAAATAAGTACCATATATCTTATTTGAATTATTAGGTAGAACTTGATCATAAAATTTTGTGAGTTTTTCCTGTAACTGTAATACTAAATGAATTTTCACAGTGTGTTATTGGCTTACTATACATTTTGATGGCTAAATGTTCATCTGTTTTTGAAGTGTTACCTTACTATATTGTTTACAGGACAGTCTATTGAATTGATTTAGAATGTAATAGATATATCCAGTACTATTTTCTCCAGAGTGGTATTTTATTGGGTTGGGCTGTGTTTAGTTTTCACATACTATAGGGTTTTGCTATATTTGTGTGGTGTTTAATACAAATTGATATGTTATTAGTAGGGAACAGAAGTTTATGTGCTTGAAAAACATGGCAGGTTCATGTTAATATGCTATCTTTAGAATATTTCTGTAGGTTTCTTGGGGCACACATTTACAATGCCTCACTTTTGAGTGTGCACAGAACCTGTTCATAAACATGCATGTGTATTATTTGTATTTACAGATCTAACCTTGCTTAATTCAATGAAGTTACTAGATATTTTTTCAAGAGAAATAACTAGCCACATTAAGTAGGGAATTTCTTAAAACATTAACCCCTAATGCACTCCTTTTAAATAGCTTGAAAAAGAATTCAGTTTTTAATGATTTTTTCAGCATTTCTACTAAAAATTATGTAAAGTAATCATGACATGTTTTTGATTTTCAAGAATCCTATCTCCTAGGTTGAGTGTCTAAAATTGAACCATTTGTGATCTTTAAAAGTGGCACTTAGCAGGTTATAAATCAAACAGAGAAAAGGGGGATAGAGATAGTTTTTACATATTGGCAGAAAGCATGTAAAACCATTACAATGTAACCTTTTACACAAGTGCCATTTTCCAAATGCAAATGGCTCTAGCTCTTAGACTATTCTTTAAGTAATAAGATGCAATCTAGCACAAGTCTGTCAGGGTGGAAGAGAATTGGTTCCAAATGAGGCCTTTCCTCCTCAAATGGACAGTCTTTTCTGTTGATCACAGAGGGAGCCTGAGTATAGGTTTGAAGAAATGGCAGGGACGTGGGCGGGGTGGGGTAGGGAGGAATTTAAAATTACCTGTTGGTTTATGCAAAGGAACTGGAAAAGATGTCTGCACTTGTCTTGAGCTTCAGTTTAACCGAACTGCCAATTTTGTTAAACACTTCAGTGAAGGAGCAAGTGCCTGTGATACATGACAAGCATCTATCTCCCTGTCCAAACTTTAACATCAGACTGTTTTGCATCAAAACTAAGCCTCTTTTTTCACTTGTTTATATTCATTTGCCTTTAAATCTGTTTATAATAGGGTATAAGAGATTAGTACTTTTTGGTTGATATGGAGTGACTATTACACAGAGGTGAGCTAAATTCTCATTAATACTTATGAAATAATTTTACACGAGTAAAATAGAAGTTAATTTCTGTGCTCTATACTAAATTTCCATTCTACTAAGTTATTGTATAGTGGTAGAAATACAATATTTTATTCAAATTTAGATTTATATTTTCTACTAAATGCATGTTCTCTCACTGGAAAATATAAAACCATCAAATTTGATATAGAGAAAAGGGTTGTTTTTCTCCTTCATAAAAATGACCAACAAAGAGAAAAATCTGGCTTCGGATAGCTTAAGCCAACTGGTTTGTTTGAGTTGCAAAACCATGGAACTAGCAAAACCTTTTTGTAGTTGATAAAACTGAAACTTAAGTCTATGTGACTTCCCCAAAGCTAAGTAGCCATTGTGAGACTCAGAATCATCTCCAGGCTTCAATTGTGAATCTTTTTCATGATGTGCTTCAGAGCATTTGAGATTTTATCTCGAAGCAGATCACTTTGGCTCAGAATACAAAAGAGTAAAATTATCTCCAGTAGTTGGTATCCTCTTGGTCATAATTATCAATCCAAATCCTGCATAACTATGATTTCTAAACAGTCTTACCTGTATTGAGCCACTGTCATCTGTTAGCAATGTTGCCTACAGTTAGAGATTAGAATTTGTTCTTTTACCTGGAACTCTCTGAACCACTTGTTTTCTCTTTCCTGACATCTTAACATTGCTAGAGAAGAAACTAGAGTATGCCTTTTTGAGATGCCTTGTGAATGGTGGGAAGTTTCGTTTAATCAGTGTGCTTCTCCAGAAGGGCAGATCCGACTACATGAATCCAGGAAGGATGCACCTGAGCTAGTCTAGATGTATTCCTTAATGGAGATGGGGACATTTCTTTTGTGCAAAATGAACTTTTGTATAGTTTGACATTTTTGATGCAACATACTATCTCATTTAACTTCTTAAACATTTGACAAAGATGTACATAGACTTAAGTACAGCTATTTTCATGTTGCTGTAAGCACTGGAAAACTAATAATGACTTATTTTTAGCAAAATATTGACTGAGGAATATTCAGGGTAGTTGTATTTTGAGTGCCACCATTTTCTACATTTTTGGCATTTTAACAGTTGCTATATAAATGAATTTAGGAAAGAAAGCTGAAAGCCCCAAAGTTTTGATCAAATTCAACTGTTTTGAGAAAATGACATTTTAACATAACATTCTTTAGTTGTGCAATGACTTATTCAAATTATCTTTATTCAAGAAAAGACACGATTGATAAGTCATTAGACTATAAATTTCCAGTTCAAAAGAAAAGTCACAAAGTAATCAGTGACTCTAAACAAAAATTTACTGGATTAATTGTGTATATAAAATTCTAATCACTTATAATTCTTAGTTAACATTTTATAATCTTTGCATTTTACAAGGGCCTCTATTTTTATTTATCCAAAATTATTGCTTTTGTCCCTTTTTATCAGCCTTTTGTGAAAATAAGCAAAAGTGCTGAAACTTGAATAAGACGGGTCTTATATACTGGAAAATAATCTGAAAGTTATCTTTTAAGAGTGTTTTAATAGTATCAATTTTTTACAAAAGTACTGACTATTATGAAAGTATATTTTAAAAAGGATTAAGATTAAAATAACAAATGGATTCATAAAAATTGCTATAGACAGTATTTACTTTTGCAATTGGAGCATGATTCCACAACAGGCTGTTGCATTTCATTTCACTTTTCTAGATTAGACTTTAATTTGTAGCTAATCATAAAAGCCATCTTCCCCCTATCCCATTGAGTCATCTCCGTCAGTTTCTGATCGTTGCTAAAAGCACTTTCATCTGGCCACGAGTGTTGCCCTGCAATAGTAGCAAGAAGCCTTAGCTCACTTGCTCTTCAATTTGGGAAGATGCCAGTGCCTCCTCCCTGCCATCAGCAGGTACTGAATGAAATTACAACTAGAATCAATCTTTAATGGCCTGACCAGTAAGGAACAACATTTATGTTACTTTTTTTCAAAAGAAGAGGGGAGGCTCAGGGCTTCTAGGAATGTTATTTGGTCTTTTTTCTCCCTTTTTGGATTCAATGAGAGTATGCTTGGGTAACGCATGGCCACAAGTTTTCTGAGTTCTTTTAGTCAATACGGTGAGCAGTCATACACAGAATGATTAGAAACCGAAGTGCTCATTCTTATTTCTCATTCATTTTACATACATTGAAATGGAAATATAGAAAATTTATGGGGGGAATCTGATTTTCCAAATTCTGATTAAGAATAATGATAGTGGCCTAATTTATCAGTGCCTGCCAAAGGCAATAAAGTAATCAGTATGTAAAAGAGCATACCAAAAATTTTTGCCCATTTAGTTGATAGCCTAATCAAATTGTAAATATAACTGCAAATCCAGAGTCAGAGCACCAACTCACTGAGGGGTGCCATCTTTTCATTTTTCTTATCTTATTCTTAGTTTTTAAGGTTTTTATTTTGTGACTTTTTATAGCTCTAAGTAACTAATGAATTTAAGAATTTAATTTTGAAGGAGAATTAGAGAAAATTTATAAGTTTTATTTTACTACAAATATTCAGCCTACCTAGATAGATTTTAAACACTAAAGCACGACAGATATAGGCGACAGTCCATAACTACTCTCTACAGTTCACAGTGTAAGAACAAAGTTAACTTTATACAAAAATAATAATTGTTAACTCACTATATTTAGTTGTTGCTTTGGCAACAAATCTACAACATGGCTACCTTTAGACACTCATGTGTGCTTGTGTGGAAATTTGATTTGTAAACTATCTGTGATTTGTGACAGTATGAGCATGTAGATGATACAGCTCAAAACTCAGAAAACAGATATGGTTGAATATTTTAATCCCTAAGTCACATGTGAAAGCTGAATTTGTGTCCTGTGACTTTTTGGTCAAAAAGTTTACAACACATGGATTCTAGAAGCAGGCTTTAGAGTTTGTTGTGCAGATAGGGTTTTCCACAGTAATTTGACTTTCAAAACACAACATATTGAGAATCATATATATATATATATATATATATATATATATATATATATATATATTCTTTTGACTTTTTCATAGCTTTGTTTATTGAAAATTACTCTTTATATGACATATCTGTAGTGACAAAAATTCTTTTCTGAAATTATGTATGAAAATATGCATGAGGATTGAAACATAATTAAATGTATTTTGAAATCAATTCATAATTGCAAATCCACATATAAAGATACTGTGGAATAGTCCCTGAGCAGTGTTTAAGAGACATATGCTGCAGTTACCTGATTGTCAAAGTTAGGGTGCGAGTATGTGAGACACACCTTTTTGCACATATGTACATAGTCTATGAAAGCAAACCTTGGAGCTTTTTTTTAAATACAAGGAGACTGTGATAATAGTGGAAAAGTCAGTAAGAGGAAGTTATTCCTAAGGCTTTGAAAAGGAAGGTTTTTTTTCCATTTTTCTCTAAGACATATAAAGCATAATGTTGCTTTGCTGTTGTGGAGGCTTTCCTAGTTAGCAACATCTTACTGGAAGAAAAAATCGGTGACAGATAACAGGTCAATGTTAGATAACAACACTGAACAATAGTAGAAGTACTTCTTTTAGTAAGACCGCTAGCAAAGATTGTTTGCTTTTTAAGTGAATCCCCACTTTACACACACACACACACACACACACACACACCCCAGATGGGTTGTCACAGAGGTTTTCTTTTTTTTTTCAATGACTACA
The DNA here is from genome assembly GCA_004027455.1 of Hydrochoerus hydrochaeris. Lineage (NCBI taxonomy): Eukaryota > Metazoa > Chordata > Mammalia > Rodentia > Hydrochaeridae > Hydrochoerus > Hydrochoerus hydrochaeris. Next base: position 540,340 of record PVLA01000492.1, read on the forward strand.
GGCAGTGAAATACCCTGTAAATTGCAAGATAGCTATTTTCATTATGATCAATTCAGATTTCATCTTTTTACAGAATTATTGTTATATGATATCAGTTAGCATGTATGTCAATTGATATGGATTCAAGTGACATTTAAAATATTAATGTTGACTTCTATCCCTAGTTTAAGATCCAGAAGCGAAAAACAAGTAGCCACCATTGCAAGATTTCATTTCCTAGTTAAATGTGACCAGTTTGCTCCCTTCAAGGAAAGAAACATGCTCCTGGCACAACGTTAGCAACAGCTTTATTTACACTGTACATGTTCAATGGGAGCTGTTTTCTGACCTCCCTTTACCAGATTATAATGTACTACTTCACTGTGCCACTTGTGCCTCCCAATGTTTTGTTTAAATAAAACTGAAGAGAGCCAGCCAAAATCTTACATAATCTAGAAGTTGGAAAAGAATACTTCAATCTGACTGCCTCTACCAGTTTTAGCTCTACACTGCCTACAGATAGCCATGGAACTTTCTTGTCTCCAAGTAAAGAGGCCAAAGAAGGGTTGAGGTTGGAAAGCTTAAGGGATAAGTCACCCTAGGTACTTGGAATCCTTCACAACTTGAGGCATGTAGCTCTCACCCTGGAAAAGGACAGCATTCTGGTGTTAGAAGAGCTGGTGTTGGGACATCGCTAACTATTTTGCTAGCTCTCTCAGAGACAGAACCATGCGGCTAGAGGCTGGCTCAGTGATAGTGTGATTGTTACCATGTGTGTGGCTCTTAGTTACATTCCCAGAGAGACAGACAGAAAGAACCAGAAAGCAATCCAACCCTTATCATTGTCCAATAACTCAAGGCCATTTGGCTAGAAAGTTTTTCTCCCATCAGCTCATAATCACTTAGTGTTCATAATACAATAAACAGCCTGAAAATCTGACCAGCATTTCCATTGATATAAACTGTAAACATTCTTTCATTGTGTAGTTAATTAAGAACTCCTAATTTCAACATTATCACCAACATCATTTTCCAATTTAACCCATTTCCTTGTGTTGATATGCCCTGGTGAATCTGTAAGCCAGGAAAAGAATGTATGTTCATAAGGTTAGTAGAGATATGAGATTTGTTTTGTTTCATGGTGCTAGAGATTGGACCTTGGGCCTCACATGTGCTAGGCGAATGCTTTACCACTGAGTTACATTCCCAGCCCAAGATGTGAGATTTTAAGCCAACAAGAATCATCTACAAAACAGCAGGAGTGACAGCCCTTGGCTCTCACTCTTTGGACCCTAACACATTCCTGATGAGGCCATAATTCATATGTATCGCTTCTGGGTGGCTCTGAAGCACCAAAGATACATGCATGACTATTCCATTGCATGGCATGGGACAGTTCTATCAGGAGGTACAAGCCAGAGGAAATGTGTAAACTTAGTGACTGTGTTTAAAGAAGTAAGACAAGTCAGGGTGTGTAGTATAACAGAGACATGTACTTGACACCAAAAAAAATTGCTAAGATTTAGCTTGACTAATTCATATAGTTTCCATCTCCTCCATTTGTCCCTTCCTGTAGGGAATTTCTCATTACTACTTAAAAAGCTGGAGTATTACAAGAAATTTTATCTTCATATAGAATTCTTTCTTGATTATTGTATACCTAAAATAAATATGTATCGCCATGAAATAAGTTAAAACTCTTTGTAGAAAATGAAAAAAAAAAGATCTTACTAGTCATCTACATCATGTTATTTTGAAACAATACCTTTGTAACAAGACCTAAAGTAACACAACTATTATATATAAGCTTTTCCCTCCCAAACACACAATTTAAAGATTTATCTGTCATAGAACTGCTTCAATCCAAAGCTTTATTTCTATATATAGATGTTATTTGTTAGTGATCGAAACCAAATTATTTTGTTGCTGTATCTTTTGTGTCTAGTGGTTGAAGGAATGATATAATCAGCACATCATTAGATCCTGGGAATGCCCTTTTCAGAAATGTTTTCTTTTATTTTTATTGTTGCTGCTTTAATTCATAGAAAATGAGCCATTTATTTCCAAACTCAAGAAATATATATATATATATATATATATATATATATATAT